>CAKOAT010442932.1:0-68170 GCA_932364175.1 Eruca vesicaria subsp. sativa | reverse complement strand
GTTCAGTTGAGGCTCGAAAGAGAAAGCTACGAGGATGGGACGAGAGAAAATCAGTTGATCCAACTAGCCAATGGGAGAGTTGTACATAGCTTCTCCAACTTGCCCAATGGCGAGTTATAATGATTGATCCAACTTGTCATTAGGCTAGTTGGATTGACCAGTCCAACTCGCCATTAGACGAGTTGGATGAAGCTTGTTTAACTCGACGAGTTGGACGAGCCTTATCCAACTAGCCCAATGGCGAGTTGGCTTGATCGGACCAACTGCCAACTCGCCATTGGGCGAGTAAGATGAGCCTTCTCCAACTCGCCCAATGGTGAGTTGGGTCGATCAGTCTAACTCTGCCGATAGCGGTTCGGACAATGCTGGTTTAGTTGTTTCGAGGCTTAGGAATCCTTTGTTCGAGGAATTGAGTAATTTTTCTCGAGAACTTGTCGTATGATTCTTTTCTGGTTTTTTATGAAGTTCTAGTTTTTTTTTCCAACACATTGGTTTTCTTTTTAGAAAACAAATGTTTCTCGGGAGCTTTTAGACATTGATTCCGTTGTAACCAATTTTGATCCCAACACACAATTACCTATACTCCTAACAATATTTCAACCTATCGAAAAATATATTTTAATATAAAATTAATAAATTTTACATTGAAAGTCGAGAACAACACTTATTTTGTAACAAAAATAGTTCTCTACAACGACACTTAATATGAAACGGAGGGAGCATAATATTACTTAAATATTATTGTATCAAAAATAATTCTCTACAACAACACTTAATATGAAACTTAAAGATTTTTTCCTAATGTGTTTTAAAAACATAAATATTATTTTTATACTTAATAGCTGATATATTATTTATAACAATATTAAATAATTTATTAATATTCGCATACAGTTGAGCCAATAACCCGATGATCCGGTAAAATTGTCTGGCTCAATGTCTGGGGCGGGTTTCAAAACACTCGTTCAGCAAAACCAAACTCAAATGCACTAGAATACCTCTCACTGGCTTCATACGAGAAACAAATTACTCGCTCAGATATATACGGTCTCTAGTCTTCGCTTAAGAAGTAAGCTAACTGGTTGACTTTGTCTTAGTAGACAAATATACGCCCTTCAACGCCATACTGAATAGGCATTGATCTACACGATGAAATCAATCCCATCCACGTATCATCATTATGTCCAATTTTGGAGTCCAAAAGGCGTTTAAACCATCCTCAGAAACCAAAAGGCATCACAAAATTGTTATATGCGCTGCTACAAGCCTAGTGAACGGCACCCCGTATAGCAAAAAGGCATCTCAATGCTCAAAAAAAAAACAACGACTCATCTATATGGGGTACGCTAAAATATCTAAAGGCCCATGTATGTCTAGACTATACTAACCTAGACAGATGTGATAGGCTAGAAATCGACCTGCAAGATCCCATAATAAGGGAACTAATCTCCTTCTTTAACGAAAACATCACCTTTGGATGGTCCACAATGTATATGTATTGACCCTGATATAATTACTCATGATCTAAACATCTTTCCCACGTACAATCCTTAAATTAGGAATGTTGTAAGCTAGGAGGCAAGTGCACCGAAACAGTAAACGATGTAGTAGATAGGCTATTGAAGGTTGGCTCCATTTGCGAGGTAAAATACCGTGATTGGCTCGCTAATCTTGTAGTCGTGAAAAAAATAAAAATTGACATATCTCAATACGGCCTTCCCGAAAGACATATTTCCCTCCTAATGATCAGCTCGTACAAGCTACAGCTGGTCACCAAATTTTATCATCCATGAACACATTTTTAAGGTACAATCAAATCAAGATGAACTCGAGGATCAAGAAAAAATGGCATTCATCATTGCTACAAATTGATTCTGTTCGAATTAATGAAGAAACTTGTAGCTGACAAGAATTAGTTAAGTCAGAGTCGACATATAAGATTGACATCAATCGACAGAGCCACCTCGGCGTCAATGGATGGTTGAGCTGCGCAAACCCGACTTTGTTTAGAACCGACTTAAAGCCAAGTCTACATATAATTACAAGATTACCCTTGACGATTTTTAACCTTATTTATAACCACACTTTTTTTTTTCCATAGTTTCATATTGTTTTAGGGGAGAAGATCAAGACTTCTTTATAGCTTTGTATTCGAACTCTAGTTTATTATCTGTGCTTTCTATTCAGTTTATTGTTCTTGATTGCTTGATAATATCTGAGTAGTTTCATCTTGTTAGATTTATGATTCTTAAAGGTATTGATGGATTAGCCAAAAACTAGGATTTCTAGAAGAATTGATATCCATTGATTAGAAGTGTTCTAAATGCACGTTTTCTAGAGTAGCTAACTAGATCCTGAACTTAGGACATAGAAAACTGAGAGAGTAGGTTTTGTGCCTCAACTAATTCTAGTTGAGCTAGGTTGTTAGATACATGTGGAGTTGGTCGACCAATTTCAGTGGATACATCAACTCGCCATAACCGTCGATGGATATTGGTCTCCACCATCGATTGATAGTCATACTTAGTAGGCGATTGAGTCCTAGTGTACCAGAGCCTTGCATCCTATCCATTATAATCCACGTTCCTAAACACTAAATCTAGCTATTTTTCATATTTGCATCTACTTGAATTCAAAATATTTCCTTTTTACTTAAACCTGAAAACCTATATAATATTATCACATAGCTTAACCATTAGGATCATAAATTTTATTGTGTGCCTTGACGCTCCGTGGATTTGATCCCTAAGTAATTCAATTGATCTCTCTTGGCAAGAGTAGAGTAGTAGAGTTTCATTGGGTAATTAGATAGAGTGAATTAGGATTTTTAAACCTTAAGGAAATGATATCTTGCATATTTCATAATTTTGATCATCCTTTTTGTGTTCATTTCAATCACTTTAGCTGCATTTAGAGTCCCTTTAGGTACATAGCATATGCATGTGTGGTATTTCAGGTATGGAGGAGCTTAGGTTGGAGATTAGAGGGTTTAGTCAACAAAAATGGAACTCACCAAGATGTTTGAGGTGGACGCACGCAGGCGAGCTACCGTGGACCATCATCAGGCCGCAGAAATAAACCCGAGAGGGAGCCTCAAAATGTACTTATCACGCGGCCATGTCACGCGGGCCAGCATCAGGCCGCGGTTTACGACCCGAGATCTGTGTCTCGCGATGAACCATCCCACGAACGTTCCACACGGGCTACGACCTGCCGCGTCTTCGAACGGGATGAGCAGCACAGACGGCACACACGGGCAATGCCAGGCCGCGGATTCATGCCCGAGAGATTGAGATGTGGAGCGATGGACCGCGTACCACGGACGCGGGCAAGGGCTGTCCGCGGGAATGGACCTCGGACTATGGCCGCGGGCTTGAGCAGTCCGCGGATTCGAGGCCGAGTGGTTCCAACATGAAATTTCCACTATTTTTGGAGGTCTTTTTGGTCATTTTGTAGAGAAAACTCTTGTGCTTCCAAAGGCCATATAAATACTCTTGTAATCCCTTTTGGGAAGAATATCTTCTTTTCTCTCAAAAACACATTGAAAAGTTGAATCTTTGATTAATATAATATTTGTTTCTTGAGTAATTTGAGTCTATCTCTTCTTCTAATCATGATTAGTCTTCTATCCATCATGAGTTTAAGATTAAACATGAAGATTAGTGAGTAGACTCTCTTTGAGCTTATGGGTTAGGGTGATTAGGGTGATTAAGTGATGATCTAGGGTGATTAGTATTAGATCCTTCTTGTCCTATGCTTATTACTTATTCCCAATGTAGATTAGACGTAATACTTCTAAACTAGATCATTAGAAATTTCCTGCCCACAAGGTGTATGATGAAATGCCTGAACCAAAGTAATAATGCTTTTTGATTGCTTAACCAAGGACACTTAATGTTAGAAAGGCTTATATGGTTAGTAGACTTGTTCTCAATGATTTCTTGATTGATTTAGACCAATGACCCTTTGTGTTTAGAGATCGATAGCAAATGGGCTTTTACCTTGACCAAGGACTAGCTTAGAATTGTGTCTGGACCTATAGGATATGAATGATTGCTTGAAACCTCACCCTAGATAGTAACTTGATCATTCAAAGTCAATACCCTTATCCATATGCTCTTCTATCTCATTGAAACCAAAGCTTAGTTATTCTTATTTACATATTGCTTGTTACTAGTTACCTATAAAACAAACCCTCATTGATTGCATTTAGATTAAGCAATGTCTTGCATTATCTTTGTTCAATAGCTCTCAGGATTGGATTGACACTCTACTTACCTTACTACATTGATTTGCTATAAGGCTTAAAAACCCTTATCCGGAAACACAGCCTTGACAAATTTGGCGACGTTGCCGGAGAGTAAAGATCACCATTAGATTTGTTTTCTAGGTTTATGTTAGGTCATTTTATCACCATTAGATTTTTTTTTTAGGTTTATGTTAGGTCATTTTTTATTATTTTCAAGTACTAATAATTCTTATTTTTTTTGTTTTACAGATGTGTGCCCAGCAGTACCAGCAGCAACAAGGAGCAAGAATTACTTTTCTCAGACCCAGTAGCAATCGAACGTTCAATTCACAAAAGAGAAGCGACTAGCATCGATCGACACTCGTGACATACCATCGACCGACTGTTCTCTTAGTTCCACATTACTCGACGTCACCGATGTACGATTCGACAATGACCCATGAGTTCCAATGGTTGCTCCAATCGTATTGATATGGGACGAGAACCAGGACCTGCGTGATCTTGAAGGTCATCTGCGTAATGCAGCAGGTCAGAAGATCGATGATCAGGAGGCTGTAATCCTTGAACCTGAAGTAGAAGCAGATGCTGCAGTAGCTCAATGTGAAGTTAATGCCCAACTTGTTCAAACAAGGACACTGGCAGACTACAACCGTCCTGGCCAATACTATGCCAACAAATCCGCCATGTGCTCTACAGCTTTTCAGAGAAACAATTTTGAGATCAAACCTCTTTCTTCGCACTTGTGCAGACACCGGACCATGGATTGCGACATGTATCAGCTGGAGAGGTTTGAGGATCCAGTATCTTCTATTAAAACTAATGGAGCCCCAGACTGTCAGTTTTGCAAGCTCTTCAAGTATTCACTTTCTAGAGAAGCTTCTTATTAGCTTAAGCAGTTACCACCAGGATCTCTAACATCCTGGATTGACACCAAGAATGCTTTCCTGCTCAATTTCTTTGATTATGAGCGAGCCGAGGATTTAAGGAGCAGAATTGCCACTTTCACTTAGGAGCCTGCATAGTTTTCAGGAGCTCCTGGACGAGATCTAAATCCTACCAGCGCGATTGTCCACACCACGGATTTAATGAAGTGGAGCTGCTTAACACTTTGTTCAGAGGTATTGCTCTACAGTACCAGATGGCCCTAAAGACAACTAGTGAGGGAAAATTCAGCACCAGAAGTCCAGGAGAGGTTACAAAACCTATTTAGAATATGGCATCCAGCAACAGCACCAAGAACAATGATTATGAGAGGAAGAAATCAGCCCCAGCATTGAGCAAGGAGCAGATTGATGAAGTTAAAGCAAGTATGGATAGTGTTAACAAATTACTCAAGAAGCAAATTAGTTTTGTGGAGGAAGTAGAAGCTATAGAAGCTGGAAGTGAAGAAGAGGATGTGAATTACATTGGTGGAAGCGGTTTCCAGAGATATTAGAATCATGGCTACAACAGAAACTCTTATGGCAATGGTCAGAAGGCTAACTACAACCAGGATTCACAGCAACATAGGCCATACAGCAAGAACAATAACATGACCTATTACTACTAGAAACCACCTCCAGAGACTAAGGAGAGAAAGTTGGAAGCAATGGTTGACAGAGTAATTGAGGGACAGCAGAAGATGATTGTAGACTTCAATGGAAAGATAGTTGCTCTGTATCTCAACCTAAACACCAAGTTCGAGAGTCTCAACACCCATGTGAAGAAGTTAGAGAATCAGGTAGTCCAGACAAGTGAGGCCATTAGGAGACATGAGGCCATTATTAAAGATATGAAGAAGCTGGACACAAGCATCACATCAATGCCCTGATTGATGATGACTTTTGGCAAGAGGTGAAGAGAGAAAGGCTCCATGAAGGGGATTTCCGTGTACAAAGTGTAATGTTTTTTGGCCGCTCACACTGGTTTCGATCGATACCAGTGCTGAGCGTCGATCGACGGAACCTGCATAGTTAGTGGCTTCGTGTGAACCTTCCAACATTGGTCGACATAGAGATAGAAGCATCGATCGACAGCGTCCTGCAGCCAAACTAGGTTCATTTACCGAGATTCAATGCAAGCTTACTGGCTAGAAATTGGAACAGACGCTTCTGAGCAGAATACATACACTTCAGAGCCCATGATGGTTGATAAAGCAACAGAAAAACACTCCAAAAGGAAAGAAGATTCCTTAACATCTACGCAGAGAAGTAAATAAAAAGAGATGGATGGCTTTGCCAAAAGAGTTTTTAAATTCCTTTAGATACTCCATTTGATGAAGCTTATTATACTCATAGACTGTGGATGTTTTTTAGGGAAACAAAGGAGACAGATGAGGAGATAGAGAGAATGTTCAACCACCTTAGAGAGAAGCTTAAGTTGAGGATAAATCTCAAGAAGAAAAGTGATCCTGAGAAGTTTATGATTCCATGTTTCATCAACGGGCACGAATATCCCAATGCCCTTTCTGATATTGGATCATCAGTGAGTATCATGCCTAGAGCCATGGCAGAGAAGCTGAACCTAAAAGTGGAGCCTTCCAGTGATTCTTTGGATTTCTCCAAGGTCAATTTAGGACGGATGGTGAGAGACGTCCACTGCAGATGTAGAATGCCTTAGTCCCAGTAGACTTCCATGTGATGGATATCCAAATCGATTGGAATTCTTCTCAACTACTTGGAAGAGCATTCGTGGCTACAGTTAGAGCTGTCTGCGACATGGTAACAAACATGTTGTATCTTGCCTTGGTTGATCAAAATATTTACTATGAACATGTTAAGGTTAAGAATATATCTACTCTCATTGAATTGGGTAATGATCCAGGTCTCATTGCCACACGTTTATACAATTTCTAGCAAAAAGAGAAGTCAGATGATGGAGCATCAATCAGTACCCAACCCACACAATCGATCGAAGGTCATGCATTTTAGCAATCGGTCGATACCAACCCTTCAAAATCGATCGACACTCAACCTCCAGATTCAGATCACGATAAGGCTTACAACGAGTATGATGAGGACTGTCGCGAGGAAGAAATCATTGAGTACCATGGTCTCGCTTTGGAACAAGCTGACGTTTTTCTAGTTTCCTATGAAAGTAGTAATATGATATCGATTGACACACAACGTTCTGCGTCGATCGACGTCCATCTAGACCTAGGGCATTGAACTGTTTATCTGCACGTCGATGAGATCTATGCGGACGATCATGACTACTATTATTTCACGGCAAAAGCACTTGACAGTTACAAACAAACGGAAGACACATGGTATAAACCATCGATCGACGGTAATCCTAAATCATCGACCGACATTGCGTAGAGAGAAGAGCGCGAACCATATTTAAAAGCAACTGATGATTATGGTTATCTACAACCAGATGAGGTCCGCATACTGAGAGATCCAGAAGGTTATGCAAGAGCTATGGATAGAAGAGTTCTACATGTCTCTTATGAAGATGTAGCAGATATTCTTGCAATGGCTAATGGATCAAGAAATATCTTCACACAGCAACAAAACAGCCGAGCAGACAAACAAACATCGATCGACAGAAATTACTATGCATCGATAGATAACCTTCCAAAAGACAAGGAACCTGAGTACAACAAACCGAGCACCTACAATGCTCCAGCATCAATCGACATAATACTTCCTACACCGATCGATGGTCTTACCAAATTTGGATACAGAGCTTTTGATGAGAATGAAAGAAGAATATTCTTTTGGGAAAGAAAAGATGAGTACAACATCTACAGAGATGAGAATGACAATGCAAGGGCTATAGACGGCAGAATCCTCAATGTGTCAAAGGAGGACATCATAGCAGTTTTGGAAAGGGCTACAACGCATGAGCACTGCTATATATGTTTACCAGGAGATGCAAGGAAATTCACCAGAGCAATGCTAACACCAGCAACATACAGCAGATATTGATGAGATGGTGCATGCAATCTACAAAGCCCACGAGATGTCATTGGATGATTATTACAAAAGGGATGATGTCTACTATCCTATAGGCAGAAGTGTTTCATGTCTGACTACATGCATGGCAGATATGAGACAAGAGATAGACACCATTCAGAAACAGCATGCAAGAAGAGCTGAGACACTGACGTTGATCGACAATCACATCTGATCATCGATCGATACTGATCGCGACAGAGTGAAGCTGGTAAAAGAGAAGTTATTTCAAGGCAAGATTAATGACAGTGAAAGGGACCAGATGAGCATAGAAGAGGTGGATGCCTGTTTTCCAACAAGTAGTGTTCCACCTCTTTTATAGTCTACAACTTCCATACGTCGAGCTTAAGACTATAACCAAGCGCTGAGTGGGAGGCAACCCACTGTTTAGCAAGTTTTTATTTGGTTTTTATCTACACTACTTTTAATTTTGGTTTTTATCTTATTTATTTGAAGATTTTTATGAGGAGAAGTTAACTGTTCGAGATCACCGTTGGTGGACTACAACAACTCACTATTGGTCAATGACTTAGATGGTTTACCATCGATCAACATTCACACTACACCATTGATCGACACTCCTTACGGAGTCTGGTATTCTCGAACTTCTATAACTCCTTTACCTATGATTTAATTTTTCCTAACCAAACCAGGACGGGATAACACTTAGGACAGTGTTATTTAAGGCTGGGGGAGGTTAGTTGATGTTTTATTTATTCTTTGAGTTTTATCTATCTACTATATCTATCTATTATACCTATAACTTTTTCATTATTTTCATAGAGTCAAGAAGGGGATTATGATAAAACTTTAATCTATTGACTAACCACACGATAAGCACCATTCTTAGGACTGTTAATTGCAGAGATTACTACAAATGCCAAAGTGGATCATCATGTCATTAGACTACACTTTCCTGTAACATTTAAAGGAACTGAAACTGACTTCCAACCTAATTTTGACATTATTTGCTTGCTTTGGGGCTTGGTATATACTGGATCAGATTCCTGTTGCAAGTCTGGAAAGTAAAGTCTGTGTGCTTCTGGTCCCCTTCTCTCTCTCTCTTCGGCATCTACAAATAAAAGATTGAAATGATTTCCAACAGTTTAGAGAGGTAGGAGGGTCTCCTGTGAACCCATTATTCTACTCAAATGGAATGATCACACATCGGTGGAAGCGAGGGGTAGGTACATTACTGATGACCCCATCATTCGCCTACATTTCGTCAAATAAAAATAAATCGAAAGTGAGATGGCAAGATCGACTGTAGCAGCAGCATTGTCCATTTAGTTTGAGATCTAAAAGATTCAGAGAAGAGGGAAACATGGAGAAGAAAGGGCTCAGAGAAGGCTACCTGTGTATTCAGATACTTACAAGAGTAAGAGTCTAAATATCCTTTGATCGATACTCCCAAGGTAAAGCCTGCAATTTTATTTTATGCAATAAATGAGGTCAGTAGAGGGGTGATCCAAGCTAGTATTTGCTAAGTTGTTGGTAGAATTGATTTGTTTGCTAAGCTAGGATAAGGTATATAAAGTTTCTCTTAAATTAGCATAGTTGGATGTGGGGTGATAGTGATATTATAGACATTATGTGAGTCCCTGCTTTCAAAACCTATTTCACAGGCTACCTTTGTTTTACTTGAGGGAAAGAAAAATGTTAAGTCTGGGGGAGTTGATATACCTTATTGTTTACGAGTTTTAGACCATGTTATGGACCCCATTTGGAGTCTATTATGTGTGTCTAGGCTATGTTTTAGAGTATTTACAGGTCAAGGTACGTTTTGGAGTTAAGTGGAGTATATGGTGCATTTTGGATCAAGAAACCCGTAGCTGGCAAATAAGTTAAGTCAGAGTCGACATATAAGATTGGCATCGATCGACAAAGCCCCTTTGGTGTTGATCGATGGTCGAGGCGCGCAAACCCATCTTTGTCCAGAAGCGACTTAAAGTCAAGTCTACACATAATTACAAGATTTCCCTTGTCGAGTTTTTAACCTAGTTTATAAAGGTTTCTGCCATTGTTAGAAAGAGAATCGTGCTTTTGTTTTTCCATAGTTTCATATTGTTTTAGAGGAGATGATCAAGACTTCTCCATAGCTTTGTACTGGAAACCCAGTTTATTAATTATCTATGCCTTATATTTAGTTTATTGTTCTTGATTGCTTGATAATGTATGTGTGGTTTCATCTTGTTAGATTTAGGGTTCTTAATGGTATTGATGGATTAGCCCAAAACTAGGATTGCTAGAAGAATCGATATCCATTGATTAGAAATGTTCTTAATGCATGTGTTCTAGAGTTGCTAACTAGATCATGAACTTAGGACAAAGACAATTGCGAGAGTTGGTTTTTTGCCTCAACTAATTCTAATTGAGCTAGGTTGTTAGATACATGTGGGAGTTAGTCAACCAATTTTAGTGGATACATCAACTTGCCATAACCGTCGATATATATCGGTTCTCTAACATCGATCGATAATCATAATTAGTAGGCGATTGGGTCCTAGTATATCAGCTTGCCTTGCATCCTATCTATTATAATCTAAATGTCTAAACCCTAGATCTAGGTATTTTTCATATTTGCATCTACTTGAATTCAGAATATTTCTTTTTTTGTTAAACCTGAAAACCTATATAATATTATCACCTAGCTTAACCATTTGGATCATACAAATCTATTGTGTGCCTTCACTCTCTGTGGATTTGATCCCTAAGTACTTCCATTGATCTCTCTTGGCAAGAGTAGTGTAGTTGAGTTTCTTAGAAATCTCTCTTGGCAAGAGTAGTGTAGTTGAGTTTCTTAGAGTAATTTGATAGTGGATTAGGATTTTTAAACCCTAAGGAAACGTAGCCTTGTCAATAATTCTTAACAAATGTGGAATGAAGCTAAACAAAGCGAACTGTTCCTTCGGAGTTCCCTCTCATGAATTTATTGGGTACCTAGTAATAGAGCGAGGTATCGAGGTGAACCCTAAAAAATTCGTGCATTTCTCGATATGCTTCTCTAAAGCCACAACATAAGTGCAACTATTAATTGGAAGAATCACAGCCTTCAATAGGTTCATCTCTCGATCAATTGATAAGTGTCTTCCTTTATACCAACTCCTCAGAGGAAACAAAAAAAAATCATAAGGGATGAGAGATGGGAGGAGGCTTTCACTCAGCTCAAATCCTACCTCAGCGAGCCACCTATATTTGCCAAACCAGAGGAAGCAGAATATTTTTACCTCTACATAGATGTATCATTTGCCATAATCAGTGGAGTCTTGATACGTGGTGACCTAGTCGAAAAAACTATATTTTATGTAAGCAAGCCCCTCCTTGATGCAGACAAAATACCCATCAACGGAGAAACTTGCATTGCAGAGTAGTAATGTCATCAAAAAAGTTGCGACCCTATTTCAAAATTGTAATCTATAGTAGTAATGACTTTTCAGGCACTGTGAACAATTTCTACACAGTCTGAGTCAATCAGTGCGACTAGCAAAACAACTATTGAATTCAGTGAGTATGACACTGAATATTGCCTACAAACTTGTGCAAAAGCTCAAGTTCTTGCTGACTGGAAATCAAACTCGCACCCAGAAATCCCACCGAGGCTAATCAACCTAAAGTATGGGTCCTACATGTCAATGGCAATGGGGCATCATCCCACCACAGATCAGGGGTGGAAATCAAATTAGCATCTCCCGACGGCTAAGTCTTAGAAAAATTGTTCGGACTCGGATTCACCGCTTCTAATAACAAATTCTAGTACGATGCTCCGATCACAAGCTTCATCTAGCCATAGAATCAGATTTTGAAATTCAAGCATACAGAGACTCTCAGCTGCTCACCAGCCAATTTAATAGAGAATACGAAGCTCGAGAGGGACACGTATAAGCCTACCTTAAAGTAGTCCATGATCTTGCTAATAAGTTCGATAAATTCGAGTTCACACAGATACCCCGAGGAGAGAATACCTCCGCCGACGTCTTAGCCGTGCTAAATTTTACTTTGGCTCCATCAGTTTGAAAAGTCCTACTAGTCAAAGGGATCGGAAAATCCAGCATTGATATGGCCCTAAAGACCCTGTTAGTCGCAGTGTTCACCAGTTCAGACTAAATCTTTTTATATACCTCGTTTGGAATTGTGTGTGTGTGTGGGGTTCTAGTTGGAGGGTTTGGTTTCAAAATTATGCCCCTATATATTAAAAGAGAAACATTACAACATTCTAGCCATGACATATATCATCACTAGAATGCTTCTCAAAGTTTTTAGAGAATATTGTTGGTCCATATAAACATATAATTGATTAATGCTCTTTATTCTTTACTTAATAAAAACTAGGGAATTATCTAACATTGTCAACACCTATATATATATGTGTGAATAAGAAAAATTTGATAAAAATTTATGTACCCTCTATTCTTTTTGTTAAATTTATATTATAAAAATAAATTAAACAATCACAATAACTATATAACACAACAAACTACTTCTTGTACATGTTATATTTTGAATCTTTTAAAAATGACTACAAATTAATAAAACCATTAAAATTCAACATAGACTTTTTAGTGATTAATATTTTCTTGTCATAACAAGATAAAAACGATTATACAATCAGTGAGTAGGAAATATCATTTAATAGATATTCATAATATATATATATATATATATATAATTTCTAATGAAGTTTAAATTAAACTATTTACCATCTAAAAATATACAAAATTCTGAGGGAAAATTGCCAAATATGACTCACAACTTGATTTCAAATACAAAAGTAAACCCAAACTTGAGTCAAATGCAAAAGTAACATAAAAGGCTATTAAAATTACAACCAGCCCCTTGTGAACAAACAAAAAAACCAAATTTTATTTACGTTTCTAACCCCGTAACTATTCTGTCCAGACGATTGTCAAGTAAGTCGTCTGGACAACTTACTTGAAAGTCGTCTAGTATAGTTATTCTTAAAAATAATTTAAAATTTTGGTTAAAAAATATTTTGATAATTGAAGAGTTGAAATCATGTAATTAACATATGTTTTAAGAGTTATAAATTAAGATATAACAAAATTTAATTGGTTTTAACATAGATGAGGGAAAGTAGTGAGTCATGATATTCTTTGGTTTAGGTTTTGCCAACATATGTTGTAGTATTGTATGTGTTTCTTAGGGTTAGATTTTCGAAAGCATAAATGTTTTTTTGAAAAATTTAAAATTTACCTAAGTGTGTTTATTTATGTGTATAGTAAACACTATGTAAGTATAATTTGATTTTATAACGTGATTAGTTATTTAATTTAGTCAATTTAGTTTAGGTTTTAGGGTTTAGGGTCTGGAAGACTTACTATTAAGTCGTCTGGAAAATATATTTACGGCTAGTAAGTCGTCTGATGTATAGTATTCAACAGACGACTTACTAATAAGTCGTCCAAACTGGACCGAACCTTTAATTTTACCAATGTACTTTTAAACCTAACTGTATTAACCGGACATATATAAGATGTTTTTTTTTACTCTTTTTTTTTGCTAAATTCAGAAAACCCTAACGTTGTTTCTCTCAAAGGTGATTTCTAAGGTGATTTCCATCGATTCTCTCTAATCCATCATTCTCACCGCCGGTTATCTTTCCGTCCTAATCACCACTGTTCTCCCCGCCGCTTCCTTTATTTCAGATCTGAGAGGAAACCCTAGCGCCGTTTCTCTGTAAACGCTAGCACCATTTTGCGTCCCATTCGCACCGTCGGTTCTCTGTAAACCTTAGCGCCGTTTCTCTTAGAGGCGTTTCGTTTGAACTCCGCCGCCGGTAAGTTATATCTCTTACTGTCGAGAGATTGATAGAGGAAAAGATGAACATAAAACGTTGTCTCTATGAATTTATGGCTTAAGGTGTATCTATACTCGTTCTCACCATCGTTCTCATTGCGCTTCTTTTTCACGTCTATTTTGCAGATCTATAACCGCGGCGTCGAAGGCAACTATATCTTCTCTGAATTTTCAGGTTGGCTTTAAATGTTCTACTGGAAGATTTATAATTAAGTCGTTTGGAAAGTCTTTCAGCTGAAAGACTTTCTAGACGACTTAAATATAAGTCTTTCAGCTGGAGACTTGCCCGACGACTTACTTATAAGTCATCTAGAAAGTCTTCCAGACTTATAATTAAAATGTTCTACTGGATGGTTGTGTGTATGAGATATTTTTCTTTGATTGTTTTGCAGACACAAAAAATGGATATTCCAGAACTCCCCCGTACGATACATACATTAGGGGAAGATCCCCCTCCCCCCGCATTGAATAGCATTTCGTATCATACGGATTGTTTGAAGTTGCATACTGCCTTAAGGAATGCTCTTTGTTGGGGTCAAAATCGGTTACGACTGAATCAAAGACTAAAACTCTCTGCAAAGTTCAAATTAGATTTATAAATATGTGGAAAAGCATTGAGAAGACTTCTAAAGATTTTCCGAACAAAAGAACTCTGTAAGCTTAACGATCACCATCATGGAAATCACCGGAAAATCGAATAAAACAACCCACAGTTGTCCGACTAGCCAACTTAGCAAGATCGGCCGTAACTTCCAACTTGCCAAAATGGCAAGGCTGTCCGAGACCATCCAGCTCGCGAAGCCGGCGAGCTGGCCGAGACAAACCAACTCGCCGTCTTGGTGAGGTGGACCGTGCCATCCAGCTTGCCAAGCCGGCGAGCTGGCTGTCCCAAACCAGCTCGCCGTCTTGGCGAGCTGAACCATCCCGTCCATCTCGCCAACCCGGCGAGCTGGCCGTCCCGAACCAGCTCTCCATCTCGGTGAGCTAGCCGTCCCAAACCAGCTCGCCATCTTGGCAAGCTGAACCATCTCGTCAAGCTTGCATAGCCGGCGAGCTGACCGTCCTGAACCAGCTCGCGTCTTGGCGAGCTGGACCGTGCCGTCCAGGTTGCCCGACCGGCAAGCTGACCAAGTCGAACCTCACCATCTGCATTGCCCGGACACAAGGCATATGTCCCTCGACTCAATCATACTCCGAACCGTGACTGGAACATCTCTTGTTCGTCTCGATCCGTCTTATCGTTGGAATTTTACGATAAAAATCGCTAAAGACTTGTTTTCTCGTAAGAACTCGAGTAAATCATATAAAACGGCGACGGTTAAGCGAAACACCGGAGATTACCAATCTATACGATTGACTCTAGATGTTTTATAAAAACAGCATCGTATCACAGATTCCCGTCTAAAGTCATTAAACGGCTAAGACGCAAAATGGCCCAAAAGGTCCTCAAACGCGATAAAGTCCCATATGCAACTTTAGACAAAGTCCAGCCCAGAGATATAATGATGGTTTATCCGTTTATGTGCAGGAAGAAGATAAATATCAAGTTCGGAGAAAAATATAAGTTTTCCAAGATAAAAATGGAGATCGAAAGAAATGGAAGATTTTTGAAGAACATGAATCAATGCGAAAAAGGAAATACTAAACCGCCTAGAAGGAGAGTATATAAGCACAAGGTCGAAGCCAAGAGGAGGGGACGATTTTCAGAGCTCTCATCACACAGAAAAACTTAGCACTTAGAACAAATAAGCAACTTTCCGTTTTTGTTATCGAGCTGCGTCTTAACTAGGTTTTTAGTCTTAGGTTACTAAAACTAGGGAACTCGCCATTAGCTTTTGTGGCCAAGGATTTAATTCGTTGTACCGCTCTGACGCTAATTCGGAAGTAGACATCTCTTTGCTCTCTATTTTGACTTTCATATTGTCTTTCCTCTTATTTTCGTATTTTGATTGCTTGGCATGTGGTTTAGCAGATATCAGCGACCTCTGAAAAATTAGGATTTTCCCTAAGTTCCTTAATTCAACGGAAATCAACGGTGCGAATTTTGGTTCCCACAGTTTGGCACTAGAAGGAGGGGGTTACAGATCAATCTAACTCTCAGACCGCATTACGCTCGGTCATATACGATGACAGAAGAATAGCCGACTCACATCAACGGAAACGTTGAGACTCAAACTCCACCAGAAAACGCAGCTGCAGTCAAAGCTGATGCCAACAATGCAGCGTTTCAGAAGATACTCTCCGCCTGTTAAAAGAGGACGGATGAGCAGGACAAGCTAATCGGATCTCGCGCGAAATAGGTCGAAACCTTAACCGTGAAGACCAAGACTATCCATCCCCACGAAACCATAAGAATCCGCGGAAGAAGGCTCGTTTCACGACTCCTATGGATCGTCCTAGAACCAAGCAGGGTAATCTACCTGGGCAAACCTCCAAAAAAGATTACCCTGGCGCGACACATAAGGAATCGGAAAAATATCCTTCTCGTGAACAGGAGGCCAAGGACGACGGTGTCGAAAGGGTTAATCTGGACATAAGCGACCAATCCGATCCGTCGGAGGAAGACGCTGATGTTTACCCAATAAGGAGGAAAGATCACAGTCCTCAGCCCGAATCTTCTCCCGAACACTCTCCCACCGAGGAAGAGGAGGAGCTCTATTGCATGGAACATGCAAAGATGGCCGAGGAACAATCTCAGGTCACTCGCAGAAAACACCGACGGGGTAGGAAAACTGCTGGAGAGCCAAATGAGATTCGTGATCTCCGTGACTACATCACAAAAACGGCCGCAGCGGTAAAGGTAGTGAAGTCTCAAATTCACCACGCCACTAGCACTGCGCCTAAAATAGACCGACTGTTGTACATGTCTCGAAAAACACCCATTACGACTCGCATCACTAAAATCAAGTTGCCAGATCCCGGAAAGCTTAAAGTGCCGACTTATGATGGGATGACTGATCCCAAAGCGCACCTGAAGGCCTTCCAAATCACCATGGGGCGGGATAAGCTTAAGAAAAGTGAAAGAAATGCGGGCTATTTTCGTCTCTTTGTCAAAAACCTAGAAGGGGCAGCGCTCGAGTGGTTCTCTCAACTTAAGCAAAATTCGATCAGAAGTTTCCGCCAGCTTGCCTCGGAGTTTGTCAAGCAGCACTCGATGTTCATAAACAGAGAAACTTCCGACGCCGACCTTTAGAGCTTATCCCAGAAGGAAGACGAACCCCTCCGCGACTTCATGAGTAAGTTCAAACTCATCATGGCTAGAGTTAGCGGAATAAACGACAGAGAAGCCATCGATGCACTAAGAAAATCGCTTTGGTTCAAGTCAAAATTCAGAAAGTGCATAACTCTTCGAGAATCCGTGTACGATCCAGACCACGCTCCACAAAGCTACCGATTACATCACAATCGAAGAGGATACTAAAATCTTGTCGGAACAGCATAAACCGA
The DNA here is from genome assembly GCA_932364175.1 of Eruca vesicaria subsp. sativa. Taxonomy (NCBI): domain Eukaryota; kingdom Viridiplantae; phylum Streptophyta; class Magnoliopsida; order Brassicales; family Brassicaceae; genus Eruca; species Eruca vesicaria. Next base: position 50,722 of record CAKOAT010442932.1, on the reverse strand, counting down.
CGAAGATATCTGCGAAAGATGCAGCGTCCGAGCAGAAGCCGAAAAAGAAAAAGCCTCGTAACAACAAGTACGTCCATCACGAGGGACATGATCTCCAAGGGGCGCATAACTACGCCATCAATTCTGGATCAAAGCAAGGGCGAACTACGGGGAACACGTGGACCAGAAATTTGAGTTACGATGAGAACGCCTTCTGTGATTTCCACCAGACCCGCGGTCATTCAACCGTAAACTGTAAAGTTCTCTTCGCAGATGCGTAAATACCTTGATCTTCTTTCTCCTACAAATTGGTCCATTTGTAGCCTCGTGAATGATCATTGGCTCTGGTGCATCTTCCTTATGCTGACTAGTGTCTTATGGTTGTGCTGATGATATCCTAGACGAGTATCTTGTAGCATTCAGATGCTCCACGTCGATGCTAGGAAAAAAAACTTGGTAAGTTACTGGTCGTTGTCGATCAACGAACATGTGTGAGTATCGATCAATGTTGATCATTTCGCAAGAGGCTATGGACTCTGCCTGGACTGTCTACCACTACTCGATGCTTGGCAAAAAAACTTGGTAAGTTACTGGTCGTTGTCGTTCGACGAACATGTGTAAGTATTGATCAATGTTGACCATTCTGTAAGATGCTATGGGCTCTACTTGGACTGTCTACCATTGCTCGACGTCTGGTATTGACCGCTGTTTCTTCTTGGATTTCTACCGATGTTCAGTCTTAGGTGACAAATGACACCAGTGGAAACTGCTAAAGCACGTGGAACTTTTGACTTGGAAGTCCCCTTCTTGCAGCTTCTCCTCCTTCAACACTTGCTAGAAATCATCATACAAGGCATTCACGCTATGTCTCTGTCCAGTCTGTCCTTTACCTCTAATAAGTGCTTCATGTCTCTTAACAACAACTTCACTGGCCTGAACCACTTGAGTCTCCAACTTTTTCACATCGGTGCTGAGAGCTTCAAACTTATCATTCAGGTTGGTGTATACACGATCTATCTTTCCATTGAAATCCACTGTCAAGTTCTGCTGACCCTCAAGAACCTGATCATTCTTACTCTCCAATCTACTTTCTTGAGTTGCTGGTGGGGGGTTCTGGTAAAAAGAAGCTCACGTCATGTTGTTGCTGTTGTTGTTGTTGTAAGATTTCTGGTACTGCCAACTCTGGTTATAATTACTCCTCTGACAAGTGTCATAGGATTTCATGTTTCCACCCTGATTCCCATACTTCTGAAAACCAGTGCCACTAATGTAGTTCACATCCTCTTCTTTGCCTCATCAACAGCTTCCACACCTTCTGCAAACTTCTTGAGAAGCTTGTGAACACTGTTCAACTTAGCCTGAACTTCATCGATCTGCTCCTTGCTAAGTATAGAGGCCAATATTCTCCTCTCCATGTCAGTATTGTTGGTGCTATTGCTAGATGTCAAGTTCTCAATAAGTCTCACAGCTTCTTCTGGATTCCTATTAGTGAAGCTACCATCACTAACAATGTCTAGAGCCATATGGTAAACTATAGTGATGCCTATATAGAAGATACTAAGAAGTTGTACCTTGTTGAATCCATGGTGTGGATAGTCTCTTCTGTAAGACTTGAATCTGATCCATAAGCTCTTGAATGACTTTGCAGGCTCCTCTGTGAATGTAGGGATTTTGTTTCTCAAGTATTCAGATCTCAAATCATCAAGAAAATTATACAGGAAGGCGTTCTTGATGTCATCTGAGGATGTAAGAGATCCTAGAGGTAACTTCTTAAGCCAATATGAAGTATCTCCAGCAAGTGAGTACTTGAAGAGCTTACAAAGAAGACAGTCCACATGGACTCCATTGGCTTTGATAGCAGAAACTAGATCCTCGAACCTCTCAAGATGGTCCATCGGACGCTCATGTGGGTGACCATGGAAAGGTGTCTGCCCCCACAAGTGTAAAGTATGCAGGCTTCAGCTCGAACTCGTGTCTCTGAAAAGCATGAGGATGAATAGCATATTTTTTGGCGTAGTATTGATCTGGACGGTTGTAACCTCAATATCAGCATCATTAGCAGATTTTGGAGCATCTGCTTCTGGTTTAGGGATTACATCCCCTTGTCTATCAATTTTCTGACCTGCTGCATTACGAATATGACAATCATGGTCATGCAGGTCTTCATTCTCATATGTTGTTAGCATAAGAGTAGCCACCATGTTGTTTGCTCGCAGATTAGTGTTGATCGGCGACAAAGTGTTGTTGTCGATTGGCGCTACTGGAGTAATGTCAGTCGACGAAGATTGGTTGGTGTCGATCAATGCGTGTGCTTCTCTTGGCGTATTGCACGTTCTAACGAAACGGGATCTGAGAATTGTAGTTATTTTTCCTTGTTGCTTCTGGTATAGCAGGGTATGACCCTGAAAGACAAATAAATTTTCTTATGCTTAGAAAGTAAAATAAAATAAAAGCAATAATAAATCTATATATTATATCTAATGGCGAATCTAATGCTACCCAGAAACGGCACCAAAATTTGTTTGATCTCAAATTACTCTATGAGTAACTTACTCTCTCGAATAAGAGGTTCAGTTGTAGTACTTATGGATCGAATCCACAAGGAGGGTGGGCACACACTACATTTATAGATATGCAGATTAAGCTAGACAAGTAATTAAGTAAGCAAACAGATTTATTGTTGAAATTGTAAACAATATGAGAAATTAGCTAAATCTTGGGTTTCATGTAATCAGAATTATAGACGTATAGAAGCTAAAGGTATGTGTTTGATATTCTAGAACTCAAATTCTAGTGTATAGATATCCAAGTGTCGCAGGTGAGTATAATAATGATATAAGTTCAGTATTCAGCGATCGCTATTGAACACATAATGAATTGTCGATCGATGGTTAGATATACCCGTCGGTCGATAACTACCCTTAAATCAGGGTTATAGTCCTATTCGATTTGTTCACTAACTTCCTAAACCAGATATTGCATATACCGAGCAACCTAGCTAAAAAAAAAAATCAAATCAGGCGATGACCTACTATCGTAGGTATCTACTATCCTAATTTCAGAGTTTTAGTTAGCTACTCTAAAACATAAGCATTAATAGCAATTCAATTGGTGGATATCTCTAACACCTTAACAATTCTATAATTGTGGGTAATCCTTCATAACCTTGGCTAACTCTAAATCAAACAAAGAGAACTACTCAGACATGATCAAGCAAAGCATGATAATAAACTGAATATAAATCATAAAATAGAATAAGGAATACAAAACAATGGAGTTCTAATACAAATATATGAAAGAGTCTTGGATCCTCTTTACAAAATAAAAGAAAAATCTTCTAAATATGAAAAATGGGTTAGTGTGGTGGGAAAGCTGATGTGTTACCCAAACAATGGCAAAACACCTAAATACTAGGTATAAAGTCGGTCAAGGGTAATCTTGTAAATATGTGGAACTTTTGGGCTTTCAGTCGGTCACCAACAAGTATGTCCGTCGTGCGACTCTCTGTCGGTCAATGAAAACAGAGTATTTTTGATCGACACTCTTTGAAAATATCGATTCTGACTTCTGATTCTTCAACAACTACGAGTTTCTCCATCATGAAGCCCTAAAATACTCAATAATCTCCACATTGTTCCAAAACATATGTGAACCTGAAAATAGCCTAAATAGACTCCAAACACATATAATAGTTCCTAAATGACACATATACTATGGGTAAAAACGGGTAAAACCCATAGTATATCAGGTGGAACATGTATTTTTTTGTTGTTGTTGGCAGAAAATGTGGTTTTGGCGGGAAATGCGTTTGTTATGGTTTTAGTGCTGAAATGCATTTTTGTGGTTTTCGTGAGAATTGCATTTTTGTAGTTTTGGAGGAATGTGTTTTTGCGATTTTAGCGAGAAAATTTAGTTTTTCTTTCTTGGCGCAAAAATACTCTTTTGCAGTTTTAACAAAAAAAGTGGTTTTACGAATTTGGATGAGTCTCATTTTAGGCTAAAATTTAAAAATTCATCAGGAAGAATCATTTGAATGATTTCCATTTTAATACTTAACGAACATTCATCTCATCTCCATTCAGACGGACCATCTGGATGGACAAACGAACATGCCCTTAGTTCACCTCTACTGCTTGTATCATTTTTGTACATTTGTTTTTCTAGTTATCATTATTTATAACTTTTACCTAGAAGGTTTAATAATATAATCTTGTGTTAAAAAGAAAAGAATTTACTCTTTCAATCACGACTGTAGCCTGGGTGACAGAGAATTTTCATGAAGCATTTATGTCTATCTAGTTTAGTCCAAAATAAATAAATAAATGACAAAATAACCTTGTAAATTTAAAATGTAATATCATGAAATTGTATATATTTTCAAACCAAAAAATCATATTTTCTACAATTTTTTTTTTTTTTTGCTAAAACCACAATATCAATTTTTTTAGCATAACCGCGGAATCACATTTTCCGTGAAAACCATAAAAATCATTATTACAACAAAAACCACAACATTGTTGTAAACTGAGTGAGAATGATTTGTGAGGAAAATGTTGTGTTTCTCATTAGCTATAACCACATATATATATATAGTGGTTTATACAAGGGTTTACAAGGAGGAAGATCTACACATTAAATACACATTGACCACATTGATTACAATATATTCTACATAAAGACTTGGTCAAAGCTCATAATGGCAAAGGTTGAATGGGTCTCCATGTGGGCTGGTCTTGGATGCAATGTAGATGGCTGGATGTAAACCTCCATGGACTTCCTCTTGTACTTGTTGGACTTGTCTTGTACTTGGTTAAGTACTTGGTTATTGGCCATCCACATAATGGATTTATAACACTCCCCCTTGGATGGCATAACCATATGAGTTCATAATATGCTTAATGTTGCCTCATTAAAATCTCCCCAGGAAAAATCCAAAACCCAATGTGGGAAAAAGGGAAATCAGGGAAAGGAAAAAGAGTACAACACATATTACTCCCCCTGATTTGAACATCACTTGCTAGATAGATGTTCAGAGATTCTTACTTGGACAATCTTGTATTGTTCGGACATATCATGTCTCTTAGAATATTGATGGTACTTAGAAAATGTACCACTTTGGTATTGACCACTTTAGTACTTTAGATAAAAATGTACCATTTTATACTCTGGTCGCTTGATTATGGTCCTTGACGAAATCATTCTTATATGCCTTTATATAATATTGGTCGACTAGTACCATTAGATCCTTTTATATAATATGGATCATCATGAGTATAATATTCTTTGACATAGACAACTTTATACATAGGTCATATCGGTTAGATCATGATCCTTATATCCATTGTTTATCATGATCGATCTAAGATATTTTTAGTCTTAGTATGTCGGCAACTCGTACACATATAGATGGACGATTGGATTGATCTAGGCCGGGCATGGCCGTGACATGACATCCATGATCTACAGCTTTATCATGGACCAAACCTTACAATATGGTCGGACCCATTGGGTCGTATATGGACGCATAATGCGGTCCTACACCTTTGTTCAAAGATGAATTTTGACTTTATAGCTTATTTTATGATAGCTTATCCATACCACATTTTGGTTGCTTCATGCTGAGAATTCAACCAACCATACATTTTACCAAAATTTGCCTAATTTATGGTGATGGTTTATAACCTTTTTCTAAGGTTTAATTGAATAACCATTTAACCTATCTTAGGCTGGTTAGTATAAAACACAAGGAATTTAAAATTCCTCTATGGACTGATTTGAATCGTTCTTATAGAACTCTTCATTTGCTTACATGTAGCTTTTAATTCAGTCCATGAGCAGCATTAGGAAAATGATGTTCATGAGAACTTCTTTTCTCATCTTTTGATTCTGAGCTCAAAACCTTTTGGAAACCTTTTGGTACCAATAATATTATCATCATCCAGTGAATCATATATATAACATACTACGTTTTAAATTTCTTCCAGACATAATATGTAGTGAAATATGTAGTAGTATCCACCATGTTGGATTATATAGACCTTTTCCGGTCTGTCTCACTATTTATCCTTCTTTCAGGATTTATCTATTCACTGGGCATCATATGGCGTTTACATATATGGCCAATACTATACGCCTTTTATATATCACTTTAGAAACCCCACGTTTCTTTTCATTATTCATTATGATGAGTACTCTTGCGTCGGTTCATGATCCTCGATACATATCTTCGTATTCATGTGCTACATACTTGCGCATTTTCTATGAATGTATGTGTCGACACACTGATATATATATATATATATGGTTCCTTCTAGTTCCAGACATGGTATAAATCAATTTGAGTTTTCATTATCTAGGACCTTTGTAACCTTATAACTTGGCGTCCCAAGCTATATGGTAGGGTACCTAGCTGTTCAGCTGGCGAGCCTTATATCTCAATGTCTGGAATGGTTTCCATTAATAAAAACTCGGATTTTATCTCATGCACCTTTCTTACTTTCCGAGGTCCCTTAGATTTTATGGAACTTTATTTGGTCTATTTTATATTAGACTCTGTAGCAAACTTGTCTGTGTCTTTAAGACATCAAAATTGTGTGGTGCTAAGCTGGGATGACATAGTCATTCTTTCTCGGGTCAATGTGTCTGGCATATTATTTTGCTATCATTGTAGCATATGGACGTCTATAAATTATTTCTAGTCCGAGGATCTTTGCCAAGACATTGATGGTAGATACCATTCTTTTATCATTCTTTACCAGCTTATTACTTTTCTCCTTCCAATGTTGGATATTAGGATTCATAAACCTTATGTAATCCTTGTTCCTTAGCCTATAATTAGATCACCCATTTTGGCTTAAGATTTCTTTTAAACTTATGGAGAAAGTATATTCATATATATATATATATATATATATCCAACATATATTCCCAATCCTCTTTATGATTTTCTCAGATCACATGATCTTTAGATGGCACATATATTTGTGTTGGATTCATTCATAATATCTTAAGATGATATATGTCTGGACTCATGACCCATATCAGTCTGAGGTGGGAATATCTATGCTCACTTATATGGCCTGATGCATAACCTTATACACATGTAAATTTGCATACCAATCTTGGTCTGGATGGCCCTTTTGGTCCATATGGCTTGCTTGGCCACGTATGGCCTACTTGGCCCAGCCGGCATACTTGGCCCGTTCGGTTCCTTCGGCACGAACGGCCACACTTGGCTCGTCCGGCTGACTTGATACGAACGGCATGTACGCTAATGTCCTGGACGGTTTCATTATGTATGCCACAGATGTCCCTAAGAACTGGACATGGACCATATGTTTTATAAAAGGGTCCAGCCATCTATGGTCATAGACCATGGTACAAGGCTTATCTAGTATGTTCATGGAGCACGAGATTCTTCTTTATCTCCCCCTCATGAACATACTCATAATTTCATGGTGCTTAGGACAATAAAGCTTGATGAGTTTCCCTTGTGTACATGATACACAACGTGAGATCATATGGGAAAACTCTTTATGCCATTTTCAATATCAAACTTTGCATCAAGTTTAGACTAGGATGGCTAATCATGTCATGCCATTAAGTGTATAATTTCGTGTGGTATACCATTCTGGTTACCATGGCTCTTTTGCCTCTTATCATACTGATCTCTGGCATAGTCAAGATCAGTAGAGTACTTAGGTATAGTCTTGACCAATATCTTATAAGGTCATAGGCGATTTTTCTCTTAAATCTTTAAGAAAACTATTGTTTTCTTTTGCCCATTGTCTCATGTTGGAAACAATTCTTATATATGTTCAATGGGCCACGAAATATTGGGTGTATATAATGCCTTTAGGCAATGCCTTGGCCATAGTATTTAACTAGGCTACTATACCCAACCATATGTACTCATGTTTGGCATTTTTCTCAATCAAAATCATTCACATTACCAAGCAAAATCAGGCAAGGTATAAGAGCAATAGAATGAACTCAAAACAATTCTATTATCATAAAAGAATTCGTAATGACAAGCTTTGCAAAGCATAAAAAAAAATCAGAATGTCGAAATCTTATTTCTAAGTCAATAGACATGCCGTCCATACCATTTGTTATTTTGGACACGGCTACTTTGTATTCCTCTTTGTCTACCTCGGTCATATTGGCTTCTGGAGGTCTCATCTCATTGTTTTGCTTTAGCATCTTATTATGCTTCTCAATTTTCAATAGGCATGAAAGCAATTCATCATAGGTGGTGAAGCCTTTTTTCTGTATGCATATGTCGTAACATATCATGGACATATTTTGAGTATCACTGATCGACCATGGATTTTACCCATTTTTAGACATGGTTTATAGGTGTTTTCACATATATTTACTACAATATAGAGTCTATTTAGAGTATTTACAGGTTCAGGTACGTTCTGGAGAAATATGGTTATTTTGGTGTCTTTTGGAGCCTTTAAGTGCAGAACTGCGCAGACGCGTCAGATGTTTAGATTTGGATGGAGACCTTCCCATGGTGCGATTTAGCTGATCTTTTGACAAAAGATAGAGCTTTAATTTATCTTTCCAATGCCACCGGCTTGAGGTCAATCCAACGGTTAGATCAGAAGTTATGCCCGTTTTACTGAATATTGGTCAGTCTGCCTCGCGAGAGAAGGCTGTCGAGAAAAGGAATGTATATCGATCGATGGGAAAGCCTTCATATCGGTCGATATGAATTCCAGAACGTGGACTGACTATATTTCATAACCGACTGAAGCCCACAAGTTACCAAAACACCCTTGACGACTTGAAACCCTATTTATGTTATTTGCAAGCCATTGTTGACGGCTACGCTTTTTACACAAGTTTTCTTTTCATCTATTGTTACTCTTAGTTAGGAGAGAAGGGAGGAACTCCTATCAGAGTCCTCCTGGAACTCCATTGATTTTTATATCTATTCTATTGCAGTTTTATATCTATTCATCTATGATTTATGTGACAATCTTCATGTCTGAATATATCCACCTGTTGGATTTAAGGTTCCTATAGGTTGTGGGATTAGCCCCAACTATAGATTGCTAATTTTTGATATTCATTATCATGATGAATCCTAATGCTTGATTCTAGAGTCATGAACTATAACAATGAACATGATGGCATTAATTCATTAATCATCATTCTGATATCATCATGTATAAGCTAGGATCCTCTAGGGATGAGCGATAGCCAGTCTATGATCTTCGTGGTCACTATTTCGACTCGACCTGAAGCTATATCGATCAATACTCCTATAGAGTAATCGATCGACAACGAGTATATATGGATCGATGTTGCGACAGCTATATCGATCGATATTGTCGGCATCAGATCAATGGACGAGTCTATATAGCGACTGCTATTGGATTTATCTAAGAGTTGAAGCTCTTTAGTATCATGCATGCAACTTGTTAGGCATCTATAGCATTATAATCCTGATTACCTGAATAGAAACCCTAGATCTAGCAACCATCCTTCCATAAAACAAATCCTCGCCAAGCTGAACAATTACCTTGTTCATCTTGTTTACTGTTTTCTAGTTTTGTTTACTGAATTATTACCCATTAGCCTAGCTTAATCATATAACTATTAGATCTAATTGGTTCCCTAGCTCCTTGTGGATTCGATCCCTAAGTACTACAATTGAACCTCTTATTTGATAGAGTAATTCACTCCTTAGGGTAATTTGAGTGATATCAAATTTGGCGCCGTTGCCGGGGAGCTTTGATCGCCATTAGATCTTGTTTAGTTAGATTTAGTCTAGGTTTTGTTATTGTTTTAAAATACTGATAATTTTTTTCTTCTTTTTCAGGTACATACATCTCAGTACCAGGAACAATGAAGAGAGGATTTCTAGTTCCTTCAAGGAAGGAGCCTGCTGGTTCACGCTTATCGATCGACACTCTCCAAGCAGCATCAATCGACAGCGTACACCAGATATCAATCCTTGAAAGTTTGAATTGTCCTCAGGAAACTGCAGACTCAACACAGAAGAGCACTGATATATCAAGTTCTTCTCCTTCCCTGGATGTAAACATCGAGAATAGAGAGGATCTTGGAGATTTGGATTCAAGTAAAGAAGTTACTATAGAAGACTTCTTGGAGATGAAGGAATGGCTTGAGGATATAGATCATAATTTGGAGCAGGAGTTTGATGACAAAAAGAATGCTAAGAGGAAAGATGGAGAGACTTCATCAAGGGCTAGCATCGATCGTCACCACTCTGATGAGATCGATCGATACCCTCCCTGCATCATCGATATACATCCACCTTACGGCATCGATCGACAGCCGCCATACATCATCGATCTACATACATCCGACTGCGTCAATCGACACCCACCCGATTGTATCGATCGACAACCATGGTTGGATGAACTGCCAGGATACATAGTCAAGCTGTAACCAGTTGGAGATAGTGCATAATTCTGAAGCCTCACACATTACTATCCCTAAACATCAGAGACCACCTATTTGGACAAGGGAAGCTGATGGGTTTCACAAAAGAGTGAAAAGGATACATGATCCTGTTAATATTATGGTTCCATATGCGGTGTTTGAGGCTGAATCTCCTATCCCACCAGATAAAAGTATGGAGTTAAGTTCCTATAGTGGAGTATTAGATGATCATCAGCACGTCAAAGTTTCACAGAGAGGGTTGAGATTTAGAGATGAAGTCGATAAAGCCCTAGCAGAAGAAGCATCAATCGACACTGACCAGACACCATCGATCGACATGATCAATCCACCATCGATCGACACTACCATTGGTACATCGATCACCACCCGACGGGAATCAGAGCAGAATGAGTATGAAGTGTGTGGATATATTTTTGATGGAGATACCACCACGCATTTAGACAAGTCTGGGGGAAAGAATGGGAGAAATTGGAATAAGAGAAAAAGAATCAATGAAGGTTCTCAGTTATCATTGATTTTTCACTTCTCAGATGATGTCAGGAAATCCAAAGTGAGATTACACAGGCCTATGGGAAAGAAGGGGAGAAATTGGAAGAAGCGGAAACAAACCAAAGGAGGTTCTCAATTACCATGGACTCCTTACTTTTCAGATAGTATCAGACAATCAAGAGTGCGCAGTAGATGTTTCTCACATCCATATGAAAAGCTTAAAGGACTCCTTATTGCTGAGATGATAGACAAAGGAGAAAAGTCTATGGAGGAGGCTTTCACACAAGAATGATAAAGCTTCATATAGTAGATATTGAGACTTGAATTGGAGCATGTCCTCATTCTCATCCGGACTAATTCAGATCTCCAAAGTCAGGCTAGATGACTATAACAAAGCGCTGAGTGGGAGGCAACCCACTGTTAGGTAATTTTAAATATGGTTTTATTTTCATTTATTACTGATATTTTGTTTTCTAAGAATTTCAGGTAAAAAACTGATGAACAGTAACGATGTTACTGTAGCAACGCACTTTAGCACGGAAGATCGAGTGACACTGTATCAAGTACATTGATTGATACTGTAGCAGGAGTACTGTAGCAAAGCACTGTTCATCGGAAAAAAAAAAAAGAGAAAGAGAAATTTGGTTTTATTAGTTATCTATTACTAACTTTTAGACTATTAATGTTTTATTTATATCAGGTACAAGGAAAAGATAAAGAAGAAGATGAGTTCTGCGCCAGCTATCGAAAGACAACCGGCTGGTGTCACTCGACAGATCATCACAAGTATTGATCGACACTTAACTGTGTTGATCGCTACTCACATCAAAGCAGGTATACAGTCTTTATTTATTAAATATTTTCCTTATGATTTATTGTCCCACCAATCTTAGGCTGTATAACATTGGTCACAGTGTTATTTAAGTCTGGGGGAGGTTATACTAATATTGTGTGCTCATTTAGCTAATCAGAATAGGGACCCGAGTAGGCGATTGCTCAGCACATCGACCGATGAGTCCACCTCGATATCGATCGACAGCACTTCACATCCATCGATCGATTGTCTCTTCTTTGTGTCGAATGATCTCTCTATCCATCAACCAATGCGACCATGTTGACATCGATCGACAACACTTCATCAACAACGATCGATTGTAAATTCATTGTGTCGATCGACACTGAGCAGGTTTTCGTTCTTACTTGTTAAAATTCGTACTTCTGCTTTATGATTTTCACCTTACCACCGACTGCGTTACACTAAGGACATTGTAATTTAAGTCTGGGTGGATTACTAACGTTTATCTACTTTATGAGTCTTATTTAAAAAAATTTCAAAAAGTTTGTATTGAGTCAAGAAGGGGATGATGATCTATTTCGATTTATTACTTGTCATATAACCACTTTTTAGACCAGTCTTAGATTTACTGATTGCAGAAGTACAAGAGATACTAAAGTGGATCAACCTATCAACTATGTTTGCACTTGTTGAGAATGTTTGAAGGAACCAAAGCTGACCTCCAACCTAATATTGACTTGATTTGCTTGTCTTGGGGATTGGTATACACTGGATCGGATTCCTCCTTGAGAGGCAGAGGCAGAGGTACATTACCCATAACCCAACTATTCTAATTCAAAGGAATGATCACACATTGTGGAAGCGAGGGAGTGGTACATTACCCATGACCCCACTATTCGCCTACACTTTGTCAGAAAAAGATACAAAAAGTAGAAAGATCAATAAGATGAACATTTGTTGTTCATTGGGATTGATATAAAAGAAACCAGTGTGATATAGGGAGAAGGGAGATATACTAGGATATTGTATAATGTGCTTCTAAGGTTAGGATGTTTATGATTTAGTTTGCACTACTAGAGAGATGGTGACTGAGTTTTTAAAATCTTTTGAGTCCCTGCTGTTTTCAAACCTCTTTCAGAGAGACTACCTGTATGTTTTGTGAGGACAAGCAAAAGGGTAAGTCTGGGGGAGTTGATCGACCTTACCCATTTTTAGCCATGGTTTATAGGTGTTTTCACATATATTTACTACAATATAGAGTCTATTTAGAGTATTTACAGGTTCAGGTACGTTCTGGAGAAATATGGTGATATTGGTGTCTTTTGGAGCCTTTAAGTGCAGAACTGCGCAGATGCGTCAGATGTTTAGATTTGGATGGAGACCTTGCCATGGTGAGATTTAGCTGATATTTTGACACAAAATAGATCTTTGCGTTAGATTTCCAATGCCACCGGTTTGAGGTCAATCCAACGGTTAGATCAGAAGTTTTGCCCGCTTTACTGAAGATTGGTCAGTCTGCCTCGCGAGAGAAGGCTGTCGAGAAAAGGAATGTATATTGATCGATGGGAAAGCCTTCATATTGGTCGATATGAATGCCAGAACGTGATCTGACTATATTTCATAACCGACTGAAGCCCACAAGTTACCAAAATACCCTTGACGACTTGAAACTCTATTTATGTTATTTGCAAGCCATTGTTGACGGCTACGCTTTTTACACAAGTTTTCTTTTCATCTATTGTTTCTCTTAGTTAGGATAGAAGGGAGGAACTCCTATCAGAGTCCTTCTGGAACTCCATTGGTTTTATATTTATTCTGTTTCAGTTTTATATCTATTCATCTATGATTTCTGTGACAATTTTCATGTCTGAATAGATCCACCTGTTGGATTTAAGGTTCAGATAGGTTGTGGGATTAGCCCCAACTATAGATTGCTAATTTGTGATATTCATTATCATGAGGAACCCTAATGCTTGATTCTAAAGTCATGAACTAGAACCATGAACATGATGGCATTAATTCATTAATCATCATTCTGATATAATCCTGTATAAGCTAAGATCCTCTAGGGATGAGCGATATCCAGTCTATGATCTTTGTGGGCACTATTTCGAATCGATCTGAATCTATATCGATCGATACTCCTATAGAGTAATCGATCGACAAAGAGTATATATGGATCGATGTTGCGACAGCTATATCGACCGATATTGTCGGCATCAGATCAATGGACGAGTCTATATAGCGACTGCTATTGGATTTATCTAAGATTTGAAGCTCTTTAATATCATGCATGCAACTTGTTAGGCATCTATAGCATTATAATCCTGATTACCTGAATAGAAACCCTAGATTTAGCAACCATCCTTCCATAAAACAAATCGTCGCCAAGCTGAACAATTACCTTGTTCATCTTGTTTACTGTTTTTAGTTTATTTACTGCATTATTACCCATTAGCCTAGCTTAATCATATAACTATTAGATCTAATTGGTTCCATAGCTTCTTGTGGATTCGATCCCTAAGTACTACAATTGAACCTCTTATTTGAGAGAGTAATTCACTCCTTAGGGTAATTTGAGTGATATCAATGTCTTAAACAAAAATCCTTGTCTGTTACCTCTTCACCACATAGTCTTAGTTTGTAAGTGATTTGGGTCAAAGCCAAATGACATTCCTCCACAGACTCAAAGTCTTGGAGGGGACGCTAAGACTCATCTATTCATGCCTGACCTTTGGTAATAACACCATTGTGTATCTGGATTTTAATTATATCCAAAGGTCATGAGGATTCTCTAAATGTAGGTACTGATTTCTCAGATCCTCACCCTGGATGATACTCATTTCGAGTACTCTTGATGCCAGGACAACTGAAATGTTCATTGCGCATTCTAACCAATTATCTCCAGAGAGGTTTGGGACATCAATATTCTCATATTTCGACATCTGAATATTTAAAGAGCATCTGAATTTCGACATCTGAATTTCGACATCTGAATATTTAAAGAGCAATCCAAGCTTTCAGAATTTTATGCAAGAAATAGAAGCCTTAATGCATATGATTTCAATATGGCGTTCATCCAAATCATATAATCTATTTGCTTAGGAAATTCTAGCATGAGAATTATCAATTGATCATTGCATTTAGAGATCCTTTAATCATAATTCAAATTGGATTGATTATATAGGGTATTAAGGCCCTTCTGAATAAGGATCAATCATCATTTTACTAAATGAGATCAAGCAAGATGGATGAAATCAAGCAAATGCATGGATTAAGAAATAGCTGAATGCATGTTTAGTTCTAAGCATTGGTTTTAAGCAATCTATATGTGATTCTTAATGCATGAGGGTATTTGGGTTAAAGAGCATTAAAATAAAACCGATTCCTTCACCCCATCTTTACCGGGTAAACCAAGACAAAGAAAAATTTATAATTTTCAGTATATGTCTAAACTAAATTCAATTAGATTTTCAATCATTCGGTTTCAAAACTGGTTTATGTTTTCAATGAAAACAAGCATGCTTAGTCCAAATATTAACTGATTTAATCTAATTAGGTGCAAGATGAATCAATTATATGCAAGCAATATGAACCAATTTAGATTTTAATTTTAAATGCACCATGATCAGAATGATCTATTATATGTATCTTTATATGACAAGCAGATGCATAGAAATGATCAGTTCATGATATGTGTATGATCTAACAATTTACTAATTTATGTTTGATCTACAAGATGCTGTCAGGTATGCATGTATGGTCTAATCAGAATATGGTTTAATCATCACAAAATATTGATTTTCAAGGATGGTTTTAGATCAAGAAAATTTTGACAAACAATTATGAGATCAAATGATTTCAAAACAGAATGTATTTTATCTTATGATATATTAATTTTAAATCAAGACTATAGGTTATAAAAATACTACCTAGTCAAAGATATGCATTTATAAAATCATAAAAGTTTTTAAAACTTTATCAGTTACGTACAAAACAAACATCAATGGTCAAAGATATGCATTGATTAGTATTTAAGTTTTGATATTAGGTTTGACTGAAAAGATTATGGCTGAAAATATTGTGGCCGGAAAAAGGGTCATGGCCGATGAAGAACACACAATGTCCGATTTAATACAAGGATTTTCAAGGTCCTTAAACTCATTATACAATCAAAAATTAACAGATAGAACAATTTAAACAAACCAGTGAGTCAGTCAAACAAATCGATTTCAATCAAAATAATTTTAGGGTTTATAAGAAATCGATCAAAATTAAGTTTTATGGGATGATCAACTTCAAAGTTTAAAATCGATTTGATCATTCAGATCAATGATGCTTTCGAGATTCAGCAAGCCATTGATGGCTGTGATTTTAATTGATTGACAATCTCTTGTTGGNAAATCGATTTCAATCAAAATAATTTTAGGGTTTATAAGAAATCGATCAAAATTAAGTTTTATGGGATGATCAACTTCAAAGTTTAAAATCGATTTGATCATTCAGATCAATGATGCTTTCGAGATTCAGCAAGCCATTGATGGCTGTGATTTTAATTGATTGACAATCTCTTGTTGGACTTAAGAGCTCCAACTTACTCAAAGGTATGGATCTATTAACCTAGGGTTTATGGGGGATTTGTAAATTTTAATTGGTCATAAACCTTTAACATCAAACCAAATTCGATTGTTTATGTTCTCTTTTAGAGTTTCAGACAGTTTACCTTTGTTTAGATAAGATCTGAAACCGGACCACCAAGAGAAAGACAGATCGTAGATGGATTAGGTTTTCGACGGCGCGGCTTAGAACGGGGTGAGAGCGCGTCTTAGATCGGATAAATATGAGGTTTGCGGCGCTGGATCCTTCGCGTCGAGAGATTCAAATGGATATGTGGATCGTCGTGTGAGTCCTTACGGTTAGAGAGATACGGTCGTTTGAAGTTGCGGACGAAACTAGGGTTTTGTGGTCTCCGGAACAAGGCTGAGCGCCGGAGGAGCTGGCCGGAAAAGAGGATCGCCGGGGGAGAGAGATTGCTCAGGTGTAGAGAGCTTTCGTGCTGATAAAGTGTTGTAAATTGAGTGAGAATGATTTGTGGTGAAAAATTTGTGTTTCTCATTAGCTATAACCACATATATATAGTGGTTTATACAAGGGTTTACAAGGAGGAAGATCTACACATTAAATACACATTGACCACATTGATTACAAGATATTCTACATAAAGACTTGGTCAAAGCTCATAATGGCAAAGGTTGAATGGGTCTCCATGTGGGCTGGTCTTGGATGCAATGTAGATGACTGGATGTAAACCTCCATGGACTTCCTCTTGTACTTTTTGGACTTGTTTTGTACTTGGTTAAGTACTTAGTTATTGGCCATCCACATAATGGATTTATAACAAATATTGTTTTTTTCTTGCAAACTCATTTCTTTTTCTTGAAAAATCATAAAATCATTTTTTTCATACAAAAACGTTTAAGTATTTTTCATGTAATAAACGCAAATTAACAAATGCATCTGAATGTATTTATTAACTTATGCATTTGTTAGTTTTTTTATTAACAAATCATCTGAAAGTAGATACGAATTAAAAAGACAAACAGACAACACATAGTTGCATTTATATAGATGCTTTAAATGGATGCACAACCCAAAATAAAAGTGAACAACATCGAGATGTAACATATGAGCACATATAGACTAGTGGCTATGAATTATGGTTTTACTCTTTGTTGTTCCTAGTCGACTTGTACGTCTCCTACCAACTCTAACGAGTATTGGTTAGTTTTTCATCTTATTCACACATTTTGTAAACCCACTCTCTTCTGATCAATAAAACCCGACAAAATAACCAACAATCTGTGTTTGTTTCCTTTTTTAAAACAAGTCCGAACAGACACAGATTCAACATTTTGTGTGTTTCTTCAACACTATGTATAGTTAATTACCCACTCTAATATGTATTCATTAGCAAACATTATAATGATCGAAATGGGTAATTTCGATCATCTTTACAAAAGAGCGTCAGGTAGTTTGGTCGAGTTTGGGAAGAATTGGACATGATCCATGACGCACATGCCTATTGTTCTGATCCTACGTGTGTTTTTATTGTCAACATTCGTTTTCATTAAACGAAAGCCTAAATGAGCACTTTACAAACAGACTCAAAATATATTTTAAGCCCATATAAGACCCAAACAAGAGATAAACATGAAAACTCTAATGACACGTTGTCATACACACGGCTTTGTTTCTTCAAAAGAGAAAGAAGAATGCGGTGCCGGAATCTTCTCGCCGGAAACCTTCAATCTTCATCTCTAACTTGTTTGAGGCTGTTTGCATATTATTCTTGTCTTCTCTCGCCGTCGAACTCAAAGTCTTTTTCTCTGGTTGCTAGAGTTAAGTCCAAAGAAAAGCTTCAATAGAACCGGAACGTTAGCCCTTGTGGCAACTCCGACTAAGTTTGATTTTGTCTTGAATCTTCAAAGCACGATCTAAATCTTAGATTTTGATCTTCTTGGAGACTTTACTCGAAACTAAAGAAAGCTTGACACCAACTCCGAATCAAAAGCTAAGCGTGTCTAGCAAAAAGAGAATCAAACTTTTCCTTCAAACGAAATATAAAATGAAACAGAAGGAGAAGAAACAGAAAGGAAGATTTATTTATGTTCAAAACCAGATCGGAAAAAGATAAGATTGATAATCAGGTCCGATTTGGATGAACTATTACACAACAAAATTGCCTATGCGAAAAATCACAATCGCCAAAGCGAAATTTACAATTGATCCAAAGATCGAAAAAAAAGAGAACTAATCTTTTTCCCTGGGAAAGATTTTGATCGGAGAAGTGTGCCAAAAAAAAAAAAAAAAAGATTTTGATCGGAGAACAGGGGAGAGAGATTTCTCTCTCTAGAGGAAGAGAGAGAACGCGACTCGATCCTACGTGTATTAATTTAGCTATAAAACATTTTTAAAATATACAGCACTTTATACAAGCATAATTAAATGTTTTGAAATTTTGAAAAGGTAAACACATTAGAAAAAAAATCATTAAATGGAAAGAGATATGACAACCGCGAGAGAGTCGTTGATCCTATAACCAACCAAACACCCATTGCACTAGTCTCTCTCTATAAGCTTAACCAAAACCATGAATCTTTCTTCTCCTTCATCGTTGTCCTCGCTTTCCGGGAGAGGCCATATATATAGATAGGCCTGATTAGGGTTTTCCTTTCATCCTCCCCCTGTTATGGCGGTAGAGAATCGTAAGGATCGAGGCGTTTCGTCTGAAGTCGCGATTCCTTCCGGTTTGAACCGGATCAAGACTCGGTTAGCTCCATCATGTCCCAGAACCGATGAATCCGCCGGTACCGTTCCAAAGCCTCCTCCTTTTAATAACCGTAAGCCCAAAAATTTTGCTCCTCTTGAACATGGCAAACCCAAGCAAGGTTTTTGTTTCTCTTATGATCACAGAAATAAATTAGGTTTCTTGGTGGTGATCACTATATGTATCAATAAACTTGTTTGTTTCAGATCATAAAGGAAAGAAGTTGTCAAGGTGGCTTGCTTCTTATAAACCCAAGTATTCTGTGAACCTTCACAAAGATTATGGTTGCTCAGGTGGTAGTGAGGTAAGATTTGGTTTTGCTTCTGTAGCAAGGGGCATTGGATTTGAAACTAACTGACCTTGTTTTGGTGACAGGATGTCAAGTCTAAAGTCAACAACTCTCACAAAGACGAGGAAAGGATGGTCAAGCATTCTGAAATTACCCTTTCTTCTCGCAAGGTGCAAATAGGTATAAAGAGCTTTTCACATGAGTTAGGGCCACGTGGTGGTGTTCAAACTTCTCACCCTCGTCCACACAGTTACAATGATCTCAAGGTGATGCTTGATACGGGAGTGGGTTTGTATTTTGATTTGTTTGGCTTAGTCTTACATTATTGAGTTTGGAGATGCAATGATATTCAGGAACTTTTGGGCTCACTTCACTCGAGATTTGATGTTGCAAAGGAGATTGTGGATAAGAAGCTGGATTCCTTTGTCATAGATGTGGAAGAGGCTATGGAGAAAATGGATCCATCATGCCCTGAAGATCGGGAATTGGCAGAGGAATTACTTAAGCTGGCTCAAACCTGTATAGAGATGACATATGCTCAACTTCGTGCTACTTGTGAATCTATTGTCCAAGACTTGACTAAGAAGATGAAAGAGTTTCAAGCAGGACTTGTGAAGTGGTTTGTCTCTCAGTTGCTTTTTATATTGACTCATTGTACAAGAGTTGTGATGTTTCAGAAGGAGACTGAGCCGATCGATGAGAATTCCTTCCGGAAATTTAAGGAATGTTTGGAAAGTATCCCTGCTCTGGAAACAAATTGGGTTTCCACTTCCAGAGCTGATGATTCTGGTTCTGGTTACCCTATATACCAAAGGAATGAAGCTGGGAAAAAGTTCAAGAAACAGGACAAAGAATCTTTGGAGTCAGAGGCTAGAGAAGGCTATGGAGCTTCTAAACAGGGATTTCAAATCCAGACACCTCATAAACTGGTGGAACAAAGATCTTATTTAAGCAATGAGTATCAAGATAAGATGTCAAATGAGTCTGGAAAAGAGTTAGGTGGATGGGATTTTGTAATCTGCAGAATATGCGAGGAAGAAGTTACTCTCTCCCATCTGGAACCACACTCTTACATATGTGCATACACAGATAAATGTGAAATAAATTGTTTGGATGTTGATGAGCGCCTTTTGAAACTTGAAGAGATACTGGAACAGATCATTGATTCACGAAGTTTAAATTCTTTTCCTCACGCTAGTGGACAGGAAAATTCGGTCCTGCAGAAATCTGGAATTGCATCTGAAGGTTGTTCTCCGAAGATAAATGAATGGCAGAACAAAGGTGTAGAGGGAATGTTTGAGGATCTGCATGATATGGACACTTCCTTCATAGACGAGATTAACACATTTCCTATTAACTTGAAGAGCCATGTAGGCGCTAAATTTGCCATCATGGCACTTCATCATCAACTGGTAGCATCACTTCGGTATCTTCAACAAATACCCCCAGAACAAGTCACTTTGACTCTTATTGGCTAGAGCGGCATAGTCCAGAGCAAGAGGATCTTCAACTGGTTAGTTTTCTGTTTCCACTATATTTTCTTTTTAGGCAGATACGGTATTTGAATTGAGGTTTCTTTTCAGTCTTTCTTGTATACTTATCTAGGTCATATCCTGATGAGTTTTGGGAATATAAACCGGTTCAAGTCAATCATGTGGCGTTGATCCTTAATTTATTTGATCAACAGATCTGTAGACGCTCAAAATTGTGTGGGTACTACTGATGCCATCAATGGGTTGAAAATTTCTCCATTGCTTCAATCTTTATGATTTTGTGTGTGCAAGGCGGGTCTCTATTTTCCAAATCATATGCAGATAGCATTTGTGTTTACCTGTTTCACTGATTTTTGTATAAAATATAGCAGTCCTTAACTGCTTATATTTTTTCTCATCTTGCAGATGATGGACCTTTCTGATATTGCGCGCTGTGGAGCAAGCACAGATCTCTCGAAAGAGGGTTCCTGTGACTATTTGCTTGCCTGCATGCAAGACATACAAGCTGTCTTGAAGCAGAGCAAGCTCAAAGCACTTGTTATAGATACTTTTGGGGGGAGGATCGAGAAACTTCTCTGGTAAATTCCCTATGTTTTAGAATTATGGCCGTGTCTGCAGCGATATATATATATATATATATAATAATAATAATACTGTGTTATACATATTATTAATTATGATCTTTTCTGCAGCGAGAAATATATGCATGCCTGTGATTTGATTGCTGATAAAAGTTCAACGGGCAATGTAAAAGAGAGTGAAAGTGTCTCGGAGCATGCCTCGCAAGGCTCCGCAATGGCTACTCCGCACTTTCTGCAGAAGGAAAGGACAAGCATCGATGACTTTGAGATCATCAAACCAATAAGCAGAGGTGCCTTCGGTAAAGTCTTTCTTGCACGTAAAAGAACAACTGGAGACTTTTTTGCAATAAAGGTAGGTGCATTTTTTTTTTTTTTTTGCTTTGTTGTAGATAGTGTTTATTTTGCTTTTGGTTGTTTCTAATATGCGTGATACTGTAAATCATATACTTCAGTGAAAGATTAAAATGTAAATATTGGCTAAGAAATAGTAGTGATGACTTCTATGACTGTAACAGAACAAATACATGTTTGCAGAAGGTTGATGCTAAGAGAGTTCTGCAAAGACTAAGTTAGATAAACTATCTCAGGGAATGCGTTGGAAGTTACATTTTCTTGTTTTGTTTAGGTGTATGATTATACTTTATTATCTTAATTTTCTGTTCGGGTTAGATATACAGGAGCTTTTTGTCGAATTTTGGACATTGGATTGACAATTCTCTCAAGTCATGAAATCGCCACTTGCTCATAGAAGTGAATCAGACTAGAAATTCTAGCTTTCTTTGTTGACATAGTTTCTGTATTGGCATTTGTTAAACTTCGGAGTCAGCTTCTCCATGTGCTAATCTTATGTCGCTCATATACAGGTACTCAAGAAGCTGGATATGATAAGGAAAAACGACATCGAAAGGATATTGGAAGAGCGAAATATACTTATAACTGTCAGATACCCATTTGTGGTAACATTTTACCTCTTTGCTACTGTCCAACCCAAAATAATCTTTCCGAAAGCTGAACACCTGGTCTTATTAATGCAGGTTCGGTTTTTTTATTCATTCACCTGCAGTGATAACCTCTACTTGGTAATGGAATATCTTAATGGTGGTGATCTATATTATCTGCTCCAGAAAGTTGGCTGTCTTGACGATGACATTGCTCGTATATACATCGCGGAACTGGTTAGTTGAAGGCTTCAGACGCATGGAATACCTAAGTTTGTGTGATTCTTAAAGAAACAATCATCGTTTATTTCAGGTTCTTGCATTGGAATACCTCCATTCTCTAAATATTGTGCACTGAGATATAAAGCCTGATAACCTTTTAATTTCCCATGATGGACACATCAAGGTCTGTTATCTAACCTCTTTGTGTACCTATTTCTTGCAGTAGGGTGGTCAAATTTTTTTTCCTTGATTCATACAACAAAAAAATAAATAAATCTCAAAACGAGTTTGGTCTTTACTTGATAAAAATGAGAGTTCTATTGTGTTCTTACAAAATAGGAAAATAACCATATGCTAATCTGTTTTCCACTGCGATTGTTGAATTTACTTTGTTGTGCTGTTTAAACATCCAGCTTGTTATTATATTTGTCACCAGCTGACAGACTTTGGGCTGTCAAAGATCGGTCTTATAAACAACACAATTGATTTATCTGGCCCTGAGTCAGATGCATCTCCAAGAAAAAGTTCTCGTCATTTTCAAAAGAGCAAAGAAGAAGAAAGAATTCGACATTCAGCTGTTGGGACACCTGACTACTTGGCGCCGGAGATTCTTCTCGGAACTGAACATGGTTTGCATACAACCTTGAAACGGAGATTCTTCTAAAGTGCGAAGTAATTATTTTTACCTTCTTGATGTGTGTGCAGGTTATGCTGCGGATTGGTGGTCTGTGGGAATCATCTTGTTTGAACTGATAACCGGAATTCCACCTTTTACAGCAGTCCGCCCTGAGGTGCCTACAACATTTTTTGGTCATAAATAGTAGTATCATAATCTTATGCATTAAAACAACATAAATCATATGTTCATTGTAGTCCAATGTCCCTCTCACAATAACCTTGAGGATTCCATATGCATATATATATATGATTGAACCATAGTAGCTATGTATTTCCATCTAAGCAACGAACTCTCTGAATAATTCATTTGTTATGGAGATGAGTTCTACGAACTTTTATCAGGCTCAAATTTTCTAATTATGCCTTGCAGATTATATTTGACAACATCCTCAACGGAAAAATGCCCTGGCCTGATGTGCCTGGTCAAATGTCATATGAAGCTCAGGATCTGATTAACAGGTATGTTTTCTCTTGACTGATTAACAGGTATGTTTTCTCTTGACTGATTAACAGGTATGTTTTCTATTCATGTTTTTTCTTAAGAAATTTTAGTATATTTCGAGCTGATGAATTACACCGATCCTAGTTTCTGCTGATGTGCCTGGTCTTTTGGCTTCACGCTTGTCTGTGTTAAGGAAATTTAGTTTCTCCATATGTATATAAATTCATTTTCTTTCGGTAATAGGCTTCTTGTCCATGAGCCGGAAAAGCGACTGGGGGCGAATGGGGCTGCAGAGGTTTCAACTACTTTCCCTTTACTTTTTATAAAGCCGCAGAACTGAGAACTGATGGCTTCTAAATGCATGCCACAGCAGTAGTTGTTTACTTAAATTTCTGGTCTCATTTCCAGGTTAAGTCACATCCCTTCTTTCGAGGTGTTGACTGGGAAAATCTTGCTATGCAAAAGGTAAGAACATGACTCCGCACCTGTTTTCTATCAAGACAGATTTGATAGACAAATTATTGTTAGTCGCCTGATGAAGAAAGAAACGAAAAAACATAAGCACTTATGAATGATCGAGTTGTTTCCATTTCTTGATTTCTTGGCAGGCTGCCTTTGTACCACAGCCTGAGAGTATACATGACACCAGCTATTTTGTATCACGGTTTGGTGAAAAGAGTTGCAGTGATTCTGATACTGACAACGACAGTGGATCATATCCAAACTCAGGAGATGAGGTAAACATCTAGGAAACTTGCATTTGTTTCTCTCCCAAGTACTTTCACTTGCAAACATCGGATCTAAAGCATATCCTGGTTTCGTCCGTTATTTTTAGTTGGATGAATGCACCAACCTGGCCGACTTTGATTCTCCACCTTACTATCTCTCATTCATAAACTTTTCTTTCAAGGTAAAATCTCTGCTTCCACGCTAACGCAGCTAAAATCC
The DNA here is from genome assembly GCA_932364175.1 of Eruca vesicaria subsp. sativa. Taxonomy (NCBI): domain Eukaryota; kingdom Viridiplantae; phylum Streptophyta; class Magnoliopsida; order Brassicales; family Brassicaceae; genus Eruca; species Eruca vesicaria. The sequence continues at coordinate 26,097 of CAKOAT010442932.1, read as the reverse complement.
TAGTACAAAATCTCAATTTACATTAGTTGACGTTGTTGAGTATTAGATTATTCTGTCTTGGGATTAATTATTATCAAACTATAAGATAATGTTAGTATTATGTTGCAGAATTTGTCACAATTGGCTTCGATCAATCATGATGTGTTATTGCAAAAGGATCCAGCCAAAGGAGGAGGAGGAGGAGCCTCACCTTTCAATAGCCATGGAACGTATAGCGTTGCTACAACCGTCAAAGCTAGCTTTAGTCCACGGATTGGTCTGGTTTGCACCTGCTTTGACATTTGTAGCTGCTGCTGCTGCTGCTGCTGCAACTACTCTCCCTTTTTTTCTACGCGAGTTCGTTACCTTAAAGGTTTAGGGTAACTATTTATGCAGTTTTGTCATAAAATCATTTGGAATGGTTTCAAATGTAAATCTCGAAGCTAATTAATCGTGTGGCAACAGAACTGGCATACCTGCCCACAGCGCAGATCTATTAGATACCCATGTGTATTATCAGATTGGTGTATATTTGAGGGTGATGAAAATAAGAGTGTTTCTGGTTACTGAAAATCATTGCATCCCACTTTGTCAGTCAGTGAGAGATGCCTCTTTAGAGGAAAATTCATAATGTGTTGTTAGATAGTAACATTTTTTTTCATAATGTTGAGTTAAATAGTTTGTTAAAAAGTGTGTAAAATTGCATAAATGGTAAAACCGACCCGACATCCGACATGGAACTCAATTTTTAATTAGATTTTAACCTGTATTTTAAAAGTGCGAAATATTATATATTGTAAAAATCTAATAAAAATACATGAATTGTTTTGTTAAAAATGATAAAATGGTAGATCTATCTTATTTAAATCCATCTCATTTTTGGTGAATACATTTACGTCTCGACCGTTCGAACTCATTTACTTTTAAATCAATAATTTTATCCACTTAAATTCATGTAATTATATTGGTCATCTATTTACATCGGTTTGATTTTATTTTGAGTGACTAAAATCACTTATTTTTTACAAAAATTTTCTTAAGAAAAACTCACATTCAAATAAAAATTGAAAAGAATGATTAGATTTATTATTTTGAACAAAATGGAAAATTAAATCAATTTAATTCATGTATAAAAATCTTAGTATATGGTTGTCATGCTTAGTGTGTTCAAAATAATGTAAATTTAGTTAAACCATAAAAGAAAAATTAGTAAAACAAATTGATACACGTGAAAATTTACAATGAAAGTGAACCACCCTCTACATAGATCAAACAAAATCAAATAATTACACACAATAATTTCTAACCTAGTTTTAAGAATATTCAATAAATTTAAAATTAGAATTAATTATATATATGCTATTTATAAAAAAAATCGTTAAGTATTAAATAATTGAAAGATCCCAATCTTGTAAATTAGCTAAATATTAAGTAATTTAATGTAATACCTACGGTTTATAAGGAAACTCATATTTTCATGTTTTTTATAAATTTATTTTTAATTAATTTACATTTTCCAAAGTCTCTCTAAATGGTAATGATTGTTGTCAAATTTAATAACTCTAGGAATAATAGACATGTCATATATATAGTTTTCCATATGTTGTACTTTTATTTAGAAAGTTGCTTATTTTTTTTGTAATTAATGATATTAATTGGTGGCCAAATTTAGAAATAAGAAGTGTATTGTCTTGTAAATATGATAAAAATCTAAAGGCAGAATCCTAAGTTATTAAAATAGAATTCTGTTTTAATAGTATAGATTATTGTTTGGAGCTTTGTTTTCAATTAATTTGCTTGGTAACTTTTAATTGAACCCGAAGAGTATTAGTGAAATTAAACAAAATGTACTGAATAATCATAAAAGGACAATTTTCTCAAATAGTCTATTTTTAATTTTTCTATATTACAAAAAAAACTCAAAGAAAAAAGGAAATTTGCCTAATTTAACACTTTTTTACCCCTTTTTCACTTATACCTTAATCACTTTTACCATTAAAGTTTTAATAGATAAAATACCATTGTACCCCTCAATCTATTTTCTCCTCCAAATCTTTGTCACCAAATCAAATTAAAGTTGAGACGAGCTCCGATGAGATCTCCGGTGAACTCGCCATCTCCAGCGAACTCGGCCATCTCCAGAGAACTCCGGAGAACTCGATGAGAAAAAAACCTTCGAGAATGTCGATGTTAATGGCTGCCAAATCCACTTCACTCTGCTACTCAAACTCTTCAATCTCATCGAGAATCCAGCTAAACCCACGCGCCGTTAGATGGGCTTACCCGACGGTGAGAATGCAGTCACGCGTTCCACGTCTGATCGAAGAGCAAGGTACGGTGCTCATTCCCAGATTGTACGACGGATTGTCGGAAGCAATCGTGCAGCAGATCGGATTCTCCGCTATGCTGATCTCCGGTTACGCCATGCCTCTATTTGGGGAAAACCAGATTTCGGTTTAATAACGTAATCATGTCCCTTTTTCTTACTCACTAGCTCCTCTTTTCGGCCGTTTCATTTGCTTTCTTATGTTGTTTTTTCCAGACTGCTTAAGATGGCAACAGCAGCGAGGTCAGTTTGTGCTGCGGCTCCGGGCATACCCATCATAGCAGATGCAGGCAAGTCTAGAATATGATATTTAACTCTAACTGTTAATTAACAACTATAGCTTTATGGAATGTGAAATACTTTGTTATCTGATAATGTAAGAATATTTATACTATATGAGATGATGTCTTATGTGAGTTTCTTAAAGATTTGATTATTTGACATTTGTTTAGATACTGGTGGAGGCTATGCACTAAATGTTCAAAGAACCGCAAAGGACTTAATCGCAGCTGGTGCCGCTGGTTGCTTTCTTGAGGTAAAACTATTGTCTGTACTAGTTTATGTTATTTGTAATGTTTACAAATTGAATTTGATTTATATGAGTTTACAAAATGACTTATAAGTGTTTATAAAGACATAAAATGGTTTGCAAAGGTTTCTAATTTGATTATCAGAGTTTTAAACTGATTTATAAAGGTTCAAAAGCTCTCACCTTTTTCAATTTTTATTGACTCTTATCATAAAAAGCTTTAGACTTTGTGATATAGAATCTGAGTCTGCTTAATAGGTTTTAGCTGTGCCTATGTTGACTCCTCACTCATACACAAGGGAAGATGTAATTGAGCTTCAATGTCACGGTAGCAAAGTTTGTCTATGCACACTCTTGTTTTCTCTTTCGGTTGTTGCTCATGATAATATCTATATCTTCTTGGTTTTAGATGATCTCATCAAGTTGTCAAAGAGTGACACCAAAGGGAACAAGCGCAAAAAGTCAAGGAGAGCCAAGGTAGAGAGAACTTCATATAGTGCTGCAAGAGATAATAATACCTCTAAAGAGAAGCATTATGTGAACTCACTTTCTGGAGTTAGCCAGGTTAGATATGGCGTGTGCTCAGCTGATCTGTTTTCTAGGCTTCTTTGTCTTATCTTTTGAAGATTGTTGTTTCTTTTGCTTGGATTCGACTAGTAAGTTTGTAACTTATCTTATAATTTTGCAGGGTGCTGTTGCTAAGAGAGGGTCTAACTTCAAAGGAAATCAGTTTCCTGTCACAACTCGTGAAGCGGCTACTGTTCCTCCACTCCGTGTTCCTAGAAGAGGTTTCAATCCTGGAGGGACGAATAGCGAAAATCAGTCAAGGTCTAGATGCTGGATCATTCTATGAGCTATTTGTTAATCTGGCGTGGTTATGATTTCTTCAATTTTTTTAAGTCACGAAGCGTCTGCTCTAGGTCCTGGTCGCTAGTTGGTCATCATATTGATGACTGCGGTTCAGAATAATAATCCAAATTTATGTAGATGAGTTTATGATGGTACATGGAGGAGTCGGCTACCATTTTTTTTTGGTTGAGGATTTGCGTTAAAGGAGAACAATTGTATAACCTTAAGGTTGGGGCTTCAACTTTTCTCGAGAGTGGAGAGTAGCTACTGGCTAGGCTGTTTGTCTCAAGACTGGTTTAGCATTTGATATGACATCAATTGTTAGGATGTGGCTAGGTCGAGCATGAGTTTATGTTGCTTGAAGTTAGTGTTTATTGTCAGATCAACAAGTTGGGCAATATGCTACTACCGTACTTGAACTTTGATATGCCTTCAGTGGGTTCTTGGAACTCTTTTCCTTCATAATTCAGTGTCCTAGGTGCTACGTCCCATCTTCTTCCTGCATCCTGAAGAATATAGATTTAATTCTCTTCTGGGGTGTGACATTGAATTGTTACTTGGTAGATGTCTGTTACGGTGAAAAAATCAGAAGATTAGACTTCCGGATAGTCATCAATATACATCTCATTGTTACTTGGCTGCAGCATGGGTCATCTCTTGAGCTTGAACCTTTATATTTTGTCTTTGATAAGTTGATTTGTCGGAACAGAGGCCATCTCTTGTTGCGCGCCAAGATGGAAATACCTCAAGAGCTTGCATTTTTTCTGAGTAGTTACTGCGAAATAGGAGTGTGTTAATGTTTGGGGAGCCTCTAAGACTGGGAAGTGAAGTATTACATTGTTTAGTATACAATGGCTATTTGCCATCTTTTTTGTTAGTTGGATTTCGCCTTAGATCCTTCTGTGGTAGTTAGTGAAACTCCGTCGATTTCACTAGCAGAATATATATTTCTCTAACAGCTGTAGCCTCTAAACTATTTCTAAACTTTTTGTAAATTCTTATAAAGCCTTTATAATTTCTTAGAAACCTTTTATATAAACTCTTCATACCCCATTATAAACATTTTATAAAGCCTTATAAATCTTATATAAATTTTTTATAAACATATAAAACCTATATAAAACCTTATTATTAATTTATAAAGCCTTGTATATTCTATATAAAATCTTTATAAACATATATAAATGGTTTGTAAACCCTTTGTAAATTCTTATAAACCCTTATAAACATTTTTAAAACCCTTATTAACCTTTATAAATGGTTTATAAACTCTTATAGGTTCTTTATTAACCTTATATTATGATTTATGAAGTCTTGTAAATGATTTGTAAATTTATTAAAGATTTTATAAATTTAAATGGTTTTATAAACTCTTATTCTCTTTACTCATCTCCGAGAACGGAGCCATCCACGGCAAAGTTAGATTCCAAGAGTCTCTCACGAAGATTCTTAACGATGGGTTTTGATCCCACAACCCCAAAGTTCGTCAAAGTTTACGCATGGTTTTCCAGATGAGTGAGGAGACGATTCAAGAGAAAGTTAACGTGTACAAAAGGTTAGGGTGAGTGCACAAGAAGTATGGGAGATGTTCAAGAAGTGGCCTACTTTCATGACCAACTCCGAGAAGAAGATAATTCAAACATTGAAAACGTTCAAAAAGTGTGGACTAGTGGAATAAGAGATCCTCGTAGCGTTCAAGAAGTTTCTGCAGTGCATCGGTGCTTCGGAGCATAAAGATTTAATTAGCTATAAAATTTTATAAAGGCTTATAAATTATGTACAAGAGTTTTTAATCATTTAAAATATTTTAATATTCAGCTCGCAGAGAGAAGCTATGCTCAGTTTTACGATTTATGTGTGTCTTCTGATAGGATTGTTGCTACTTCAGTTGTGCTTTATTACACATAGGTCCAATACGTTGATGAAATATGGAGAAAAATACAATACAAAAATATTTTGTTATGTTGCAGTTTATGCTGGAGAGAAGCAAAGACGATCATCTATACTACCATGAAGTTTAATTAGAGTTTTTGTATTGTAAGCTAATAGTAGAAACACTTCGGTTTTAATAGAGTAGATTTAATTTTCCTTTTAAGAGATCGGTTTAGGTTTAATGGATTAGATGTTTGGTTTAATTTAAGTTGCCTGATTGTATTTACTATGTAGCGTCAAATTAAATATTCAAATGGTCCATCGTAGTTAAAACAATCACATAGTCCAAAAATTAATGACAATTTTGTAAGTAGATATAAGTTAGGATTTTATTTTAATAGAGTAGATAAAATGAACTGTAAAAGAATGATGTTCTTAAATAAGCAAAGAAATGGTGGAAAGTTGGTTAATTTGGTGATTTATAAACTCTTATAAATAGATTTATAAACCTTGTAAATTATTTATAAACATTTATAAATAAATGTATAAACTCTTATTAATAGCTTATAAGTTCTTGCAACTAGTTTTATACACCCTTTTAAATAGTTTTATAAACCTTTATAAATAGTTATATAGATATTTATGTGTTTTATAAAATTTATAGATGGTTGACATAAGGTTTTATAAGATCTTATAAACTTTATAAATGGTTTTATAAACCTTTATAAATAATTATATAAATAATTCTATGGTTTTATAAACTTTTTTTTATAAACTCTATATAAACTCTTCAAAACCTTTTTTTAAACCCTAACAAATCTTATATACAATTTTAATAAATTCTTTAAACCCTTTATAAACCCTTATATAAAATGTTTATAAACACATGTAAGTGATTTTGTAAACCCTTTTAAATTCTCATAAACCATTATAAATATTTTTAACATTTTGTGATGACTTGAAAAAAAAAAAAACTTATGGGAGCTACAAAGCAGGTTATTTTAATTGCTTGTCAATGGTCTTCCAACTCGATCTGAGATCACATATGTTGCAAATGGCATAAAGTCGAAAAAAATTCACCAAAAGTAAACATGATCCTGCTAAACATTTCTTTGTCTAATTATGGAGTTTGGATATTTTTGCAGGGCGAGCTGTGTGATGTTGAACAAAAGCAATCATATAGTTGAAGTTGTTTCGATGTTGGATACTATCCTTCAATACCTCCTTTCGTGAATTGTTTTGATGCTAAACTTTACTGGTAATAGTTACTATATATATGCTAAACAATACCTCCTTTACTGGTAACCTAAACTGATTTTGCAGACAAAGCCCAAACAAGAACTTGTAAATTGTATTACAAAGAAGCACGTTTCCTTTATCCTTATTTCAAATCATCGATTACGGTTGCTATAGTTTATTCTTCTCTTCATTTGATTGAAAGCATTATGGAAACTAGAATTAGGGGTCATGAATTAAGAAAATCGAATACATATATTCTCTTCTTAGTATATATATGGGCTCATAGTAAAGCTTCTAAGACATCATTTCTATCCTATTTCGCTAATAAGCTTCACGGTTTTTTCCTTTGTTTAAGTTCTAATTGTATTTTCTCGGTTCTAATGTCTCAGTCACAATGGTTGACAAAGTCAGGTGGTAAAACTGTGGAGGTTTCCAAACCCAAGTTGAAGATATCGGTGCCAAGGTTTGATAAGACGGAGCTCATTGCACAATATGGCAAAACGGTGATTGGGAGATGTATGAATCCTCCCAAGCAAGAGATGAAAAATCTGCTCTTAATGTTGCCACGATTTTGGCAAGTTGAGGGGCGTGTGGTGGGAGCTGACTTGGGGTTGGGTCGTTTTAGATTCGACTTTGACCATGAAGAAGACATTATCGACGTCATGAAGATGGAGACATTTCACTTTGACCATTGGATGGTCTCTTTGGTGCGTTGGAAGCCGGTCCTAGAACCTAACTATCCATCACGCATCACCTTCTGGGTTCGGGTGATCGATGTCCCTATGCAGTTCTGGGCAGAATCCACGTTCTGCAGCGTGGGTGCAGCAATAGGCCAGGTCATTGGGGATGTGGATTTGATGGAAGGTAGAGTGAGAGTGGAGCTGGATGGGTTTAAGCCATTGATTTTTTCAATGGAAGTTGATTTCGAAGAAGGAGTGGAGCTTGAGGTGAAGCTACGATATGAGAGACTCTCCGGGTTTTGTAGAGTTTGTTGTCGCATGACACATGATCAAACGAGATGTCCAGATAAAGAGACAGAAGCCAAAGATTTGATTGCATCAGATGCGGTTGTAGATCAAGGTCAAAAGGCCATGAGTTATAAAACTGCTGTCGGCAGTGAAAGTAACTTATATGGTGCTCCCAACGAGAATACTAGGATGCGTCAAAGCGGTATCAATGAGCGAGCCAAAGGAAAGGGTGTAGCACAAGATACTCATAAGGAGTATAAACAAGGTGGTCGCTATCGTGGGCTGAGAGACAGACCCATACGTGAAATTGGAGAGGGTTCATCTAGAGGTGGAAGACAAAATAGCTATGGCATGCCTAGAGAAGATCAACGACGTTTTACCATTAACTCCAGAGGAATCCAACAATTGAGGAATGGCCAGAGAGGGAATCTAAATGAGCACGAGCAGCTCATGATGGATGCCTTCAAGGAGCCCTCTCAAGTGCCTGCGAGGGATCAGGAAAAGGCCAGGGTGGAAAAGTCTTCCAGTGCTAGGAAATCTCTAAATTTTGAGACAACGGTGGACTTTACTGAGAATGTGCTGTTGCCTCAGGGTTCTAGCAGTAATGTGGAGATGGTTCCTGATCGTCAAATGGAGACGACCGAAGACTTGGATACGGTGATTGATGATCAACCGTTGGCTTTGGATGAAGCTAATCTGATGTTGGAGGGAGTATTATTGTCGGATTCTGAGCTGGTAGATGAGGACTTGGAGGATGGTGAACTCCCGGAGCTCATGGAAGAGATGGAGGAGATGCAGTACACTGTTAATGTGTCTGAGACAACCCATGAGGATAAGACCACAAAAGAAGAAACAAACGCAGAAGAGGGCCCTGTCAAAGTGTCTAAGAAGAAAAGCATCAAAGCAGGGATCAACAAGACCCGTCTCGTGCATAAGCTACTTTCACCAAAGAAGGGAAAGATCTCTAAGCCATCAATGAAGAATGGAGACAAAGGTAATGGAGATGGTAAGAAGAATGGTGGTAAGCACTAAGGAAGTGTGTTTCTTTTCTGTGTTTCTTTTTAAAAAAATTCCAATAAATGTCGGATTATATTATAAAATCCATGTTCTTAGATTGCTGTGAGCCTTGGTTGTGGGATATGTTTCCTCCAGAGGTAGCTTTGTTTGACCTGAAATGTAGGGTCTCTTTTGTTTTTCTTTCTAGTAATAAAAGGTTACCATATTGGTACTATGTTGTCGTGTTTTTAATTCGTCTAAAACATGTTATAGGTCTAATAGAATCAAGTAAGGATAGGGAATCAATATTGATTGGTAGCGATGTTTGGGTGTGCACAAGAGATTACTCCTGGAATCTTGTGGCTGGGTATTTGACCATGATTCGGTTTGATTTTGGCTCTTCGTGTATGTTGAATCTCTGTGATGAGTGCTGGTGGTTTGAAAATATACTTAGTAGAAGATGTTATCAAATACGGTTACAGGCCATGGAGTTAATTGTGCATCCTTGGGATGTGATTTTATTGACCGGGCGCAGAGGCAGAATAGATGAACAACTTGTTTCTTTTGCAGCTGAGTGTTTCTTAATTTTGTATGTCCCGTGTGCACAGGTGACTGATGATGATTGTGGTTACATGTGTGGGGGGGGGATTCTAGGCTAGACGATCTCTTGTGGTTGGGTATTACTCATTTTGAGTTATGGAGGATGACCCTTGGAAGTTGTTTCAGGATTGAAGTAAGGCACAAGAGATATGTTTCTCGATTGTATATTAAAAGGAGATGTCAGAACCATCGGTTTTGGTTGCGGCTTGATGAAGGGAGTAAGACAAAAGGGATGATGGCAAACATTCATATAATGTGGTTTGGTGGTGATATTTATTATCGGTTGTTGCCTATTAGAAATGAGAATAGGAGAAAGAGATTGATTAACTTTATGTTATTTGTGATTTCAGTTTGGGGTATATTAAAATATTCAGATCTTGCGGATATAAATAATTTGATACTGTTTCGGTTGGTATGCATTATTATACGGAGTATGGTTCGTATGATAATAATTAATTTGGTCTTTATAATAAGTATGGTAAATTTTGTTCCCATGGTGTCTAAGTATATTAAAAATAAAATGTTTCTCAAGGCAAATGTCCAGGATTTGGCTAGCACAAAGACACGGCATACAACAAACTTTATTTAATCATTTATATCATGAGTATATTAAGTTGGAACTGTCGGGGTGCGCGAGGTTCAGATACTGTTCAACGGATCCGGGATTTTCGCCGCCAATACTTCCCAGATTTTTTATTTCTTATGGAAACCAAACAAAAAGTGGCGTATATGGAATCTCTAAAATCTAGTTTGGGTTATGATCATTTACATACGGTCGAACCTCTTGGGCGTAGTGGTGGTCTAGCTTTAATGTGGAAAGGATGTTACAAAGTGGACATTATTTACAGTGACAATAGAATTATTGATTTGAAGGTAAAGATGGGATCTATTGAATTCTTCCTTTCTTGCATATATGGCGATCCAGTAAGAGGAAGACGAAGATTCGTCTGGGATAAGTTAACAGATATAGGGATGCTCAGGGATGAAGCATGGGTATTGGTTGGGGATTTTAATGAATTAATGCATAATGGAGAAAAATTGGGAGGTCCTACTAGAGAGGAATCAACTTTTTTCGATTTTAGAAACATGGCGGAAGCATGTAAAATTAGAGAGATGAGAACGACGGGTAACACCTTTCATGGGCGGGGATACGGGACCATCACTGGGTACAATGCCAATTGGATAGGAGTTTTGGGAATGAGGAATGGTTTCGTCTTTTCCCCCAATCCTCCACAGACTATATGACTATGTGGCCTTCAGATCATAGGCCACTTCGTATAGTATTCGCCTTTGAACCTGAAAGCTTACAAAGGGGAAGGTTCTATTTTGATAAACGTATGTGGGGGAAAAGAGGAGTAGAGGAAGCCATTGTTCGGGGATGGGACAAGGAGAATGTTAATTCGAACCTAAGTGTCCTTGAGCGTATTGCTCGATGCCGATCGGAACTATCCAAACTTAAAAAATCTAATGACTGGAATTCTAAAGCGAGAATAGACCGATTACAAATGGAGTTGGACAAAGAAAGTTCAAAGCAATTTCCCATCTTGGGTTTGATTAGAAGATTAAGGCAAGATCTGGCTTCAGCTTATAGAGAAGAGGAAATTTTTTGGCGACAAAGAAGTAGAGAAGAATGGTTATGGGAAGGTGACAGAAATACAACTTATTTCCATAATGTGGTCAGAGGAAAACGAATAAGAAACAAAATCCTTATGCTTCGCGATATCTTTGGTAGTGAACATTATTCAGAGGGGTCTAAAGGACATATTGCTACTGAATATTTTAAAGAACTGTTTACAAGTTCAAATCCTACAGACTTAGAATCTTTGTTTGAGGGTTTTGATAGTAGAGTAATGGCGGGCATGAACACGATGTTAACCAGAGAGGTTTCTCAGGACGAAATTAAAAAAACAGCCTTTGGGATTAAAGGCAGTAGTGCCCCGGGTGAAGATGGTCTCACATGTTTTTTCTATCAAAAATACTGGCATATTGTGGGACAGACAGTTACTGAAAATATTCAAAGTTTCTTTAAAACGGCCATTATCCCTGCTGGATGGAATCATACACAATTATGTTTGTTACCAAAAATCTCACATCCCACGGAAATGAAGGATATGAGACCTATTAGTCTGTGCAGTGTTCAATACAAGATTATCTCTCGGATCCTCTGCGATCGCCTGAAGGTTGTTCTGCCACATATAATTTCAGAGACGCAAGGTGCATTTGTTGGTGGACGGTTAATTACTGATAATATTATTATTGCTCACGAATTGATACATGGGTTAAGAACAAATGATAAACTCGGTAAAGAAGGTATGGCTATCAAGACTGATATGTCAAAAGCTTATGATCGGGTAGAATGGAATTTCTTAGAGGTTCTCCTTGAAAAATTGGGATTTGAACGTAAATGGGTAGCATGGTTAATGTCATGCATCACTACTGTCACTTTCTCGGTTTTACTTAATGGACGCTCCCATGGTTTCATCAAACCAGAAAGAGGAATACGTCAGGGTGACCCGTTATCCCCTTTTCTTTTTATCCTTTGTGCCGAAGCCCTGGTCCATATCCTAAACAGGGCGGGATCAGAAGGGAAATTGCATGCTCTCAAGTTGGCTAAAAATATCCCGGCAATTCATCACCTACTTTTCGCGGATGATAGTTTGTTACTATGTGAAGCCTCAATCCAGGACAGTGAGGAAATTTTGAAAGGATTGCAACTTTATGGGGATGCTTCTGGTCAAATGATAAATTATTCCAAATCATCTATTATTTTTGGGAAACACGTCAATGATGAGACCAAGCAGGCAATAAAGGAATTTTTGGGCATCGTGAAAGAAGGTGGAGAAGGTACGTACCTGGGTCTCCCTGAATGTTTTCAGGGTTCAAAAAAAGACCTTTTAAACTTTATTAAAGAAAAGCTAGAAGGAAGATTACAGGGTTGGTATTCTAAAACTTTATCGATGGGGGCCAAAGAAGTTTTAATAAAATCAGTCGCTTTAGCACTTCCTGTTTATGCAATGTCAGTTTTCCAATTACCAAAAGGTCTTTGCGAAAGAATAACGAGTGCTATAATTGAATTTTGGTGGAGTAGTGGAGATAAAAAAAGGAAGATTCCATGGGTATCATGGGAAAAATTATGTAAACCAAAGGAACAAGGAGGTCTTGGGTTTCATGACATCGGTCGTTTCAATCAAGCTTTGTTGGGGAAACAAGCTTGGAGAATTTGGAACAACCCAGAACCTTTGGTTTCAAAAATTTTGAAAGGCAAATATTTTTAAAATAGTGATTTTCTAGACTGTGGTATGGGAACCCGTCCTTCGTATGCCTGGAGGAGTATCATGCATGGTCGAGAATTGCTAAAAAAGGGTTTATATCGGCATATTGGTAATGGAGAGATATCCAATGTGTGGGCGGAAAATTGGATTATCGACAATATTCCTCGTCCACCAATGTATCAAGAGAATAGTCCCATCAATTTAGCATTAAAGGTCTCAGATTTATTGGTTCCGGGATCGAATCAATGGGATGAAAATCTACTCCACCAAACATTCACGACGCAGGATGTTCAGAGAATATTAAAATTGAAACCAGCTTTGTTGCAAGAAGATTCTATTAGATGGGGATTTACATCAAATGGATCTTACTCAACCCGCAGTGGGTATAAACTTTCAGAGGCTTTGGTGGGTATTGAACATCCACACACCCACTCTCTCTCTCCTATTGAAAAACAATTGTGGAAAGATTTATGGAAGATAAAATCTCCACCAAAAATTAAGCATTTTATGTGGCGTGCTCTGTCAGGTGCTTTAGCGGTCAAACAAAGATTAAATACAAGGGGTATTACAATTGATCCGACTTGCAATATCTGTGGTAATGGGGCTGAAAGCATATGTCATGACCTATTCACATGTGATAAAGCAAAGGCGGTTTGGGAGCAAGCCCAAGTCCCAATACCATCAGGAGGGTTTTCATGGAATTCTACATTCTTAAATTTCCTGCATTTGATAAAAACTGCGAAAAATGCGACAACGGAGTTTCAGTTAGGAAAAGTCTTTCCTTGGTTGTTGTGGAAAATCTGGAAAGCTAGAAATGACTTCATTTTTAAATCAAAGGATAATGAGGCATCCTATATTGCTAAAAAAGCTTACGAAGAGGAATCCACTTGGTGTGACACGTTCACAAAAGATGCAAGCGATGAGACCAATGAAAATAAACTACTGTGGAAAAAACCCCCAAAAGGTTTCCTCAAATGTAACGTTGGTTCCTCCTGGGTAAGCGAGAATTGTAGTAGTGGTGCTTCGTGGATCCTGCGTGACGATAGAGGATGTACACTTATGCATAGTCGTCGAGCTTACTCATGTATGCGTTCAAAGGTCGAGGCTGACCTGTGGGCCCTTTTTGGGCAGTGGAGTGTGTACAGACTATGCATTTCTCAAACATTATTTTCGAGACGTCATCTGAATGCCTACACAATCTTCTATCCCAGCCTAGCGATGATCAAAGGTTCAGCCACACCCACCACAGCATATCACTACTTCTCGCTCGAATAGAAGACTGGAGCATTGACCATGCATTCTCTGAACGAAATGGTGCTGCTGATGCTATTGCTCTTAGTGTCACTCGTGATCTTCGACATCAATCGTACATTGCCCGTAACGCTCCAGCCTGGCTTCACAGACTTCTCGCATTGGAGGCGAAATAGGTTTGGTTTGGTATGAGTTTATCTAGGCCTTTATTGTATTCTGACATGTTTTTTGCCTTGTATCTCATGCGTGACATTTTCTCTTGTCCCATTGTTCAAACATCAGTGTTATAAAACAAAAAGAAGCACGTTTCCATTTGAACAAAAGCAGAGAAATCATTATTTCACATAACGAGAAATCAAATAACTAAAATGACAAAAAATAATCAGTAATCTCGAACATGCAAGGTTTACATTAAGACAGCATAAAAGTCTAATGAGTAGTGACGTTAAGACTGGAATATTTGTGAATTCAAGCCCTAAAGCTTCCTTTCCTAGCTCCATTAATGGGGAAACTCGATCTTCCATTGTCTTCCTCCTCAACCTTCTTCTTCTTCTCCTCCTCTGGTTTCTCACACAACATAAAGTTCCTCGCTCCTAACGACCCAATTGCTTCCCATGGACTGACCGCTACACACACAAAAAAAAGACATCAAAACTAAACTTTATCAAACAAACATTCAAACTTTCTCATACCTTCAGGTCCAACCATGGGGCAATAAAAAAGGAATTCATTAAAGTCGGATCCAAGAACCGGAAGCCGACCTTCACGAGCGTAACATTTAAGAGCAGTATCAATCACATTAGCAACTAGATCTCCTTCATTCACAACGAACCGAGAAACGTGACACTGATCAAGATCCGGTTTCCCTTAACCATCATCTCTCTTTTTCTTCTTCTGCTTGTTGTTGTTGTACATCTTTTTCACGGGTCGAGGCCGAGGCAACGGTAGTACCAGCCTTCCTTGCAAGATCCGAAACTGAAAACAGAGTCTGAAGATGAAGGGATTAGCATAAGGTTATTATCACCGATAAGATTAGGTTCCACCATTCACGAAAGGAAGCAGAAGAAGCGAAAGAGAGAGAGATTATTACGTGTTGAACAAGATCGAAAATGGAGAGAAGTTACGTGAAGAAGATGATCTCCATAATAGAAGAGAAATGTATATTGATCTGTTAAAAGATTCTGTTTACAATGCTTCTGTTATATACAGTTAACTATGAGCTAAACCGGAAACCAAACCAGCGAAAGGAAACTAATTTGGTAAACCAAAACCCGGTTATCTATNAACAAGATCGAAAATGGAGAGAAGTTACGTGAAGAAGATGATCTCCATAATAGAAGAGAAATGTATATTGATCTGTTAAAAGATTCTGTTTACAATGCTTCTGTTATATACAGTTAACTATGAGCTAAACCGGAAACCAAACCAGCGAAAGGAAACTAATTTGGTAAACCAAAACCCGGTTATCTATCTACTCCAATAGTCCCCCTCAAGATGTGCAATCTGCAAAGATATTCTGAAGACACATCTTGGATTTAAGATGATCAAACTGTGAGGGAAACAAAGGCTTAGTCAGTATGTCAGCAACCTGATCTTCACTCTTCACGTGAAGTGTCCGAAGCAACCCACGATCCAATTTCTCACGAACAATATGACAATCGAGCTCAATATGTTTTGTCCGCTCATGAAAAACAGGATTCATAGCAATGTAAATAGCCGCAGTGCTATCAGAATAGAGAACAGGGACTGACAACTGAACCACACGAAGATCCTTGAGTAAAGCAACTAACCACATCATCTCACAAGAGGCAAGAGCAAGAGCTCGATATTCAGCCTCAGCTGAAGAACGGGAGACAGTAGGTTGCTTTTTAGATCTCCAAGAAATCAATGAGTCGCCAAGAAACATTGTAAACCCTGTAGTAGAACGCCTACTATCTTGACAGGAGGCCCAGTCAGCATCAGCAAACCCTTTTAGATGAAGATCCGGAGTAGCTGAGTAAAAAATACCTTGACCAACTGTGCCTTTTATATATTGTAAAACTCTGTAAACAGCCGTAAGATGTGTTGATCGTGGAGCAGACGAGTACTGACATAACTTGTTCACAGCAAATGTTATGTCAGGTCTCGTTATAGTGAGATACATAAGCTTGCCCACAATCCGTCTGTACATCTCAGGATCAGTAAGAAGTACACCATCAGCGTTAGACATCTTCAAATTAGGAACCATAGGAACAGAGGACGGTTTACAACCCAACATTCCAGTAACAGAGAGAAGGTCCAAGGCATACTTCCGTTGACACAGAGTAATACCTTTCGATGATCGAGCCACTTCCAAGCCAAGAAAATACTTTAGAGGGCCAAGATCCCGGAGCTTAAAGTGTTGCTGCAGAGTTTGAGTAAAATGAGAAGCAGCAGTGGTACTAGTACTAGCTATGAGAATATCATCCACATAGACTAATACCACAAGGAAATCTGTATCCAATTGCTTGACAAACAAGGTATGATCCCCATGTCCACGAGTGAACCCCATATTGAGCAGAGCCTGAGACAATTTCTTAAACCATTGACGAGAGGCTTGTTTAAGGCCATAGATGGACTTTCTCAAACGAAGAACCGCTTTAGGTGGAAGAAGGTCCCCCTTACGTTTAGCATAGTAATCAGCATAACCATCTGGAGGCTTCATATAAATCTCCTCCTCAAGTTCCCCATTTAAGAAAGCATTGGAGATATCCAACTGAGTAAGAAACCAGTTTTTAGAAGCAGCCACTTTCAGCAAGAGCTTTATAGTAGCCATTTTTGCCACCGGAGAGAAAGTTTCATTGTAATCCAATCCCTCCTTCTGTGTATACCCTTTAGCTACTAACCTGGACTTCCGTCGCTCAAGTGTATTATCAGCATTAAACTTCAGAGAATGAATCCAACGACATCCAACAGTCTTCTTCCCTGGAGGCAATGTAGCAACTGTCCAAGTGTTAGTATCTTCCATTGCATCAAGTTCTTTATCTGAAGATTCACACCATTCTTTAGATTGTTTAACCTCTGCCCATGAAGTTGGAATAGGTATACTAGTAACATGATTGATGAAAGAGAGGTAGGATGGAGAAAGTCTAGAGTATGATAAAGAGGATGAAATGGGATATAAGGAAGAGGAATTAAGAGAATTACAAATGTAATCTTGGAGATAAGACGGTGGTTTCTTATTTCTGGTTTTAGAAATTTCTGAAGAAGGAGGAATGGTTTGTGTTTTAGAATTCTCAGGAACACCTGAGGGTTGAGGATTAGGTGTGGTAAAATTATGAATAGGAAAAGGAGAGGTAGGAGACTGCAGAGGAAATATTTCTTCATGAAACAAAACATTTCTGGAGATGAAGATCCGATTACTTTCCAAATCCATCAATTTATACCCTTTATATCCAAAAGGATATCCCAAGAATATGCAAGCCTTTGAGCGTGGAAGAAACTTATGTCTTTGCTTGAGAGAAGTAGAAGCATAACATAAGCATCCAAAAGACTTGAGTTGAGAGTAAGTCGGAGGAGTACCAGTCAGAAGCTCATAAGGAGTTTTGTTGGATAACAACTGAGAGGGAGTTCTGTTGATGAGAAACACTGCAGTCAAGATGCAATCTCCCCATAGAGTAAGAGGCACATTAGACTGAAAGGCTAATGCACGAGCAACATTCAATATGTGCTGGTGTTTACGCTCAACTACAGAGTTTTGCTCTGGAGTTTCAGGACATGAGTGATAAGGCAAGATACCTTTCTTCTGATACAACTCAGTAAACTGCAACTCTGGAGCATTATCTGACCTTACTGATTTAACCTTGACGTTATAGAGGTTTTCTGCTTGTTCAAGAAACGCAGGGAAAACTGTCAAGACTTCATTCTTTGTACGAAGAAGATAAACCCAAGTTGCTCTAGAATGATCATCAACTATTGTAAGGAAGTATCTGTATCCATCAATGGTTTCAACTGAGAACGGTCCCCATATATCAATATGTAACAACTCAAAGTTTGTGTTACAAATATTATTGAAAGATGGATAAGAAAGCTTCTTTTGTTTAGCCAAATGACAAGTGTGACAAAAGGCAGATCCTTTATTCTTGTGCTTTGTAGTCCCTAAAGCATCAGAGATAACATCCAGTCTTGAGTAAGAGGGATGACCCAGACGCCTGTGCCAAACTCCAATATCAACAACTGAGTTCACTGAGACTTGAAGAGACTCCATATCAAGCACGTATAGATTACCAATTCTCCTACCCTGACCAATCGTCAATACCCTGGTAGGATCCTGAATCAGACAAGAGGAAGGATCAAATATCACACGAGAGTTTAAATCATTCATCAGAGAACTGATACTGAGAAGATTGAGCCTAAACTCTGGTATGTATAACACATTACTGAGACAAATGTGTGAGTTGAGTTGAACTTTCCCAACACCGCTGATCTTAATAGTAGATCCTGTTGGTAAGTTAACATGACTCTCAACAGATGTGTCAAGAGAAAGAAGTAAACTCTTCTCATGAGTCACATGATGCGTGGCACCAGAATCAATAACCCAAGTTTGAGAGGAGAGAGTATGTTGAGCAACCATCAATATACCAACAAAACTATATGTTGATGTTGAGAATGATATACCAGAGTTTGATGAACTTGCTTCCATGGGTCCAGAGGTTGAAGAAGGATTGAGTTGAGAAGAAAACAGAGCAATGAATTGCTGAATCTGATCTTTAGAGAGACTGCCAAGCATATTGTCTACATTTGTGTTCTTTTGATCAGCCACAGAATGAGATTGTCCTGTAACTGGAGTAGCAGCTTTCTGATTAGAGGTGTTCTTCTCATTCTGTTTGAACTTAGAGACAAAACCCGGTGGGAACCCATGTTTCTTATAACAACGTTCTGCGATGTGACCAGGACGCTTACAGAAGTTACAAATAGGTCGTCCTTTGTTAGGTCCACTTTGCACATAGCAGACGGTTTGATCAGTGCCTGGAGAAGAAGCATCTGAGACCTGGAAAGTAGATGGAGCAGGAGCAATAGTAGAGAACCCTTTCTGACTGTCATCCTGATCCAAGATATTGTAGACTTCAACCAAAGAGGGTAAAACCTCCTTCATGATGATTTGTCTCCTAATGATCGCGTAAGATTCATTGAGACCTGCCAAAAACTTAACAATCTTGGAACGATCAGCTTTCAATTGTTGTTTAGCAGCATTACCACAAATACAAGGCTTATCTGGTTCTTCAGAGCTCTCAAGTGTATCCCAGAGTGTTTTCAACTTTGTATAGTATTCGGAGAGTGACATAGATCCTTGACGAAGATCTTGTATCTCCTGAGTCAGATTGAATGTCCTTGGAAGATTAGTCATATGAAAACGAGCATTAAGATCACGCCAAATATCGGAAGCATCATTCAAACGCAAGATACTGCGATAGATCGAGGTTGAAACTGAGTTGAGTAACCAGGATTTAACCATACTATTGCATCGTGACCATAGACGAAACGTAGGATCAGAATCAAGAGGTCTAACAAGAGATCCATCGATAAAACCTATTTTATTCTTGGCATCCAAGGCAATACTCATAGCAGCACTCCAATCATCATAGTTAGATCCATCAAGCTTAATCGAGATGAGAGATAGACCTGGATGATCCGCATTGTAGAGATACAACGGAGATTGAGTCGGATCATTCGGAGGAATGACGATCGGAGCTTGCTGAGGGGCGATCGGAGCTAGTGGAGGTGAAGGAGGTGGAGTTGTATCTGTATCATTAACACGCGCAGATCTCCGAGTAGGATTTCGAGTCGCACTTGTTGACGCTACAGATTTAGAAGAACGACGAGTCTGGATCTTCCGTATAGACACCATCGGAGCTCAAAATTTGCGGAAAACGAAGATGATGAGTTGGATGATGAAGATCGAAAGAGATCAAGAGGAATAAGAGCTTTGTGATGGCTCTGATACCATATTACGTGTTGAACAAGATCGAAAATGGAGAGAAGTTACGTGAAGAAGATGATCTCCATAATAGAAGAGAAATGTATATTGATCTGTTAAAAGATTCTGTTTACAATGCTTCTGTTATATACAGTTAACTATGAGCTAAACCGGAAACCAAACCAGCGAAAGGAAACTAATTTGGTAAACCAAAACCCGGTTATCTATNAACAAGATCGAAAATGGAGAGAAGTTACGTGAAGAAGATGATCTCCATAATAGAAGAGAAATGTATATTGATCTGTTAAAAGATTCTGTTTACAATGCTTCTGTTATATACAGTTAACTATGAGCTAAACCGGAAACCAAACCAGCGAAAGGAAACTAATTTGGTAAACCAAAACCCGGTTATCTATCTACTCCAATAGAGATTTAGGTGGTTTTTGAGAGAGGAGGAAGAAGAAGAGAGGTGAAAATAGAATTTGTAAGACAGAGAGACGCGGATCTCGCCGAGAGAAGAAGGAACTGAAGAAGATAGAGCAAGGGTAACATTGTCTTTTGATCATTAATAAATGTGTGTATTTATGAAAATGTCCCTTGATTGATGGTAAAATTGAATAATAGTGTCAAATAAAGTGTATTAGTACAATTTTCCCAAGAAAAAAATGACAAAAAAATATTTCATTAAAAGCAAAATATTTTTTCCCTTGATATATAGATATATAAATACAAAAAATAATTTAAAATGAATAAAAATAATGAATTTTATAATTTCAGATTATATGTTTTCTCAAATTCGAACTTTTTCTATTTTTCAATTTTTTCAAGTTTTATTTTTCTAAACTTTATTTTTGAAATTTGAAAATGTTTTTGAAAATATTTAATATTTTATAATTTTTTATTTTTCAATTTTCAATATTTATTTTCTATATTTTAAAATTTTGAATCCCACCCCAAACCCCCATCTCTTAACTCTAAACAAAAAGTATAGGAAATTCCTCTATTTTAGTCTTTTTATTGTTTGGAGGTTGTTTTGTGAAAATAACTAAAAACAGTTATTCTAGGAAATTCCTCTATTTCTAATGAAGAAATCAAAATTTAATAAATAACTTAACAAAATACTTGAGTAAAATTTAATTTAATTAATATATATACATATATATATATATATATATATAATTCATGTTTATGCTGTTAAATGAATGTAACAAGACTTATCATATTATTAAATAATATTTATTTTTCTTGTTTTATAATTTTCAATTTAAATCCATATTTCTTTAATTATATTTTTAAAAATATCATTTTAAAAAATTAAACATTAAAAAATACTGACTTAAATGGTGGTTTTATAAAATTAAAAATTTAAAAGTATATCTTTGAAAAACATAAATTTATAAACATGATTGTCACGAATGTTATAAATATAAATAAAACTACCCGCACTAATGCACATTTTAAAGTCTAGTTCTTATTAAAATTAAATCAAGCCCAAATGAATAGGTAAATATTCAAAATATGATTCATATATTTAAAATATTAGTTTTATTTAGTTTAAAAGAAATAATCATTTAAGGGTATAATTTATAAAGAATAATTTTGTTTAGTATTATTTAGAAATAATATCCGAATACCTTTTTGATATTGAACTGCTACTAGATAATAAAAGATAAACATATTTTAAAACAGTTTTGTTAGCCAAATTTTGAGCTGGACCAACATGTGTCACTGTTAACTGTAGATCCCGGATATATGACAGATTGTTTGCAAAATTTACTTTGTCATCTTTTTTTCTATAAAAAATATAAGCTGTTATATATAAATGATTATTTACCAAATAGCCACGAAAAAAGGAAAATTAAATTTATAGAAAGATGGTAAAAAAAGAGATAAGAAGAAAATAATGAGAGGAAAGTGATTTTGGATACATCCAATGGGGGGTTCTTAAGGCAGAGTTTTTAGCGGAATATAAGAACTCCGGCGTAAGAATCTCTCATTGGAGATGGTCTTAGTTGGTCTTAGTGGATTTGTAATTTTGATTTGTATATTTGACCTAATTTTACTTTATAAAAATTTACTTTTAGAGAGGAAATTTTGAAAATTTAAGTCCAATTAAAAAAACTAAATATTATTTATCTTATATATTAAAAAAAAAGTCATGATTTTGATTCATGTGTAATTTTTTAAAAAATGGACCATCACTAGAAATTTTTACTATATACATTTCACTAAATCTAATAATAAAATATTTGTAACCACTTTAATAATAATATCTTTTGATATCTTTTTTATTTTAAATATAAATATATATTCAAAATTACATAATATCTCTTGAAAATACTTAACAAGATCTTAACTTAAAAAAGTTATGTAACTATTTCCCTAATTTTGAATGAGTAAAGAGTATAAATTATACATTAATATATTTATTTAGTTATCTTTTATAAAATAAAAAATAACATAATATCATTTTTTATCTATCTTTTATAAAATCATAATGTATCATATTAAAAGAAAATTATTATAGTAAATTTATATTAAATGGATGAATTAAACTATTTTCTTTTCATAAAAAGAAAATATTAACGTTAAAAATATAACAAGCATAACATATTAACACTAGTAACTATAAAACATATGTATAAAATTAACATACAAACTTTTATAAATACAATATTATATCATCTAAATAAAAATAAAAATTTATTAATTTAATATAAATTGAATATAAAATAATTTTCCTACATGATTTTTCATGTATATATTAACTTATTTAATAATCAAATTTAAATCCAAGAAGATAAATATATAATAAGAAACGATTGAAACAATTGTTATTAACATGTGAACTATAAAATTATCGTGTTTGTAATAGTGTTATAAATATTTAAATATATGACTAACGTTACTAATAATGTAAAATAAATATTTATGTATCTAAAATGAAATAAAATACGCGCGGTTGGACGGATCAAAATCGTAGTTGAGAATTAAAGCTACACCTATCAAATTATTTACTGTTATGATTTATAAATTTAAATTCTAAAAAACCAAACTCAGCAAATTTTATATCACTTTCTCATTTTTTCTCTATGTCTTTCTTACTAATTTATCCTTTTTTTTACAAGTTTTATCACATTTTTGAATTTGTAGGTTTTTTTCAAATATGAGTCATATTTTGGAAGACTTATGGGAAGACTTCTAACAAATAATGCGCTAGAAGACTTCTAGGGAAGTCTTCTCTCATATCAAGTGGAGTCCAAGTTTCTCTTTGCTGAGGAATGATCTATAATAGTTTGGTTTGTGGTCTGTTTTGTGATTTGTATGTGTGCTCTCTAGTTGTGTTTTTTTGTAAATTTTAAGAAATATTAATGAAAATTATGGTAAATATGTTTACTTCTTAAAATGACTTGACATTATTAAATTAAACAAGAGTAGAATAAGAGTATGATTCTATGTTTGTAAAATCAGTAATAATGTTTCTCAAGATGTAATATATGTGCTAACAATGTGCTTTCCGCTTTTACAAATCAATGAAATAAAAAACTTTAATGGCCTTCAGATTCAAAACATGATGTTTATTGTGTAGTTTTTCTCATCTTTGGATCTCTCATACTGACAAAAAATATAAGTTTGTACCTATAAACAACTTTTTCTCATTAACATACAATAGTTAAAAAGTAAAACCAACAAAGTCTTTTAAGAAGTAAAACCAATAAATTTTGTAATTATAAACAACTAACATATAATGAGTAGGTTAACTCTTCCAGCTTTGATTTCATGTACATATTATAATTTTCTTCAAATTATTTAACAATTTTAATAGTTAAAAACTTATCTTTAAGTTACTAAACATTCTTAAAAATACAAGTTTACAAAAACTAACGTAGAAGACTTCTTAATAAGTCTTTTCAGATTAGCTAGAAACATTAAAAAACATAAATGTTGGTAACCTCTAAATTATCACCAAAAAAGTTAAGAATTTCATTCAGAACCCCAAATATTGTATAAAACAAATGAATTAACAATTAAATTTTCAAAAATTTAATCATTTTAAATTTGAAGAAAGTGAAAGCTTATTATACATTGTAATAGAAGACTTGCGTTGAAGTCTTCCCTCCATTTATATCATTTTTGCAATTGAAAATTTATAGAGGAAGACTTCTAGAGAAGTCTCTCTACAGAAGACTTCTAAAGAAGTTTTCCTTTGTAAATATTGGCTTACTTTTGTAATTCAAAATTTCTCAAAAATACCAGAGAAGACTACCCTGGAAGTCTTCTGAAGACTTCTAGAGAAGTCTCTCTACAGAAGACTTCTAAAGAAGTTTTCCTTTGTAAATATTGGCTTACTTTTGTAATTCAAAATTTCTCAAAAATACCAGAGAAGACTACCCTGGAAGTCTTCTGAAATAAAAAAAAAGTTAATTTTACAGTAGACCTAATTGTGTCAGAAATTTTACTTTCTACAGAAGACTTCCCTGTAAGTCTTCCGTCGGGAGACTTTCACGGAAGTCTTCTCAACTTTTACATCAAGTCTTCTTACGGTCGGAAGACTTACGTGGAAGTCTGCGTAGGTTACTTTTGCAATTGACTATATTTGACTTTTGTTGAGAAGACTTTCAGGGAAGTCTTACGCTGGAAGACTTTCCTGAAAATCATCTGNCTACAGAAGACTTCCCTGTAAGTCTTCCGTCGGGAGACTTTCACGGAAGTCTTCTCAACTTTTACATCAAGTCTTCTTACGGTCGGAAGACTTACGTGGAAGTCTGCGTAGGTTACTTTTGCAATTGACTATATTTGACTTTTGTTGAGAAGACTTTCAGGGAAGTCTTACGCTGGAAGACTTTCCTGAAAATCATCTGCCATTACCTTAGGTTTGACCAGAATCACGGAATAAAATCTGGAAGACATACCTGGAAGTCATATAGTTTAAATTAAATGTTTAAATTTAAATTTTCAATTGCAAAAGTAACCTACACAGACTTCCACGTAAGTCTTCCGACAGTAAGTAGACTTAATGTAAAGGTTGAGAATACTTCCGTACCAGGAAGTCTTCTGTAGAAAGTTAAATTTCTGACACATTTCGGTCAAATGCAAAACTAACATGTTTGTGAAGGAATACTTCCAAGAAAGTCTTCTCAATTTTTTTTTGTCAACAAAGAAAAGTTGGAAGACTTCCAGCAAAGTCTTCTCTAAAAACACACAAAAAAACAATTGCAAAACTAACATATTCTTTATCCATAAGACTTTTGTGTAAGTCTTCTCTGTCGACTTACTAGTTCCCCAAGCACACAAAACTTCACCAAAACAGCGACTCAATCGTTAATGACCAAGAATCATGAGTTTGAATGGCTATATGAACCTTAAAAACTTTAGATACAAAAACCTTGGGTTTTTTTTTGGATAAATATAGAAAGAAATTGAGAGAAATGTAGTTTTGTAGACAAGATATGAGATAAAATGATTCAAAATCCATTTTTGATGCATTAAGAGCTTCATATTGATTGTTCGTGGTTGTTGGGTGAATTGATGGCAATGGCTTCTTCGTGAATAATTGATGAAAATGAGGTTGATAGAGTAAAACACACAATTTAAAAAATAAAATAATGACATTTTCGTGAATAATCAGAACTTCTTGGGTGAATTAGGCAAGTCAAAGTTCCAAAAAAGAGAGGCTATTTTTGTGTTTGACTTCAAGTTTCGAGTCAATTATATATATATATAATTCATGTTTATGCTGTTAAAATGAATGTAACAAGACTTACCATATTATTAAATAATATTTATCTCTTTTTCAAGTTAAATTCATATTTATTTAATTATATTTTTTTTTAAATATCATTTTAACAAATTAAACATTAAATAATACGGAATTGAATGTTGGTTTTATAATATTAAAAATTTAAAAGTACATCTTTGAAAAACATAAACTTATAAACATGATTGTCACGAATGATATAAATATAAATAAAGGACACACATTTTAATGTCTAGTTCTTATTAAAATTAAATCAATCCCCAATGAATAGATAAATATTCAAAATATGATTCATATATTTAAAATATAAGTTTTATTTAGTTTAAATAAATAATGATTTAAAGGTATAATTTATAAAGAATTATTTTATTTAGTATTATTTAGAAAGAATATCCAAATACCTTTTGATTGAGCTACTACCAGAGAATAAAAGATAAACACAATTTTAAAACAGTTTTGTTAGCCAAACTTTGAACTGAACCAACATGCACCACTTTTAACCGTAGATCCCGGGTATATGAAA
>CAKOAT010441821.1:247648-267562 GCA_932364175.1 Eruca vesicaria subsp. sativa | reverse complement strand
TGCTTCTTAGTTCGCCCATCGGCGAACTAAGCCGGGTCCGGCTTAGTTCGCCGATGGGCAAACTAGTTGCGACTAGTTCGCGTTTTACGGCTCTTTCGGTTTTTTGCGGTTTTGTAAAATGATTCTCGAGTTTTATAAAACGATCTTCGGATTTCATAAAACGACCTTCGAGTTTTATAAAACGATCTTCGAGTTTTATAAAATGATTTCTCGAGTTTTATAAAACGATTTCTCGAGTTTTATAAAACGATCTCTCGAGTTTTATAAAACGATCTCTCGAGTTTTATAAAACGATTTCTCGAGTTTTATAAAACGATTTCTCGAGTTTTATAAAATGATTTCTCGAGTTTTATAAAACGATTCTCGAGCTTTATAAAACGATTTCTCGAGTTTTATAGAACGATTTCTCGAGTTTTATAGAACGATTTCTCGAGTTTTATAAAACGATTCTCGAGTTTTATAAAACGATTTCTCGAGTTTTATTAAACGATTTCTCGAGCTTTATAAAACGATTTCTCGAGTTTTATAAAACAATTTCTCGAGTTTTATAAAACGATTCTCGAGCTTTATAAAATGATTTCTCGAGTTTTATAAAACGATTCTCGAGCTTTATAAAACGATTCTCGAGTTTTATAAAACGATTTCTCGAGTTTTATAAAACGATTTCTCGAGTTTTATAAAACGATTTCTCGAGTTTTATAAAACGATTCTCGAGTTTTATAAAACGATTTCTCGAGTTTTATAAAACGATTTCTCGAGTTTTATAAAACGATTCTCGAGCTTTATAAAACTGTTATTTTTGTATTTTCGCGGAGAGTTTTGGCTATTAATTCCGTCGTACCGATTTTGACCCCAACAACCACTGCAGGCTACCAGCTCATGAGCTTCATGGACGCCTTCTCAAGCTACAACCAAATTATCATGCATCCAGACAACCAGGAGAAGACTTCCTTCATGACTTCCAGGGGCATCTACTGCTACAAAGTCATGCCTTTCGGCCTAAAAAATGCAGGATCTACATATCAAAGGCTCGTAAACATGATGTTTGCCGACCATATCGAGCATACCATGGAAGTCTACATAGATGACATTCTGGTCAAGTCCCTCGAGGCAGAATACCAAAGCTCCCATCTACAGAAAGCCTTTGTCACACTCAGGAGGTACAACATGAAGCTCAACCCCTCAAAGTGCTCATTCGGAGTCAGCTCGAAAAATTCCTGGGATATATACCTACAGGAGCATCGAGGCCAACCCAGAGCAGGTGAAAGTCATCCGGGCGATTCCTTCCCCGAGAAACGTAAAAGAAGTCCAAAGACTAATAGGCAGGATGGCCACACTAAGCAGGTTCATCTCTAGGCTGTCCAACAAATCTCATGCCTTCTTTGAGGCCCTGAAAGATCCCAAAGACTTCCAGTGGAGTGACAAGTGCGAACTCGCCCTCAGCGACCTCAAAGCCTACCTCACCATACCTCCACTCCTCTCAAAGCCTCTAGACGGAGAGACCCTATTACTCTACCTCGCCGTGTCCGAGCATGCAGTAAGCGGGGTCCTCGTAAGGGAAGAAGAGAGGAGACAATATCCCATCTACTATGTGAGCAAGTCCTTATTGGACGCGGAGACTCGCTACAGCAACCTGGAAAAGCTAGCACTAGCACTGGTAACAGCGGCCCGCAAGCTTCAGCCCTATTTCCAGGCCCACCAAGTCATAGTAATCACATCATTCCTCATAAAAGTTGTTCTCCATAAACCAGAGGTGTCAGGTCGCCTCACAAAATGGGCGATCGAGCTCAGGGAATACGACATAGTCTTCAAGCCCGCTATGGCCATCAAATCGCAGTTCCTCGCTGACTTCGTTGCCGAATTCTCCCCCTCCATGCTCCTGGTCCCGAAGTCAGAGAACGATTTCGAGGACTCAACAAGAGAAACAGGAGAATGGACCCTTTACATTGACGGTTCCAGCAACGTAAGAGGGGCAAGAGTGGGCCTAGTCTTGACCTCCCCTACGGGCGAATCAGCATCAAGGGCGGTGAGATGCAACGTCAAATCTACAAACAACTAGGCTGAGTATGAGGTCTTGATAGCAGGCCTATCACTCGCCAAGCAGATGGGAGCAGAGAAGATCCAGGTCTTCAGCGACTCCCAACTGATCATCAGCCAGGTCCAAGGCGATTATCAGGCCAAAGACCCCAGTATGATCCGATACTTTGCTGTTGCAAAGCGACAAATCAAAAGATTCCAGAGTTGCAAGCTTACCTAAGTTCATAGAGAACAAAACACATAGGGTGACGCCCTGGCTAATATGGGCTCCGCCCTAGAAACCACTAGCCAGATGAGCATTCCCCTGCTGGTACTCCAGTGGCCAGAGATAGAAAGAGAACGGAATCCCAAAGAAATCTCCTTCATCGACGAAGGAGAAACCTGGATGACCCCCATAATCGATTACCTTGTACGCGACTTCCTCCCTGAGGACCGAGGCCAAAGCCAAAAGATAAAAAGACAAGCAGCAAGATACTGCATCACTGAAGGGAAATTGTACCGAAGGTCCTTCTCAGGACCATACCTACGATGTCTCACCCCTAGGAAAGCGGCCCGGATCTTTGAAGAGCTCCACGAAGGAGAATGCGGCTCTCACTCCAGCGGACGAAGCCTAGTGCTCAGAGCCAGAAGAGCCGGCTATTACTAGCCTACGATGGCCAGTGACGCCCTCAGAAAAGGTCCTGCGATCAATGTCAGTGGCACGCGCCGATATCCAACCTCCCTGCGGAAAACCTGAAGTCTCTAAGCTCTCACTTGCCCTTCCGAAAATGGGGCTTGGACATCGTTGGCAAATTCCCAATGGCAGCGGGGCAAAAGGTATTCCTCCTCGTGATAACCGACTATTTTACAAAGTGGGTGGAGGCCGAGGCCCTATCCACAATCACTACGGAGAAAATAAAGAAGTTCATATGGACAAACGTGATAACACGCTTCAGCACGCCCCAAGAGACTGTCAAAGACAACGGGCCCCAGTTCACGACTCACGACTTCAGAGAATTCTGCCAAGAGTGGAGCATCAAGCTCTCCTTCTCTGAACCGTGGCACCCACAGTCGAACGGCCAGGCCTAATCTACAAACAAAACCGTGGTCAACATGATCAAGAAACGCCTGGAGGAAGCCCATGGGCGCTGGGCAGAAGAGTTACACGGATTCCTATGGGCTTATCGAACCACTCCGAAAACAGCTACGTAAGAGACTCCATTCTATTTAGTCTCCGACATGGAATCTGTGATACCCAGAGAGGTACACGTCAGAACGACTGTCTCTGGACCCATCTCCCAGGAGGAAAAAAATGAATTGTTGACCCTAAGCTGTATCTGCTCGACGAAAAGACAGAGGCTGCTCGCCTAAGGAACATTTCCTATCAACAGAAAGTGGCCAGGAGCTACAACAAGAAAGTCAGGACCAGAACCTTCCAGCAAGGAGACTGGATCCTACAACGAGTCTGCGACCATACTAAAGACAAATCTGCAGGAAATCTAGCCCCAGGATGGGATGGACCCTATAAAATAATTGGAGTGCAGGGAGCAGGAGCCTAAAAGCTGCAAGACAGCAAAGGAAAGGTCCAACCTAACTGCTCGAACGCCCTGAACCTCAAGCTCTACCACTTCTAATAAGATCTCTGGATCGGGTTTTCTACAGATACCAAGCTATCTATATATTTTAAGTACACTGGTTTTCTACTCCTATGTATGAAAAAAAAAACGTCTACGGACTAAGCTTATATAACATATTTTAGTTCCGACTAAAGGAGTCACATGAATTCCACTGAACTTAAAAGGGGCATACTAGCTGGATCAGGCCCTAAGGGGCACCTCGATTCAGGCAGACCGTACATCTACGTGACATGACTCACATAAAGAACCACCATGCTGGATCAGGCCCGAAGGGGCAACTCAATCTTGGCAAACCTTGCATCTACGTGACATGATTTACATATAAAAAACTTGGGTATGCGAATTGGAATGGGCCTGATCAACCTTAAAACAATGTCGAAATTACCTCAGCCCCTGCGTAGAGGCCTCAAGCCGTAAACCTACAAGTGGGCCACATGTACTAGCGCATCAATCCCTGCATCAAACACGCCCCAAGCTAAATGAGATGCAGGGAGCATGACGTATAACTGCAGAGTACAGAGATCAGCCTCATGGTTTCAAGGAGCAGACGGTGTACAAAACCCCGGGAGCACTTCTATCCTACTTATCCAGACGTGGAAAGTAGCAAGTCTGGTACGTGGCTCACTACTTCCCAATAGACCCACCCCAGCACAAACATATAAGACTGAGAGTGGCTTTTGTGGGAACAGAAATCCACACGTCGATTTCCGTGAATAAAGGAACTTAGGGAAAACCCTAATTTCCCAGAGGTCTCGGAACCACACGCCAAGCAATCAGAAAACGACAATAACAATAAGAACAATAAAAAACGAGAAGTAAAGGGCAAAAAGGTTTCTTATTCCGAATCTGCGTAAGAGTGGTACAACAAGGTAAAGCCTTGACTACAAGAGCTGACGGCGAGTTCCCTAGTTTTAGAAACCTAAGGCTAAAACCCTACTTGAGACGCGGCTCGATAACAAAAACAGAAAATTGCCTAAATGGCTAAGTTTGTGTGTGAAGAGAGTTCTGAGCGTCCTCCTGCTTCTGTCCTTGACCTTCTGCTTAGATACTCTTTATCTAGGCGGTCTAGTCTTTCCTTTTTGGCCCTGATTCGTGCTTATCAAAAATCTTCAATTTATCTCGATCTTTCCATTTTTCTGTGGAAAATTTCTATTTATCTTTAATATTGACATTTATCTTTCCCTGTGAATAATAGGCAAACCGTCATTGTATCTTTAGGCTGGATCCCGTCTAAAGTCGTGAGTGGGCTTTTATCGCATTTTAGGATCTTTCAAGCTGTTTTACGACTTAGCTGTTTTACGACTTTTGACAAGATTGTTTCCTGATACGACGACGCTTTTAAGTAAACATCTCGAGTTAATTGTATAGTTTGGCAATGTTTGGTGTTTCGTTTACCATTTCCGTTTTATACAATTTACTCAAGGTTTTACTAAAAACGCATGTTTTACGATTTTTATGAAAAAAATCTTGAGTTAATCGTATAGTTTTGCAATGTTCGGTGCTTCGTTTAACCGTCGCCATTTTATACGATTTACTCAAGATTTTACAAAAAACAAGTCTTTTATTGTTTTTATCGTAAAACTCAAACGGTAAGGCCGATTGAGACGAAATGAAGACGTTCCGAACACGGTTCAGAGTACGATCGAGTCGAGGAGCACAGGTGGTTGAAATCAGCTCGTCCATTGGCGAGCTGGAAAGATGTGCTCAGCTCACCAATGGGCGAGCTGGACAAGAGCGTGCAGCTCGCCCATGGGCGAGCCCGGTCACATGAGTGGTCAGCTCGCCCATGGGAGACTTGGACTTGATGAGTGCAGCTCTCCCATGGGCAAGCTGGTCACTGGTGTGGTCAGCTCGCCCATGGGTGAGCTGAACAAAGGTGTGGTCAGCTCGCCCATGGGCAAGCTGGACTTGTTGAGTGCAGCTCCCCCATGGGAGAGCTGGTCACAGGTGTGGTCAGCCCGCCCATGGGCGAGCTGGACTGATGTGTTCAGCTCGCCCACGGGCGAGCTGGTCACATGTGTTTCCTAGCTTGCCCGTTGGCGAGCTGGAAGGTTGCTCAGCTTTGGTCTTTTCCTTTTTTCTCGACCCGAGACCTTTGAGGACATAAGGAGACGTGTCCGGAGGCATTGACTCTGATCTTTAACAATATTTTTAACATCTCGGGGAGTTTGGGTGTTACGGCCGTTATTGTTAACTTGTCAATAAAACAATAGCGGGCTGTTTTATTTGATTTCCCGACGATTTCCAAGATGACGATTATCGGGTTTTTAGGAGTTGCTTTGTTTGGAGGATCCTTAGATTTATTCTCGACACTTTTTCGTGTTTAAATCTTTACTTTTAACTTCTGCAGGAAGTTTTGGTTGTTGATTCCGTCGTAACCGATTTTGACCCCAACAATTAGCCCCCCAGCCTGTAAGAATCACAGAGTTCTTGCGAGCGGTTTAAACTTGTTCGTCAAGCTTTGGTATAAATAGGCGGAACTTTAACGACCAAAAGTACGTGAGTGAATAGTAAGATCTTACTTATAAATATGTGGAGGAAGTTTTCAAATTCTTTACTCACTTCTTTCCACATATTTTTTTTTTTTGTCTTTGGAGAAAAATCTCTCTCTCTCTTTTCCATGGATCTTTCCATACTTATTAAGCATGTCTACTGAAGGGAAAATTTCTGAAGGTGCTCATCCATCCATTTTCGATCCAAGTGACCATGGGTGTTTTGACGGCAAGGCACTTCCCGCACCGTTTTTCTAAGATTTACCGCAGATGAAGAGGAGGTTCAGAGATATTTTGCGGCTGCGCGTGTGATATCACTCAAATATTTAACCCTAAGGGGTGAATTACTCTCTCAAATAAGAGGTTCAGGTGTAGTACTTAGGGATCAAATCCACAAGCTAGGGAACCAATTAGATCTAATATTTAAATGATTAAGCTAGGCTAATAGGTAATAATGTAGTAAATAAACTAGAAAACAGTAAACAAGATGAACAAGGTAATTATTCAGCTTGGCAAGGATTTGTTTTATGGAAGGATAGTTGCTAGATCTAGGGTTTC
This sequence comes from Eruca vesicaria subsp. sativa, assembly GCA_932364175.1. Lineage (NCBI taxonomy): Eukaryota > Viridiplantae > Streptophyta > Magnoliopsida > Brassicales > Brassicaceae > Eruca > Eruca vesicaria. The sequence goes on along the minus strand of CAKOAT010441821.1, from coordinate 260,859 downwards.
TATTCAGGTAATCAGGATTATAATGCTATAGATGCCTAACAAGTTGCATGCATGATATTGAAGCTCTTCAACTCTTGAATCTATCAGCTTTCGCAGTCTAGACTCGTCCATGAATCTGATGCCGACAATATCGACCGATATCACTGTCGCAACATCGATCGATATAGCTTCAGATCGAGTTGAAATAGTGCCCACCAAGATCATAGACCGGCTCTCGCTTATCCCTAGAAAATCTTAGCTTGTACAGGATGATATCAGGATGAAGATTAATAAACTAAGCTATTGCAGTTCATGGTTCTAGTTCATGACTCTAGAAACAAGCATTAAGAACATCCTAACAATGAATATCACAACTTAGCAATCTATAGTTGGGGAAAATGCCACAACCTATCTGAACCCTAAATCTAACAGGTGGATCTATTCAGACATGAAGTTTGTCATAGAAATCATAGATGAATAGATATAAAACTGAAATAGAATTGATATAAAAACCAATGGAGTTCCAGGAGGACTCTGATAGGAGTTCCTCCCTTCTCTCCTAACTAAGAGAAACAATATATGAAAAGAAAAACATAGTGTGTAGCCGTCAACAATGGCTTAGAAATAACATAAATAGCGTTTCAAGTCGTCAAGGGTATTTTGGTAACTTGTGGGCTTCAGTCGGTTATGAAACATAGTCAGCCTACGTTCTGGCATTCATATCGATCGATATGAAGTGTCTCCCATCGATCGACATGCACATATCTTCTCGGCAGCTTTCTCTCGCGAGGCAGACTAACCACTCTTCAGTAAAACGAGCATAACTTCTGAGCAAACCGTTTGATTGACCTGATATAACATGATTTTGACCCGCTTTTAGCCATGGTTTTGATATGTTTTTATGAGTTTTATATATGTTTTGGAGTCTATTAGGTATGTTTTCAGGTTTAGGAGCACTTTGGAGTGAAATGATGATTTAGGTGCCCTTTTGGATCTTAAAGGAGAGTTTTCCGAGATGACTATGAAGATCAGATAATGAGGACACATATTGATCGATACACACTCTGTGTAATCGATCGATGACGCTTCTATCGAAGATGAAGTCAAGATACTCCATTGATCGATGTACACCATGTACCATCGATCGATATGATGCGTGGAGAACAAGTTCAACTTGGCCGACTTGAAGCACAAGTCTTCCCAATATTACAAAAATGCCCTGACAAGTTTTTAACCTAATGGAACTCTTATTTATAGTTTTTGCCTTTGTGTTTGGCAAGGTGTGCTTTTACATGCTTTTTATATTTCTAATACCTTTTGATACATTTTGTACTTGAAAAGCTTTGCACACTTTTCTTGTTACTTTGTTCCATTCTATAAAGTATTTCTTTTCATCTAAATTTCTTAAAGGTTATAGAATTCTAGATTTAGAGGAAACACACAAAGAGATTTTTTGTTCCAAGAACCAAAAGTTCAATCCTCTGATCTATGAGTTTCTATTATTACCTAGTTGTCATGAATCTCTCAGTTATGTCTGAGTAGATCTCTTTGTTAGATTTAGGGTTCAAATAGTTATGAGGGATTAGCCCCTTATATGAAATGTTGAATTTTTGATATTCATTATCCAAATGAACCCTAATGCTTACTCTAGAGTAGCTACCTAGAGTATGATCAAGGATGTGATTTAACTTGTTTATCATTGTCCTGAGATCATTTGGCATAAGCTTAGATCCTCTAGGGTTATGCGAGAGCCGGTCTATGATCTTGGTGAACACATTTTTGATTCGATCTTGTGCTATATCGATCGATACTCCTACAAAGTCATCGATCGACAACAACCCATATCGTCCGATATCGCTGTCAAAACATTGGTTGATATTTCTGGCAATAAGATCAATGGATGTGTCTATTTAGCGACTGCTATTAGATCTATCTAAGAATCAAAGTTCTCATATATCTTGCAAGCAATTCATTAAAACATCTATAGCATTATAATCCTAATTATCTGAATAGCAACCTTGAATCTAACTACTTTCTTTTATTGTTTCAAACCTAAATCCATTCTCTTAAGCAACTTACCATTGCTTATAAACTGCAACTTTACTATTTTAAACCTTTTCAACGTAGCATAATCATTTAGATTATATCTATTGTATTTCTTAGTTCCCTGTGGATTCGATCCCTAAGTACTACAACTGAACCTCTTATCTGATAGAGTAATTCACTTAGGGTTAAACATTTGAGTTATATCAAATTACGCGCCGTTGCCGGGGAACTTTAATAACATTAGATTTAATCTGATTAGGTCTAGGTTATATTTCCTTTATTGTTTAATTATCTTCTGACACCAAAATTTTTTTCTTGTCTCTTTCAGGTACATGCCTAGCAGTATTAGAAGCAACGAGGACAAAAACCTTTTGTACTCAGAAGATCCTCACGGTTTGGAACGTAGCATCTGCAAAGACCTACGCTCCTCATCAATCGACATCAACACATCCCTGTTGACCGATACTTGCCTACCACAGTCGACCGAGACACCTTCAACGTCGACCGATACTCTCACCGTCACATCGCTCGACATCAACAACCGTTCTTCGACCGATACCTTTCATCCGACATCGATCGATATACCTCATCTTACATCGATCGATACTAACCGGCAAACATGGTAGCACCTATTATTCTCACTACCGATGAGAATGGAGACCTGCGTGATTAAGATGGTCACCTGCGTAATGCAGCAGGTCGGAAGCTGAACGCTCAGAAGGAGATCATACCTGAGCAAGAGACTGCACCTACAGGCATCATTCAACCTGTAGATGAGGCTAACCAAGCTAGATCTTTGGCTGAATACAACCGTCCAGATCAGTTCTATTCCAACCGATCAGCCATCCGCCCCCTGTTATTCAGAGAGGAGATTTTGAGCTTAAGCCGCAGTACTACACCCTTGTAGGACAAAAACCCTACTGTGGGCTGTCCAATGAGCATCCTATGTACCATCTGGAGAGGTTCGAGGATCTCATAACCGTCATAAAAGCCAATGGAGTCCCTCAAGACTATCTTCTCTGCAAGCTTTTCAAGTACTCTCTATCTGGCTTAGACAACTACCACCAGGTTCTCTCACAACCTGGAGTGACATCAAGAACGCATTCCTGCGTAACTTCTTTGATGAGTCACGCGCTGAAGAATGGAGGAAAAAGATTGCTACATTCACTCAAAATCCTGAAGAGTCATTCAAAGATGCATGGAACAGATTCAAGTCCTACCAAAGAGATTGCCCACACCACGGTTTCAAGAAAGTGCAACTTCTTTGAACTTTCTACAGAGGCATCACATTGGACTATCAGAGAGCTCTTGATACAGCTAGTGAAGGCAACTTCAACACTAGGAATTGACAAGAGGCTGTGAAGCTCATTGATAATTTAGCTTCCAGCAACAGCACGAAGAACTTCATGAAGATAAAAGCTACATCATTCCTTGGGAAGGAATACATAAATGAAGTACAAGCACAGCTGGAGGATGCAGAAACTGCAGGTGAAGATTATTTTGAAGAAGATGTAAACTGGGTCAGTGGAGCTGGTTTTCAGAGGTCTGGTAACCAAGGAGGATAAAGAAACTACACAGGCCAGAGAAGCAACTTCAACCAGAATTCACAGAAGCCCAACACCTTCAGCAGCAGCAACCCCAACAACAACAGAAGCTATGGAAACTCATTCTACTCCAACCCACACCCACCCACCCAAGATACTAATTTGGAAGAGATGCTTGACAAAGTCCTTGAGAGTCAGCAGAAATTCAAGACAGACTTCAATGGGAAGATCGATTCCATCTACAACACCCTCCAAAAAGAGCTAAGTGGTTTACACACCCATATGAAAACGTTGGAAACTCAGGTGTTTTAGACAGTAAAAGCCCAAAGGAAGCAGGAGCTTTCCAACAATAACATCAATGCTGTGGGAACCGAAATCCACCTACTGTCAAATAATCGTAAATAAGGAAACTTCGGGAAAACCCTAAGTTTCCAGAGGAATCGGCTATCTGCAGAACCGCACAACGAAGATTAAGATAACGATAAACTTAGAATTATTAAAAGAATGAACGAAAATCGAGAGCAAAGAGGTTCTTATTCCGAATCTGCGTAGAACTGGTACAAAAAGAGTGGCCGAAAAGCTTAAGAACGAAAAACCCTAGTTGAGACGCAGCTCGCTAACAGAAAACGGAAATATTCCTAATTGCTAATTTTTGGTGGTGAGAGCTCTGAATTTTGTGTCCCTTGCTTCTGACCTAGACCTCTTATTTATATACTCCTCGCCTTGGCCATCCGGTATTTCCATTTCACCCAGATTTGACTATATCGGGAATTTTCCATTCTTCTCGATCCTTCCTTTTCTTCCGCGGAAATCTTCTATTTTTCTTCAAACCTTCCTTTTATCTTCAAACTTGACTTTTATTTTCCTCCTGCGAGTAAACCGTCAAAACGTTATCAAATCTGCGGGTTAGATTCCGTTAAGATCGCGAGATGGGTTTTTATCGCGTTTTAGGCCCTTCCGAGCCGTTTTTGCGATAATCCGTTTTCCGACTTTTTATGGGATCGTTTCCTGATCTGACGTTGTTTTTAATTAATTCCTCGAGCTAATCCTAAGGTTTTACGATTTACTCGACTTTTTAATTAAAAACGCGTTTTTTACGATTTACTCGACGTTTTTATTAAAAACGCGTTTTTTTACGATTTCGACGAGAAATCTTGAATAAATCGTATGTTTTAGGCAATGTTCGGTGTTTCGTCGACCGTCGCCGTTTTATACGATTTCTTCGAGTTCTTTATCGAGAAAGCGAAGTTTTACGATTTTTATCGTAAAACTCGAACGATTGGTCGGATCGAGATGGAACGGGAGATGTTTCGGCCGTGGTTCACAATGCGACCGTGGCGAAAGCCGTAAGTTTCGAATCGGGAATGCGGGAGAACGAGGCTCAGACGTCCAGGAAATTTCTAGTTCGCCGATGGGTGAACTAGTTGAGCATCTCCTAGTTCTCCCATTGGCGAACTAAGCCGGGCCGGCTTAGTTCACCAATGGGCGAACTAGTCGAGTGTCTCCTAGTTCGCCCATTGGCGAACTAAGCCGGCTCGGCTTAGTTCGCCCGTGGGCGAACAAGTCGTGACTAGTTCGCGTTTTACGGCTGTTTCGGTTTTTTGCGGTTTCGTAAAACGATTCTTCGAGTTTTATAAAACGGCTTTTCGAGTTTTATAAAACGGCTTCTCGAGTTTTATAAAATGATTCTAGAGTTTTATAAAACGATTCTCGGGTTTTATAAAACGATTCTCGAGTTTTATAAAACTATTCCTTTCGTATTTTCGCGGGGAGTTTTGGCTATTAATTCTGTCATACCGATTTTGACCCCAACAGTTAGCCCCCCAGCTCGTAAGAATCGTGAGGTTCTTGCGAGTGTATTGAGCTTGTTTGGCGAGTTTGGTATAATTAGGCGGAACTTTAATGGCCAAAAGTCCAAAGGTGAATAGTAAAATCCTTTCCTATAAGTATATGGAGTAAAATTTTGAATTCTTTACTCCACCTTCTACAACTTATTCAAGAAATTTTTCTCTACACTTTCTTTGAAGATCTTCAAACATGTTTTCAGGAAAAAAGACTCGTTCCTCAACTAGTTCCAATTTCCTAAATTCTGAGGGAACGAGTTCGCAGCCCCCAGCTTCGGTTCCGAAAGAAGAGTATTCGTCCCCGTTAATCGATCGGACGGACCTCGAGGCTTTTTGGGCGTTGGAAGATGAGTCGGGATCCGCTAGGCCTGGGATTTGGGTTCCAGCCTTGTCGGACGTCGATCAAGTTTCCGGAAATCCGAGCTCGTCACTTCTCAACAGTATCAATTACATGCGCGAATTTTGCCGAGTTCCAGAGGCCGTTGAGTTTTGTTCCCCACTTGCCGGGGAGAGCGACAGGGATGCGCCGGACGGTTTTTTCACGTGTTACAACATTTTCTTGCAACAATGCCACTTATGGTTTCCGATTCCGGAAATCATTGTGCATTACCTTCACAGGCTGGGACTATCGATCAGTCAGTTGACTCCCCCTAGTTTAAAGCAACTCGTTGGTCTTTTGACGCTGAGTTATGAGCAGGGAATCACCCTTAACGTCGATCATCTCGAAGGTCTGTTAAAACCCATGGGTGCATCGTGGAGGATCACTCTATGCCCTCGGGACGAAATTGTTACGGGCTGCCCAACGCTTTCTACTTCTTGGAAGAAAAATTTCTTTTACGTTCGTATCGACAGTGCATCGGTCGAGGAGGGTAGCATTCCGTTTTTTACGACCACGTGGGGTCGGAGAGGTATGTGAATCGAGAGTTTATTCTCCGGTTTATGAAGAGGATCCGTTTATTGGAGAGTTTATTCCGCATGTTCCCTCGACGAGGATCGGCAGATCAATCTTCCGAAAGGATAAAAATCCGGTTGTCGAAGATGATGATTCTGAACGCGCGACTTGTCCTGACAATATTCTCAAGGATTTTCTTGATAGTCAGACGGAAGAAGGCGTATGGACGAAGGCGGGCGGGTCATCGACCTCCCATTTTCCGGACATTGACCATGATCAAGTCCCAGAGTTTATTAGGGGGTCTGAGAAAGCTAAGGAGGTACGTGTGTTTATTGTTTTTTTTTTCGAGCAGTTTTTATGATATCGCTTAATCCTTTTCTTTTTGGTAGGGTTTCCTTATCATGAGCCGAGCCCTAGACAGCCGTACCGCTGAAGCTCGCCTTGCCGAGTTTCGGGCGAACATGGCCGAAAAAGAAGTTGCTCGTCTTCGGACGGAGGTCGAGGCTAACCAAGCCGAAGAAGTGGTTGCGAGGGAGGTCACTCGTGTGAGGGATGAGTCTGCGGCTAGGTCTCGTCGTGAAAAGGAGCTTTCCGACCAAAGGATTCGTCGTGCTCGTCGTGCGGGCAAACGAGAGGTTGCTGAGGAGATGAAGGCTCGTCGCGAGCGATTTGCAACCGGTTGTTCGGATGCGGAAGTTGTTCAACGAGTGCATGGTGATTATCGCGAATGTCGCGGGATCGTTCATGGGTTATCCCTAACTCAGAATGAAGGGTATTCGTTCACTAAGGAATTCTCCGTGCAGCGGAAAAACCTGAATCGGGAAAGGGATATGCAGTCCGGATTTTTTGACCTTAAGGCGCGCATGTGTGATCAATGGAATCCCATCGTGGTGTCGCCGGATTCAGTGAAGTCGGTCCTGGGATTTTGGACGTGGATGGTGAAGTCGATCAGCCTGCGTTTGACGACTTCAATGTGTGATGTTATTAGTTTTCGATTCTGTTGTTGTTTTTCCGGGACTGGCCGTTGGTGGCTTTGAATCCCTACCGCTGGGCGGTGTGTATTCGAAAACTTTCTTAATAAAAATATTTTCTAAGTATGAAATTCGTGTTTTGTGTTAGATGTAGAGGGAAGAATACGAGTTGTCATCTCGTATCTAACTCTTTGGTGTAAATCGTCCGATCCGTTAACTCGGGAGATTTCGATTTTCGCGAGTGTTTAGATGTGGGCGAAGAGACATGCCTTTAGGATCCCGATTCATGCCTTGAGACGTTAGCGACCAGTGTGCTGGGTTTAGGGCAAGACCTAGGTTTACTTTTGGATTGGGGCTGTGCGATGACTAGTCGGCTTTCGTTTTGCCTGTTGCGATTTTAACCTGATCCCATACTGATTTAGAATCCGCGATAGGTTATCGGCTTATACGATTCGTCTGGTTGGAACCGAGCATCTCACCAAGAACAATTTCTAAGTTGCCCGGAAGTGCTGACCAAAAATTTTTATTTCTTTTATAGCGCGCTATTTTATCCTCGTCGGATGTATGCGGACCGATAGGTCGGTGCGTTTGTTTAGGACGGCTAGCGTGCTCGACGGGGCCAATCGCCGAGCGTTCGTGTTTTTATAGTCGCAGACGGACTTTGGATAAATGTTTTTCTTTGAGAGTTTAGGCGACGTCTCGCCAGTTCTTTCCGAAAATATTTTGATATGCGAATTTTTATAAAAACGATTAAGTAGTTGTTACGGCGGAAGTGATTTTCCGGATTTGCGTTTTTCGATAGTAGCGGAGATATTCTAACTTTGTCTTCATTAAAAATTTCGAAAATTTTCGATTACAAAGCTAAAAGAAATTTTTGTAAAAAATTTTGGGAGTATACGAATACTCGTATACTCACCCACTTCCCCCCTCCTGTTTTGGAAGGGGGGATAGTTGAACTCGTCTTTAGGCGAGCTGCCTACGTATTCCTTTCGGAAATCAAGCCATCCCGTAGTTCTGATTGTTTGCGCGAGTGTGCTTACTCAGCTGTCGCAGACTTCTCGATCGCTTCAGTCGCGGGATCGATGTCTTTGTCCGGAGTTGTCTTCTCAGGTCGGATGGAAGTGATGGGTGCGGAAACTTCTGGTTTCTCGGCCGTTGCTTGCTTTGGGTCGTCTTCTGCGGGCGGTGGCGTGACCTTTGCCCGTTTTGGTTTCACAATTGCGACCGCCAATTGCCTTAGCTTATGTTCGGCCAGGAAGCAAGATCGCGATTGTCTTTGGCATCCCCAAATTAATGCGACTCCTGTAGGAGTCAGGAATTTGATGCCTAAGTGATACGTGGACAGAACCGCCTTCATGGAATTTATCCAAGGCATGCCCATAATCACGTTGTAGATAGCCGGGAAATCGACTACCGCGAAATTAACGATTTTCGTCACTTCTTTTGCGGCGACCAGTAGTCGGATTGATCCCAGGGTCATTGACGTTTCGCCGGAGAAACTAGTCAATGGTTTTGGAATCGGCTCGACTTCCGAAAGATCGATCCCCATGCGTGCTAGCGTATTGCGGAAGATCACGTTGACAGTACTCCCGGTATCGACCAAGACCCGAGCGACTTCTAAATCGCCGATTACTAGGTCGATGACAAGAGGATCGACGTGAGGTTGATCGATTCCGCTGGTTTCTGCGTCGCTGAATGAAATCACTCCTTTCGGAGGGTCATCCGTCGGCACCTTCCAACTCGAGCCGGTTTCGACTTTGCGTTGGTAGGATTTTATAGACGAAACGGTGTCGTTGTAGTATTGAGATTCACCGATAATCATGTTGATTTTTCGGCGGTTAGCGTCGTTACCCCTCTCGTCTTGTCTTCATCCGTGCTTTTCGCCTGACTGGTTTCCCTGAGGCGGAGTTTCCGCTCGCGCGTTCTTGTCGTTCTTCGGAGGGCGATCCGAATTGCGGATGAGATCTTTTACGCTAGATATCTCAGAAAGTTCTCCGACCAATTTTGCGGCAAGTCTGGCGCCGAGAACTTTGCAGTTCACGGTGGAATGCCCGCGGGTTTGGTGGAGGTCGCAGAAGGAATTCTCGTCGTAATTCAAATTTCTCGTCCACGTGTTTCCCGTAGTTCGTCCTTTCTTCGAACCGGAGTTGATGGCGTAGTTATACGCCCCTTGAAGATCCTGTCCCTCGTGATGGACGAATTTGTCGTTACGAGTGTTCCTCTTTTTCTGCTTCTGCTCGGACGCGTTATCCTTTGCGGATGTTTTCGTCGGCTATGCTTTTCGGACAGGATTTTGGTCTCCTCTTCGATAGTTATGAAGTCAGTGGCCTTATGGAGCGCATCCTGAATCGTCCGCGGTTTCTCGAGAGTTATCCATTTGCGGAACTTCGATTTATACCATAGCGATTTCCTCAACCCGTCGATGGCGGCTTTGTTCGCTGATTCCGCTGACCCTAGCCATGACGAGTTTGAATCTGCTCATAAAATCGCGGAGAGATTCGTCTGCCATCTGCACCAAACTCCAGAGGTCGGCGTCGGAGGTTTCCGGGTTAATGAACATCGAGTACTGCTTCAGGAATTCCGAAGCCAGTCGACGGAAACTTCCGATCGAACTTCGCCTATGTTTGGCGAACCACTCGAGCGCGGCTCCTTCTAGGTTTTCGACGAATAGGCGGCAATAGCCTGCGTCTTTTTCGTGGTCCTTGAGTTTGGCTCGTCCCATGGTGATATGGAACGCTTGTAGGTGCGCTTTGGGATCAGACGTCCCGTCGTAAGTTGGCACCTTAAGCTTTCCGGGATCGGGCAGTTTGATCTCGGTGATGCGGACCGTGAAGGGCGTTTTCCGAGACTCGTACAGTAGCCAATCGATCTCGGGTGCGGCGCTGGTAGCGTCGTGAATCTGGGATTTCACCGCTTTTACCGCTGCGGCCGTTTTGGTGATATATTCGCGGAGATCGCGCATCTCGGTCAGACCGCCAGCAGTTTTCCGACGGGAAAATTGCATTTTAAATACTCAAGTTGGTAAAAGTTTGCACTTTAAACCTTGATGTTCAACATCTAACACTTTAAACAATGAAAGTAATTTCAATAACATATTAAACCTTGAAACTAACTAACTTGTTCGCCACGTCAAAATTGTGACCGGTACTGTACACTATCAGGTCAAAATGATGATGTGGCACTCACTTTAAAAAAAAAAAATTTAATTAATAAATCAATAAAAATGATTTAAATAAATAAAAATAGTTAAAAGTAAATATAAAATAAATAAAATTATCTTAAAAAATAAAAATTACAAAACAAAATTAAAACTTACAAAAATTATTTTAAAATACAAAATGTTTCTTAAAAATAAAATTATAATTTAAAATAAATTCAAAAATTAAAATAAATCCCAAAATTAAGAGAGTTATAAAATATATAATTTTCATATACTTCAGTTTTCAAAGTTTAAAATATTTAAAATTCTCTTAAGAAGATAATTTTATTAAAATTTGACGATAACTTTTTCAGTTTTATTTTTTAAAGATAGTTTTATCCAATTTATCTTAAAAATGAAAATTAATAAAAAATTTAGAACTCATTAAGATGGTCTCTGGCATACAAATTTTAGACCATCTTAATGAGTTTAAATTTTTTTACTAATTCTTAATTTTATGATAATTGGATAAATTTATCTTTAAAAAATAAAAATAAAAAATATCTTCAAATTTTAATAAATGGAGTGATTTTTTATTATTATTTTTTTAATGAATGTTAAATTATATTCAATAAAAAAAAACTGTTCTGAAGATATTTTTTTCATATTTATTTTTTAAAGATAAATTTATCCAATTTATCTTAAAAATAAAAATTAGTAAAAAAATTTAAAATCATTAATATGGTCTAAAATTTGTATGCCAGCGACCATCTTAATGAGTTCTAAAATTTTTACTAATTTTTATTTTAAGATAAATTGGATAAAACTATCTTTAAAAAATAAAACTGAAAAAATTATCATCAAATTTTAATAAAATTATCTTTTTAAAAGAATTTTAAATATTTTAAACTTTGGAAACTGAAGTATATGAAAATTATATATTTTCTAACTCTCTTAATTTTTGGGATTTATTTTAATTTTTGAATTTATTTTAAATTATTATTTTATTTTTAAGAAACATTTTGTATTTTTAAAAATAATATTTGTAAGTTTTCAATTTTTTAGTAATTTTTTTAAAGGTAATTTTATTTATTTTATATTTACTTTTAACTATTTTTATTTATTTTAATCATTTTTATTGATTTATGAATTAAAATATATATATATTTTTTTAAAGTGACTGGCACGTCATCATTTTGACCTGGTAATGTACAGTACCAGTCACAATTTTGACGTGGCGAACAAGTTAGCTAGTTTCAATGTTTAATATGTTATTGAAATTATTTTCATTGTTTAAAGTGTTAGATATTGAACATCAAGGTTTAAAGTGCAAACTTTTGCCAACTTGAGTATTTAAAATGCAATGTTCCCGTTTTCCGACCTTGTCGGCGTTTGCTGCGAGTGACCGGAGATCGCTCCTCGGCGGTTTTTGCGTATCGCGCGAAGTCGAGTTCCCCTTCGTCTCCGGTATACGAACGTTCGGGAGAAGACTCCGGCAGAGGACTTCGAGTCTTTCTTCTCCTAGGATGGACGTCAGCGTCTTCGTCTGTCGAATCGGCCTAGTCGCTTGTCTCCAGGTTAACCCTTTCGATGCCGTCACCTTCGGTCTCCTGTTAGTGAGTAGGAGGTTTTTCCGATTCGTTCAGGGTCGCGTTAGGATTATCTTTTCCGGAATCCTTTTCCGGTACGTTTTCATGCTCGGTTCTGGGACGATCCGTAGGAGCGCCAAAGTCGAGCCTCCTTCCGCGGATCTTAGTAGTTCCGCGGGGGCGAATTGCTCGGGTTTTCGCGGTTAGGGTTTCTCCCCATTTCGCGAGCGAACCGATGAGCTTTTCCTGCTCTTCCGATTTTTTGTTAAACTCGGAGAGCATCTTCTCGAGGGTCTCGGCGTTAGCGTTTGTAGCGTTGGCCGCAGACGCTCCTTGTGGTGGTGTTGTTTCAACGTTATCGCGTTCGTCGCGAGTTTGGTTGTCACCAGTCATCGTTTCTTCGTTGGACATGTTGCGGCTTCGGTGTAAGNTCTCGAGGGTCTCGGCGTTAGCGTTTGTAGCGTTGGCCGCAGACGCTCCTTGTGGTGGTGTTGTTTCAACGTTATCGCGTTCGTCGCGAGTTTGGTTGTCACCAGTCATCGTTTCTTCGTTGGACATGTTGCGGCTTCGGTGTAAGATAGATCCGACCCCCCCTCCTTCTAGCGCCAAACTGTGGGAACCGAAATCCACTTACTGTCAAATAATCGTAAATAAGGAAACTTCGGGAAAACCCTAAGTTTCCAGAGGAACCGGTTATCTGCAGAACCGCACAACGAAGATTACGATAATGATAAACTTAGAATTATTAAAAGAATTAACGAAAATCGAGAGCAAAGAGGTTCTTATTCCGAATCTACGTAGAACTGGTACAAAAAGAGTGGCCGAAAAGCTTAAGAACGAAAAACCCTAGTTGAGACGCAGCTCGCTAACAGAAAACGGAAATATTCCTAATTGCTAATTTTTGGTGGTGAGAGCTCTGAATTTCGTGTCCCTTTCTTCTGCCCTAGACCTCTTATTTATATACTTCTCGCCTTGGCCATCCGGTCTTTCCATTTCGCCCAGATTTGCCTATATCGGGAATTTTCCATTTTTCTCGATCCTTCCTTTTCTTCCGCGGAAATCTTCTATTTTTCTTCAAACCTTCCTTTTATCTTCAAACTTGACTTTTATTTTCCTCCTGCGAGTAAACCGTCAAAACGTTATCAAATCTGCGGGTTAGATTCCGTTAAGATCGCGAGATGGGTTTTTATCGCGTTTTAGGCCCTTC
>CAKOAT010441821.1:225612-247597 GCA_932364175.1 Eruca vesicaria subsp. sativa | reverse complement strand
ATTTTCCATTTTTCTCGATCCTTCCTTTTCTTCCGCGGAAATCTTCTATTTTTCTTCAAACCTTCCTTTTATCTTCAAACTTGACTTTTATTTTCCTCCTGCGAGTAAACCGTCAAAACGTTATCAAATCTGCGGGTTAGATTCCGTTAAGATCGCGAGATGGGTTTTTATCGCGTTTTAGGCCCTTCCGGGCCGTTTTTGCGATAAATCCGTTTTCCGACTTTTTACGGGATCGTTTCCTGATCTGACGTCGTTTTTAATTAATTCCTCGAGCTAATCGTAAGGTTTTACGATTTACTCGAATTTTTAATTAAAAACAAGTTTTTTACGATTTACTCGACGTTTTTATTAAAAACGCGTTTTTTACGATTTCGACGAGAAATCTCGAATAAATCGTATGTATTAGGCAATGTTCGGTGTTTCGTCGACCATCGCCGTTTTATACGATTTCTTCGAGTTCATTATCGAGAAAGCGAAGTTTTATGATTTTTATCGTAAAACTCGAACGATAGGTCGGATCGAGATGGAACGGGAGATGTTTCGGCCGTGGTTCAGAATGCAACCGTGTTGAAAGACGTAAGTTTTGAATCGGGAATGCGGGAGAACGAGGCTCGGGACGTCCAGGAAGTTTCTAGGCCGGGACTAGTTGAATGATCCTAGTTTACCCATCGGCGAACTAAGCCGGGCCGGCTTAGTTCGCCGATGGGCGAACTAGTCGAGTGATCCTAGTCCGCCCATCGGCTAACTAGTTGAGCATCTCGTATTTCGACCATTGGCGAACTAAGCCGGCTCGGCTTAGTTCACCCGTGGGCGAACTAGTCGTGACTAGTTCGTGTTTTACGGCTGTTTTGGTTTTTTGCGGTTTCGTAAAACGATTCTTCGAGTTTTATAAAACGGCTTTTCGAGTTTTATAAAACGGCTTCTCGAGTTTTATAAAACGATTCTCGAGTTTTATAAAACGATTATCGGGTTTATAAAACGATTCTCGAGTTTTATAAAACGATTCTCGGATTTTATAAAACGATTCTCGAGTTTTATAAAACGATCTTCGGGTTTTATAAAACGATCTTCGAGTTTTATAAAACGGCTTTTCGAGTTTCATAAAACGACTCTCGAGTTTTATAAAACGATCTTTGAGTTTTATAAAACGATTCTCGAGTTTTATAAAACAATTCTCGAGTTTTATAAAACGATTCTTGAGTTTTATAAAATGATCTTCGAGTTTTATAAAATGGCTTTTCGAGTTTATAAAACGGCTTTTCGAGTTTTATAAAACGATTCCTCGGGTTTTATAAAACTATTCCTTTTGTATTTTCGCGGGGAGTTTTGGCTATTAATTCCGTCGTACCGATTTTGACCCCAACAAATGCCATCCTGGATGATGATTTTTGGCAAGAGGTAGTAGAAGAGATTCAGCAATCTGAAGATGAGAGAGACTTCGTTCGCGACTCCTATCGATCGATATCACCCCGTGATCATCGACCGATACGTTCCCATGTACATCAATCGATAAACTTTGATGAGTATCGATCGATGGACTTAGACGAGTACCCGTACAAGTGAAACAACGTCCAGACTATGACTCACGAAGCCTTCGCAGCACGTCACCCACATCCGCCCGTCCCTGTCAAGATCGAACCGCACGACATCGACCGACATGACTACCCTCCCATCGATCGACAAGAAAACCACGATATCGACCGACGCACTCCAGTCAATGTCGCCCGATACACAGTCCCCCACCGCCGAGTGCAACTCCCCAAGATAGATGATGCACGTATTGACACATTCCGGGAGCGATATTACACTACTAGAAGCCCTCAGAAAGCCATCTTGGAGAGACCCACAGATATCTTTGAGTCCATGGAGATAGAAAAGGAAACTACTGGAAGAACTCTCAGAAAAAGAAAAGAGATGATCGCGAATCCTTATAAAAAGGAAGCTAATGAGAAGGAATTATCAAGCTTCAGAAAAAGTGTTCTCAGAATACCTAAAGAGAAACCTTTTGAAGAAGCTTACTTTTCACACAGATTGTGGATGTTTTTCAGAGAAACAAGAGAGACAGAAGAAGACATAAGGAGGATGTTTCATCAAGTCATAGACAATCTTAAGAAGAAGACAACACTGGAGAAGAAGAGCGATCCAGGGAAGTTCACAATGCCCTGTTCCATCAGAGGTGTTGAGTTCCCTCGTGCCCTATGTGATACAGGATCTGGAGTCAGCATCCTACCCAAGCTTATGGCAGACCAGCTAGGTCTGAAGATTGAGCCTAGTGAAGAATCCTTCATATTTGTGGATTGTTCTCAGCAGAGCTCTGGAGGAATAGTTAGAAACCTTGAGGTACAGATTGGAGAAACCCTAATTCCTACAAACTTCCATGTCCTAGCCAACAAGCTCAACTTCAAGACTTCTCTACTACTTGGAAGAGACTTTATAGCGACAGTTGGAGCCGTTTGTGATCTCAAAACCAACAAGCTCTGTCTCACACTCATCAACCCTACCATCCACTACAATCCTGTTATATTCATCAAGTTTCCAAGAATGAAGAATCCAGCACTCGTAGCAACATGTTTCTGTGCCCACGAGTATGATTCCATGGCCGAGTACGAAAGCGATCCTGATCCATCGACCGATGACAGCTTCCACCATCGACCGATACCAGCCGACCAGAATCGACCGATGAATACACATGGTCATCGATCGATACGCTATTCCAGAAGATCGAGGAAGAGTTTCCAGATGAAAATTTTGGCACCAATGATTGGGAGAACGATGACTACATGCCCAAGATAGCTAGCATCACTACCCAGGAGGAGTATGATGCAGATTATGAAGAGGAACGAGCCATAGAGTATATATTTCTTCGAGAAGACGAAGTAAGACTTCCTCTCCCATCTTTCATCTTCCGACCATCGACCGATAGAGACCCTTCTCCATCGACCGATATGTCCCAACCTAGATCGCTCAAACGACGTTTTGAATCAACGAGCGACGAACCCTACTGCGCACAAATCTATGTCCCACACGAACCACGAGACGAAGATTACTCGATTGGAAGCTGGGCGAGGAGTTATCATGAGAGTTTTGCAGTAGATACAGCACCTCTACCATCCACGATCCGACCTGAAGCACCCGTATCGACCGACAAGGAGCACAAGCCATCGACCGACATGTTCCACAAACAATCGACCGATGCACCAGCTCAACCATCGATCGATACCCCATCAACACCGTCCGAGGTACAAACACATACTTTCGATTATACTTCACTAATTCCGGATGCATATGGTATTTTCAGGGATCCAGAAGGTCATGCACGAGCACTAGATGGAAGAATCATTCTGATATCCCAAGAAGACGTTGCAGACATCCTTCAGATGGCCAATGGACCAGTCAACCCCTACACCTAACCACTCCGCTTACCTCAGCACCAATTTCAGCGAGCATCGACCGATGCATGGCGACGAGCATCGACCGATGCATGGCGACGAGCATCGACCGATATACAACGTGAGTTTGGGAGGAGAGCTTTCAAACACGGAGTTCGTCGTTTCTCTTGGGAAAAGAAAGACGAATTTGGTGTCTACAGAGATGAAGCTGGTTATGCGAGAGAGGTCAACAGAGATATCATCCATGTCTCCAAAGAAGACATTGAGAAGCTGCTGAAAAGAGCCTCACTATTTGGGCGCTCTTGTTTCTGCTTACCGGAGCATGCTGAACAATATGCTAAAGGAGTTCCAGATTGCAAGCTCTTCACAGAAGCAGAAGTCAGAGATATGCTGGATGAGAGAACCAGTGAACACAACCTGGGAGAAAGCATGATTGGGCCTAGAACAGGAGAAAATGATATCGAGACTTCGAGGAGAACTACTATGGATTACATCTAGCAATGACTTAGCACGAAAAGAAAGAGAAGCCCTACAAGAAGAAGTCAACACATTGCGTGCACAACTCGAATCTCAGAGACGACCGACCGATGCAGAACCATCAACATTGATCGACACAACCTTTGACACACCTATCGAGAGTCACTTACAGAGGCTATCGATCGATGACTCACCCAGACCATCGATCGATACAAGCGCACCAGACTACTGTACCAAAGAAGAACTTGAAGAAGCCACAAGATATATCTACAAATCTATCGAATTTTGTGGAGACGAAGATTACAGATTACTAGACAAGTATTGATTCCGAAGTACATAGTGACGTTAAAGGACTACAGTGCACAGTGGAGGATATTCAGGAGGAGGTAGCAGATATTAAAAGACAGCTCGCCAGCCGACCTGCCCCATCCCCATCGATCGATGAAGCCAACAACACATCAACCAATATGAAACCTCCATAATCGATCAACGAGACCCCACACCACGAAACCACACAGCTGAATGCAGAAAACATCTACAACATGCTTGGACATCATCAATGCAGCATTGCCAGCCTAGAAGAGTGGTTAGAAAGGATCCGAGCTGAAGTGCATGGTTTGAAAGCTAGTATGACCATAAGCGAGAAAGCCACAAGAAGCTTTTTAACTTCCTAGTTTGATGAATCACAAGACAAGGAGGATACTTGTTACCCAACAAGTACCTGCAACCCATCTCACTAGCCACCATACCTCCATAGTCAAGCTAAATTACTTTAAATAAGCGCTGAGTGGGAGGCAACCCACTGTTAGGTATTTTATTACTTAGTTTTATTTTATCTTTACTTATTACTTTCATTTTTATTTGTTTTTAGGAACTTAGCTATACGATCACTACCTCTATCGACCGATGAGACCCTGTCTACATCGCCCGATATTACCCTATCAATGACGATCGATGGAAGTGACTCACCATAGATCGATAGGAACATTGGTCAGGTATATCGTTCACAATTTCGATATCAGTTACACATTTATTATCTCTTATGCTCTAACTCCGACTAGTTATACACTGAGGACAGTGTATGATTTAAGTCTAGGGGGAGTGATTACTGATGCTACTTTACCTTTTAGATCTCTTTTAAAAAGTTTTCAAAAATTGGTTTTATTGAGTCAAGAAAGGGACAAAAATATTTCAAAATTTTTTTCTTTTGCTTTTTATCTTACTACCCTTTAGCACCATTCTTAGAATTGTTGATTGCAGAAAGTACTACAAATGCTAAAGTGGATCACCGATCATCCTATGACAACACTTTTCATAATTGTTTGAAAGAACCAAAGCTGATTTCCAACCTAACCTAACATTTATTGCCTGTCTTGGGGCTTGGTATACAAGGTATCGGAATCCTCATGCAAGTCTGGAAGGTAAAAGTCTCAAAAATTTTGGTTTCCTTCTCTTCTTCCTTTGGGATCCCCAGAAAATAAAATGATTGAGATGATTTCCTGAGAGGCAGAGGGAGAGGTACATTACCCATGACCCCACTATTCTAAATCAAAGGAATGATCACACGTTGTGGAAGCGAGGAAGAGGTAAATTACCCATGACCCCACTATTCGCCTACACTTTTTCAAAAAGAGACTACAAAAGTTGAAAGATCAATAAGATGAACATTAGTTGTTCATTGGGATTGATATAAAAGAAAAGAAAGTTTGGGATTCAAAGAAGGGGGATAAAGAGAGAAAAGAAACCAGGATGAGAATGCCTGAAACTTATATGAGTTGAATCCAAGTGTTCTTTGATCGATACTCCCAAGGTAAAGCCTACACCTTTATTCTATGCATAAATGAAATCAGTAGAGGGGATAGACAGACATGATTGTTTAAGCTGATTGGCTAGATGAATTTGGTTGCTAAGCTAGGATATGGTATAATGTACTTCTGTAGTTAGTAATATGAGATGGGACTTACAACAAAGTAGAAGTGATGATTTTAGAGCTAAGATTTTATTGAGTCCCTACTGTTTTAAAAACTTCTTCCAAAAGAGACTAATGGTTTGCTTGAGGACAAGCAAAAGGTTAAGTTTGGGGGAGTTGATATACCATGATTTTGACCCGGTTTTAGCCATGGTATTGATATGTTTTTATGAGTTTTATATATGTTTTGGAGTCTATTAGGTATGTTTTCAGGTTCAGGAGCATTTTGGAGTAAAGTGATGATTTAGGGTGCCCTTTCGGAGCTTAAAGGAGAGTTTTCCGAGATGACTATGAAGATCAGACAACAATGACACATATCGATCGATACACACCCTGTGTAATCGATCGATGACGCTTCTATTGAAGATGAAGTCGAGATACTCCATCGATCGATGTACACCATGTACCATCGATCGATACACACCATGTAAAAGGTGTGCTTTTACATGCTTTTTATATTTCTAATACCTTTTGATACCTTTTGTACTTGAAAAGCTTTGCACACTTTTGTTGTTACTTTATTCTATTCTATAAATTATTTCTTTTCATCTGAATTTCTTAAAGGTTATAGAATTCTATGTTGGGGTCAAAATCGGTACGACGGAATCAACGACCAAAACTCCCCGCAGAAGTATAAAAGGAATCGTTTTATAAAACCCAAAGAATCATTTTGTAAAACTCGAGAATCGTTTTATAAAACCCGAGGATCGTTTTATAAAACTCGAGAATCGTTTTATAAAACTCGAGGATCGTTTTATAAAACTCGAGAATCGTTTTATAAAACTCAAAGAATCGTTTTATAAAACACGAGAATCGTTTTATAAAACTCGAGAAGCCGTTTTATAAAACCCGAAGATCGTTTTATAAAACTCGAGGATCGTTTTATAAAACTCGAGGATCGTTTTATAAAACTCGAGAAGCCGTTTTATAAAACTCGAAGATCGTTTTATAAAACTCGAGAAGCCGTTTTATAATACACGAAGATCGTTTTATAAAACTCAAGAAGCCGTTTTATAAAACTCGAAGATCGTTTTATAAAACTCGAAGATCATTTTATAAAACTCTAGAAGCCGTTTTATAAAACTCGAAGATCGTTTTATAAAACTCGAAGATCATTTTATAAAACTCGGGAAGCCGTTTTATAAAACTCGAAGATCATTTTACAAAACTCGAAGAATCATTTTATAAAACTCGAAGATCGTTTAATAAAACTCGAGAATCGTTTTACGAAACCGCAAAAAACCAAAACAGCCGTAAAACACGAACTAGTCGCAACTAGTTCACCGGTGACAGCCGTAAAACACGAACTAGTCCATCTCGACTAGTTCGCCCACCGGCGAACTAAGCCAAGCTGGCTTAGTTCGCCAGTGGGTGAATTAGTCCCACTTGACTAGTTCGCCCACCGACGAACTAAGCCAGCCGGCTTAGTTCGCCGTTGAACGAACTAGAGACTTCCCAAGCCTCGATCTCCCGCATCCCCGATTCGAAACTTACGTCTTTCGACACGGTCGCATTCTGAACCGCGGCCGACATGTCTCCCGTTCCATCTCGATCCGATCTATCGTTCTAGTTTTACGATAAAAACCGTAAAACTTTGTTTTCTCGACAAAGAACTCGAGGAAATCGTATAAAACGGCAATGGTTAAACGAAACACCAAACATTTCCTAAACTATACGATTTATTCGAGATTTTTCGTTAAAATCGTAAGAAACGCGTTTTTAATAAAAACGTCGAGTAAATCGTAAAAAACGCGTTTTAATAAAAACGTCGAGTAAATCGTAAAACCTTACGATTAACTCGAGGAATTTACTAAAAACGGCATCAAATCAGGAAACGATCCTGTACAAAGTCGGAAAATGGATTTATCGCAGAACGGCCCGGAAGGTCCTAATATGCGATAAATGCCCATCTCGCGATCTTAACCGAATCTAACCCAAAGATACGATAACGTTTTGACGGTTTACTCGCAGGAGGAAATAAATGTCAAGCTTGAAGACAAAAGGCAGGTTTGAAGAAAAATAGAAGATTTCCGCGGAAGAAAAGGAAGGATCGAGGAAAATGGAAGATTCTCATTAAACTCGAATCTGGGCGAAATGGAAAGACTAAACCGCCTAGGAAGGGAGTATATAAGCAAGAGGCATAGGGCAGATGCAGAGGGACGAATATCAGAGCTCTCATCTGAGTCTTTTTACAACTTTTCTAGACTTAGAATTTTCCGCACTTAGAAACTTAGGCTTTTTCTCGACAAGTTCGGTTTCTATGACTGGCGCTCAATCACTAGACGAACTCGCCCAGGCAGTTCGATCTCTTGTCCAGCTCAATCAACTGAACTACGTTCGACTTGATCCCCGAAAGGGGTACGTAGGCAGCCTTTCATAAGGTTCAGTCCGAAATCAATCAAACCTTTTTTCCCATCTTTTTTCGTCTTTCGTTATCGAGCTGCGAGTCGACTAGATCTAGGGTTTTATGTTTGTAACTCGCTGATGGCCCCTGCGGCCAAAGCCTTTGTAATTCCTTGTAATGATCGCAACGCTCTTACGCAAATCAAAAATAAGATCGACTTTCTTTATAAATTCGTTTTATTGCGTTTTTCATATTTTTCCGCATTTATTTGGTTACTTGTCGTTGGCTTTCGCAGAGATCCTGTTCCTCTGAGAAATTAGGGTTTTCCTAAATTTCCTTATTTAACGGAAATCGACAAGTGTGAATTTCGGTTCCCACAGTTTGGCGCTAGAAGGAGGGGGGGTCGGATTACTCTTACTCATAGCCGCAAAATGCTTGACCAAAACGATGTCTGGATGTATGAAAGACAAAGTCGCAATTCGCAAAAACGCTGGTAAAACAACTCCAGCAGCGACTACTCGTACAGCCAACGCACACGCAAACGCTGTAGCACTCAACAAAATCTAAAACCTAATCGCGACTCTTCGCCACGGGAAGAGCAACAAAACAAGCTTACGATTTCTATCTTTGATCACTAAGGGCAACGATAAAATATATCAAACCCCATAATGTTTTTCTTATTTCCGAGTTGGACAAATCTCACGCGTTAAGCAAAAGACGTTTTCCGAGAACCTTTCGGAAAAATAAAACTTGCTCTCCCAGAAACCGCAGACCGAACCGTAACTTACTCGCGAAATAAATCCTAGAATACTCGCGGAAAACCCTAGGCTGTTCACGGAAAAATCCTTAGGTAACTCGCGGAAAAACCGTAGGTTATTCGCGGCAAAACCCTAGGTTGTTCGCGGAAAACCCCTAGGTTACTTGCAGAGAGAGCCCTAGGTTACTCGCGGAAAAACCCTAGGTTATTCACGACAAAACCCTAGGTTACTCGCGGAAGAACCGTAGGCTACTCACAGAATCGGGAAATACTATCCAGCCGAAAAGACGGTGAGTTGGCCAAGCAACCTAGCTTGACATCTTGGCGAGCCGACCGGCTTTCCACCTTGTCCTAGTGGCACTGAATTTTCCCCAAGGTTCCGCACAATCCAACTCATAGCTACGGTGAGCCTGATCGTACTCGAAACAATAATCGCACTGCTTTTCGTTTCGTCTCAATCGGACTTTCCGTTGAGATTCTACGACGAAAACAAGTCAATTTGACGAATCGAGATCACACGCGCCAAGCGTCTTAGCTCGCCGAACGTAGAGCTAGCTAGCTCGCCATACAGCGAGCTGAACCAAGCGCCTGGCTCGCCCAAGACACGCTGACTGCGCCCCAAGGGTTCTTACCATCCAGATCCCCACACGGCGAGCTGAAAGGGTTCATCCGACTTGCCCTACGTCGAGCTGAGCCAATCCTCGAGTTTCTCTCTTGTTGGGGTCAAAATCGGTACGACGGAATTAATAGCCAAAACTCCCCGCGGAAATACAAAAAGAACATTTTTATAAAGCTCGAGAATCGTTTTATAAAACTCGAGAAATCGTTTTATAAAACTCGAGAATCGTTTTATAAAACTCGAGAATCATTTATAAAACTCGAGAAATCGTTTTATAAAACTCGAGAATTCGTTTTATAAAACTCGAGAAATCGTTTATAAAACTCGAGAAATCGTTTTATAAAGCTCGAGAATCGTTTTATAAAACTCGAGAATCGTTTTATAAAACTCTCGTTTTATAAAACTCGAGAATTCGTTTTATAAAACTCGAGAAATCGTTTTATAAAACTTGAGAATCGTTTTATAAAACTCGAGAAATCTTTTATAAAACTCGAGAAATCGTTTTATAAAACTCGAGAATTAGTTTTATAAAACTCGAGAAATCGTTTTATAAAACTCGGGAATCGTTTTATAAAACTCGAGAATCGTTTTATAAAACTCGAGAAATCATTTTATAAAACTCGAGAATTCGTTCTATAAAACTCGAGAAATCTTTTTATAAAACTCGAGAGATCGTTTTATAAGACTCGAGAAATCGTTTTATAAAACTCAAAAAATCGTTTTATAAAACTCGAGAGATCGTTTTATAAAACTCGAGAAATCGTTTTATAAAACTCGAGAAATCGTTTTATAAAACTCGAAGATCGTTTTATAAAACTCTAAGGTCGTTTTATGAAATCCAAAGATCGTTTTATAAAACTCGAGAATCGTTTTACAAAATCGCAAAAAACCGAAAAAGCCGTAAAACGCGAACTAGTCGCAACTAGTTCGCCCATCGGCGAACTAAGAAGCACTCTCTAGTTCGCCCATCGGCGAACTAAGCCGGGCCCGGCTTAGTTCGCCGATGGGCGAACTAAGAGTCACTCTCTAGTTCGCCCATCGGCGAACTAAGCCGGCCCGGCTTAGTTCGCCGATGGGCGAAATAGGACATGCCCGACTAGTTCGCCGATGGGCGAACTAGAGACGTCCCGGACACTCCGCGTCTCGATTTCCCGCATTCCCGATTCAAAACTTACGTCTTTCGACAAGGTCACGTTCTAAACCACGGCCGAAATATCTCCCGTTCCATCTCGATCCGACTTACCGTTCGAGTTTTACGATAAAAATCATAAAACTTCGTTTTCTCGGAAAGAACTCGAGGAAATCGTAGAAAACGGCAACGGTTGAACGAAACACCGAACATTGCCTAAACTATACGATTTATTCGAGATTTTTCGTCGAAATCATAAAAAACACGGTTTTAATAAAAAAACGCCGAGTAAGTTGAAAAAACGTGTTTTTAATAAAAAGTCGAGTAAATCGTAAAATCTTGCGATTAACTCGAGAAATTTATTAAAAACGACGTCAAATCAGGAAACGATCCCGTAAAAAGTCGGAAAACGGTTTTTACCGCAAAACGGCCCGGAAGGACCTAAAACGCGATATAAACCCATCTCGCGATTTCGACGGAATCTAACCCGCAGATTTGATAACGTTTTGACGGTTTTCTCGCAGAAGGAAAATAAAAGTCAAGTTTAAAGATAAAAGGAAGGTTTGAAGAGAAATAGAAGATTTCCGCGGAAGAAAAGGAAGGATCGAGAAGAATGGAAAAGTCTCGATTTGGTCAAATCTGGGCGAAATGGAAAGATCGGATAGCCAAGACGAGGAGTATATAAAGAGGAGGTCTAGGGCAGAAGCACATACACGAAATTCAGAGCTCTCACCACCAAAACTAGCATTTAGGAATCTTTCCGTTTTTCTGTTAGCGAGCTGCGTCTCAATTAGGGTTTTCTAGTTCTTATGTTTTCGGCTACTCTCTTTGTACCAGTTCAACGCAGATTCGGAATAAGAACCTTCTTTGCTCTCTATTTCGTTTATTTTCATTCAAATTCTAAAAGTTATTCGTTTTCTTATTTTTCGTTGTGCGGTTCTCGCAGATAGCCGGTTCCTCTGGAAACTTAGGGTTTTCCCAAAATTTCCTTTTTTACGATTTATTTGACAGTAGGGTGAAATCGACTCCCACAGTTTGGCGCTAGAAGGAGGGGGGGGTCGGATCTATCTTACACCGTAACCGCAACATGTCCAACGAAGAAACGATGACTGGTGACAACCAAACTCGCGACAACGTTGAAACACCGCTACCAAAAGACGCGCCTGCGGCCAACACTACAAACGCTAACGCCGAGACCGTCGAAAAGATGCTTTCCGAGTTTAACAAAAAATCGGAAGAGCAGGAAAAACTCATTGGTTCACTCGCAAAACGGCTCGAAACCCTAACTGCGAGAACCAAAGCAATTCGCCCCCGCGGAACTACCAAAATCCGCGGAAGGAGACTCGATTTCGGCGCTCCTACGTATCGTCCCAGAATCGATCAGGGAAACGTACCGGAAAAGGATTCCGGAAAAGAAAACCCTGACACGACGCTGAACGAATCGGAAAAATCTCCTATTCGCGAACAGGAGACTGAAGGCGACGGCATCGAAAGGGTCAACCTGGAAACGAGCGACCAGGCCGACTCGACAGACGAAGACGCCGACGTCCATCCTAGGAGAAGGAAAACTCGCAGTCCTCAACCGGAGTCGTATCCCGAACGTTCCTTTACTAGAGACGAAGGAGAACTCGACTTCGCGCGATACGCAAAAACCGCCGAGGAACGATCTCCGGCACTCGCAGCAAACGCCGACAGGTTCGGAAAACTGCTGGCAATCAGACCGAGATTCGCGATCTCCGCGAATACATTACCAAAACGGCCGCAGCGGTAAAAGCAGTGAAATCTCAGATTCACCACGCGACCAGCGCCGCACCCGAGATCGATCGGCTGCTGTACGAGTCTCGGAAAACGCCCTTCACGGCTCGCATCACCGAGATCAAGCTGCCCGATCCCGGAAAGCTTAAGGTGCCAACTTACGACTGGACGACCGATCCCAAAGCGCACCTGCAAGCATTCCAGATCACCATGGGACGAGCCAAGCTCAAGGACCACGAAAAAGACGCAGGCTACTGCCGCCTCTTCGTCAAAAATCTGGAAGGAGCCGCACTCGAGTGGTTCGCCAAACTTAGGCGAAACTCGATTGGAAGTTTCCGTCGATTGGCTTCAGAGTTCCTGAAACAGTACTCGATGTTCATTAACCCAGAAACCTCCGACGCCGATCTCTGGAGCTTGGTGCACGAGGAGGACGAATCTCTCCGCGACTTCATGAGTAGGTTCAAACTCGTCATGGCTAGGGTTAGCGGCATTAGCGACTTATCCTTTGCGGATGTTTTCGTCGGCTTATGCTTCTCGGACAGGATTTTAGTTTCCTCCTCGATGGTTATGAAGTCGGTGGCCTTATGGAGCGCGTCCTGGATCGTCCGTGGTTTCTCGAGAGTTATCCACTTGCGGAACTTCGATTTATACCAGAGAGATTTCCTCAACGCGTCGATGGCGGCTTTGTCGCTAATGCNCAGGATTTTAGTTTCCTCCTCGATGGTTATGAAGTCGGTGGCCTTATGGAGCGCGTCCTGGATCGTCCGTGGTTTCTCGAGAGTTATCCACTTGCGGAACTTCGATTTATACCAGAGAGATTTCCTCAACGCGTCGATGGCGGCTTTGTCGCTAATGCCGCTAACCCTAGCCATGACGAGTTTGAACCTACTCATGAAGATCGTTCTATAAAACTCGAGAATTCGTTTTATAAAACTCGAGAAATTGTTTTATAAAACTCGAGAATCGTTTTATAAAACTCGAGAATCGTTTTATAAAACTCGAGAAATCATTTTATAAAACTCGAGAATTCGTTCTATAAAACTCGAGAAATCGTTTTATAAAACTCGAGAGATCGTTTTATAAGACTCGAGAAATCGTTTTATAAAACTCGAGAAATCGTTTTATAAAACTCGAGAGGTCGTTTTATAAAACTCGAGAAATCGTTTTATAAAACTCGAGCAATCGTTTTATAAAACTCGAAGATCGTTTTATAAAACTCGAAGGTCGTTTTATGAAATCCGAAGATCGTTTTATAAAACTCGAGAATCGTTTTACAAAATCGCAAAAAACCGAAAAAGCCAAAAAACCCGAACTAGTCGCAACTAGTTCGCCCATCGGCGAATTAAGCCGGACCCGGCTTAGTTCGCCGATTGGCGAACTAAGAGTCACTCTCTAGTTCGCCGATGGGCGAACTAGAGACGTCCCGGACACTCCGCGTCTCAATTTCCCGCATTCCCGATTCAAAACTTACGTCTTTCGACAAGGTCGCGTTCTAAACCACGGCCGAAATATCTCCCGTTCCATCTCGAGCTGACTTACCGTTCGAGTTTTACGATAAAAACCATAAAACTTCGTTTTCTCTGAAAGAACTTGAGGAAATCGTATAAAACGGCAACGGTTGAATGAAACACCGAACATCGCCTAAACTATACGATTTATTCGAGATTTCTCGTCTAAATCATAAAAAACGCGCTTTTAATAAAAAACGCCGAGTAAGTCGTAAAAACGTGTTTTTAATAAAAAGTCGAGTAAATCGTAAAATCTTGCGATTAACTCGAGAAATTTATTAAAAACGACGTCAGATCAGGAAACGATCCCGTAAAAAGTCGGAAAACGGTTTTTACCACAAAACGGCCCGGAAGGACCTAAAACGCGATAAAAACCCCTCTCGCGATTTTGACGGAATCTAACCCGCAGATTTGATAACGTTTTGACGGTTTACTCGCAGAAGGAAAATAAAAGTCAAGTTTAAAGATAAAAGGAAGGTTTGAAGAGAAATAGAAGATTTCCGCGGAAGAAAAGGAAGGATCGAGAAGAATGGAAAATTCCCGATTTAGTCAAATCTGGGCGAAATGGAAAGATCGGATAGCCAAGACGANGGTTTACTCGCAGAAGGAAAATAAAAGTCAAGTTTAAAGATAAAAGGAAGGTTTGAAGAGAAATAGAAGATTTCCGCGGAAGAAAAGGAAGGATCGAGAAGAATGGAAAATTCCCGATTTAGTCAAATCTGGGCGAAATGGAAAGATCGGATAGCCAAGACGAGGAGTATATAAAGAGGAGGTCTAGGGCAGAAGCACATACACGAAATTCAGAGCTCTCACCACCAAAACTAGCATTTAGGAATCTTTCCATTTTTCTGTTAGCGAGCTGCGTCTCAATTAGGGTTTTCTAGTTCTTACGTTTTCGGCTACTCTCTTTGTACCAGTTCAACGCAGATTCGGAATAATAACCTTCTTTGCTCTCTATTTCGTTTATTTTCATTCAAATTCTAAAAGTTATCGTTTTCTTATTTTTCGTTGTGCGGTTCTCGCAGATAGCCGGTTCCTCTGGAAACTTAGGGTTTTCCCGAAATTTCCTTTTTTTACGATTTATTTGACAGTAGGGTGAAATCGACTCCCACATCTCTCGAGTCTTGATCAAGCTGATTCTCGTTTCGTCTCAATCGGAATTTCCATCGGGATTTTACGATAAAAC
This sequence comes from Eruca vesicaria subsp. sativa, assembly GCA_932364175.1. Classification (NCBI taxonomy): domain Eukaryota; kingdom Viridiplantae; phylum Streptophyta; class Magnoliopsida; order Brassicales; family Brassicaceae; genus Eruca; species Eruca vesicaria. The sequence goes on along the minus strand of CAKOAT010441821.1, from coordinate 232,464 downwards.
CGCAAAGACTTGTTTCTTCGTATAAGTACGAATCAATCATCTAAAACGGCAACGGTTGACTTAACACCAAAGTTTCCTAAACTATACGAGAAATCTGAACTCTCTAAACCTAATCCGGTTTTACGAAACTCTGCCACGCTAAGTCGAAAATATCCAATCATAAACACGTGATTGATTTTTTCGATATACAAAGCGCACCTAGTCGGTCAAATTAAACCAGCAGTACGAAGAAAAAAGAACATGAGCTCCGATGGTTAAGTCTTCTCCCCGCTCCGATACTCTCGCTGGTAATTCGTCAAAGACCGGTAGGTCAAAAGACGAAGATTGAAGAATAGACGATCACAACTCATCGACGAAACTAATGTATGTCCGATTTGAAAATTTTATTAGACTTCTAATTTCTCGTAGGTAAGAAACGAAAACATCTTGTAAACTGCCGTGAAACCTAGAGAACTTGGAATTTAGAGTCAAAACAAGTATAAGAGTCAAAAAATTATACGAGAAATCTTTAGGTGTCAAAGCACTGATCTTATTCTCCGTCGAATCAAGTGAGTCACGGAATAATATCAAGAACATTTGCGTCAAAAAGAAAAATCGAGAACACAAAGCAGAAATCGAGAACATGTCGTTCTGTCTCGCCGACTGATCCTATTGCTGGTCATGTGATTCATTCCGCCCAAGAAACCCGCTAAAACATTTTGCGACTAGATCTCGGTGAAATAACTTTTGGTAAAACTCCACGAGTGACTCCGAAAAAACTATCACCGAAGAATCAAAAACTAAGCGGAAACATTGTTAGCCCAATGCGTCGTGTCGATTACTAAATTCATCCCTTGTTGCTTATGCGAGAAATCCTTCGTATAGTCAGGATCATGTCATAACGAAGTAACTTTCAAAGTAAACGTAACAGGTTTTGCGAAAAGTACTTTCCTTATAGCGAAAACCAAGCTATACGGTCCGGCACTGGGCGGCCAATCTAAACTTTTCCTCCTCGCGACACGATCTGAAAGATCTCACTCTTTAGCCCATCGGTTCACGAACATCCGCTCTCATTCCTCCCGTTTACATCCGAGAATGAGATCGCCCCGCAAACGACTCCGCACGGGCTCTGCAGCGAGCTTCTTAGGATCTGTCTCCCTCGAGTAAAAAAGAAACAACTTCCATACAAAGGAAAGTTTATACGAAACTTTCATCGTATAAATCAAACCTACAACGGAAAAACGTTTTCTATAAACACGGGCATACTTGGCGTATCAAGCTTGACAAACGCTACTCGGCTATTGTCCGATCGCGCTTCACTTCAATGCCAAGTTTACAAACCGACTCGACCTTTTCGATGGCATGAAAGTGTTGTGGTCTAATCCTCTACCAAATACGACCTTGGCTGTGCGGCTGAACACTACCTTCACGCTAAGCCAATACGTTCAACGGATAATGCAAACTTTTCGAAAATCGGCTAAGTTCTGTATTCTCGCCATTCACTCTATTCCTGAAGGAAGTTGCCTACAAAATCCGACGTATAAGAAAACACTCGTACCAGAGCTCCTAAAGCCGTACAAATCTCGGAAGGTCAACACTTCACAAAGCACCGTAACGAAAAACGCTTCGTTCGGGGAAACAACTTACACGAACTCTCGGTCCTAATTGCTCTAGCACAAATCAAAAAACTACCTAACATCCAAACAGGAATGTAAGTTTTAATTGCAAATATCCGCAAACGAAACAAAGTGTTCCTACAAAGCAGGGTTAACACAAAACCCTCGCAACACCGCGCAACATCTTCGAGCCAGCAAACGTTCCGAACAAAAAATGCGGCATATAAAAAAAAAACAACTTTCTGCACTGCGAGACGTCGCAGACGCCCGGAGATTAGTTTTTCGACACAAATACCTTCCTCGATAAAGTCATTTTCTTGGAAGACCTAACAGTCCGTCCGCGACTATATAATTACGCAAAACTTCTTAACGTACGTATCCTTCGCGACGACCAAAACAACGTAAACATCTATCACCTAAAAAGTTTGTTGCTAATCACAACAAACTCGCAACAGTCCTAAACAAACTTAAGTTATCTCGCAGAGATAGCTCTCGAACACCCGACACAAGGGTAATAGCGCTATAAAAGAAATCCAAACTTTTGGTCAGCACTTCCGGGCAACTTAGAAATTGTTCCCGGTGAGATGCTCGGTTTCAACCAGACGAATCATATAAGCCGAGAACCTATCGCGGATTCTAAATCGGTATGGAATCAGGTTAAAATCGCAACAGGCAAAACGAAAGCCGACTAGTCATCGCATAGCCTCAATCCGAAAGTAAACCTAGGTCTTGCCCTAATCCCAGCACACTGGTCGCTAACGTCTCAAGGCATGAATCGAGATCCTAAAGGCATATCTCTTCGTCTATATCTAAACGCTCACTCGATTTACTAAACATCCTAAAACGGGCAAACGAACAAGGCGATACACTAAGGGAAAAAGGGATGCGAGACGACAACTCGCGGACTTCCCTAAATATCAACTCATAATCTTCCCGCTACATTCATACGAATAAAAGCACGCTCTTAAAAACACAAACTGATTTTTAATAAAGCCGCAAAAGCGGCAGGGACTCAGAGCCGCACACGGCCAGTCCAAAAACTATAACGGCCACGCTCAGCCAGACCAAACGGCCCTACGAGGCTAGGCTCAAGGCCGACAAAGGTCCAGATGCCATCCACATCAATATGCTCGATAATTCCTACACTACATATAACTAGACCGTAAAGGTCTTGCTAGGAAACAGGTCATACAAAACTTAACTCTAAAACGAACTACGAAAGGCTTGATCCCCTCAAAAGGGTACGTAGGCAGCCTTCACAAGGCGCAGCCTTAATCTTAAACGCTTTCCGCTCACTGAAAAGTGGAAAGATCACTTTCAACGAACCTTTCCGACCATTAATTCCGCCTAATTTAACTAAAACTGGTTAACCACTCGCAAGAACCTTACGCTAAAGGCTCAAGATTCTTACGAGCTGGGGGGCTAACTGTTGGGGTCAAAATTGGTACGACAGAATCAACGGCCGAAACTCCCCGCAGAAGTATAAAAGGAATCGTTTTATAAAACCCAAAGAATCGTTTTATAAAACTCGAGAATCGTTTTATAAAACCCGAGGATCGTTTTATAAAACTCGAGAATCATTTTATAAAACTCGAGGATCGTTTTATAAAACTCGAGAATCGTTTTATAAAACTCGAAGAATCGTTTTATAAAACTCGAGAATCGTTTTATAAAACTCGAGCAGCCGTTTTATAAAACCCGAAGATCGTTTTATAAAACTCGAGGATCGTTTTATAAAACTCGAGAAGCCGTTTTATAAAACTCGATGATCGTTTTATAAAACTCGAAGATCGTTTTATAAAACTCGAGAAACCGTTTTATAAAACTCGAAGATCGTTTTATAAAACTCGAGAAGCCGTTTTATAAAACTCGAAGATCGTTTTATAAAACTCAAGAAGCCGTTTTATAAAACTCGAAGATCGTTTTATAAAACTCGAAGATCATTTTATAAAACTCGAGAAGCCGTTTTATAAAACTCGAAGATCGTTTTATAAAACTCGAAGATCATTTTATAAAACTCGAGAAGCCGTTTTATAAAACTCGAAGATTGTTTTATAAAACTAGAAGAATCATTTTATAAAACTCGAAGATCATTTTATAAAACTCGAGAATTGTTTTACGAAACCGAAAAAAACTAAAACAGCCGTAAAACGCGAACTAGTCGCAACTAGTTCGCCCACCGGCGAACTAAGCCAAGCTGGCTTAGTTCGCCGATGGGCGAACTAGGAGACCCTTGACTAGTTCGCCCACCGGCGAACTAGTCTCGTCCCGACTAGTTCGTCCACCGGCGAACTAAGCCAGCCGGATTAGTTCGCCGTTGGACGAACTAGAGACTTCCCGGACGTCCCAAGCCTCGATCTCCCGCATCCCCGATTCGAAACTTACGTCTTTCGACACGGTCGCATTCTGAACCACGGCCAAAATGTCTCCCGTTCCATCTCGATCCGACCTATCGTTCGAGTTTTACGATAAAAACCGTAAAACTTCGTTTTCTCGACAAGGAACTCGAGGAAATCGTATAAAACGGCAACGGTTAAACGAAACACCAACCATTGCCTAAACTATACGATTTATTCGATTTTTCGTTAAAATCGTAAGAAACGCGTTTTTAATAAAAACGTCGTGTAAATCGTAAAACCTTACGATTAACTCGAGGAATTTACTAAAAAAGGCATCAAATCAGGAAACGATCCTGTACAAAGTCGGAAAACGGATTTATCGCAGAACGGCCCGGAAGGTCCTAAAACGCGATAAAAGCCCATCTCGTGATCTTAACCGAATCTAACCCAAAGATACGATAACGTTTCGACGGTTTACTCGCAGAAGGAAAATAAATGTCAAGCTTGAAGACAAAAGGCAGGTTTGAAGAAAAATAGAAGATGTCTGCGGAAGAAAAGGAAGGATCGAGAAAAATGGAAGATTCTCATTAAACTCGAATCTAGGCAAAATGGAAAGACTAAACCGCCTAGGAAGGGAGTATATAAGCAAGAGGCATAGGGCAGAAGCAGAGGGACGAATATCAGAGCTCTCATCTGAGTCTTTTTACAACTTTTCTCTTGTCCAGCTCAATCAACTGAACTACGTTCGACTTGATCCCCGAAAGGGGTACGTAGGCAGCCTTTCATAAGGTTCAGTCCGAAATCAATCAAACCTTTTTCCTATCTTTTTCCGTCTTTCGTTATCGAGCTGCGACTCGACTAGATCTAGGGTTTTATGTTTGTAACTCGCTGATGGCCCCTGCGGCCAAAGCCTTAATTCCTTGTAATGATCGCAACGCTCTTACGCGAATCGGAAATAAGATCGACTTTCTTTATAAATTCGTTTTATTGCGTTTTTCATATTTTTCCGCATTTATTTGGTTACTTGTCGTTGGCTTTCGCAGAGATCCGGTTCCTCTGTGAAATTAGGGTTTTCCTAAGTTTCCTTATTTAACGGAAGTCGACAAGTGTGAATCTCGGTTCCCACATTCTAGATTTAGAGGAAACACACAAAGAGATTTGTTTTTCCAAGAACCAAAAGTTCAATCCTCTGATCTATGAGTTTCTATTATTACCTAGTTGTCATGAATCTCTCAGTTATGTCTGAGTAGATCTCTTTTTTAGATTTAGGGTTCAAATAGTTATGAGGGATTAGCCCCAACTATGGAATGTTGAATTGTTGATATTCATTATCCAAATGAACCTTAATGCTTACTCTAGAGTAGCTACCTACAGTATGATCAAGGATGTGATTTAACTTGTTTATCATTGTCCTGAAATCATTTGGCATAAGCTTAGATCCTCTAGGGTTATGCGAGAGCCGGTCTCTGATCTTGGTGAACACAGTTTTGATTCGATCTTGTGCTATATCGATCGATACTCCTATAGAGTCATCGATCGACAGCAACCCATATCGTCCGATATCGCTGTCAAAACATCGGTCGATATTGCTGGCAATAAGATCAATGGATGTGTCTATAAGAATCGAGGTTCTCATATATCTTGCAAGCAATTCATTAAAACATCTATACCATTATTATCCTGATTATCTGAATGGCAACCTTGAATCTAACTACTTTCTTTTATTGTTTCAAACCTAAATCCATTCTCTTAAGCAACTTACCATTGCTTATAAACTGCAACTTTACTATTTTAAACCTTTTCAACCTAGCATAATCATTTGGATTATATCTATTGTATTCCTTAGTTCCCTGTGGATTCGATCCCTAAGTACTACAACTGAACCTCTTATTTGAGAGAGTAATTCACTTAGGGTTAACCATTCAACATTCTAACGCTAACGCAAAAGCTCTATCTTGGAAAGCTAACGCAAAGCTCTATCTTGTGTCAAAATATGAGCTAAATCTAATCGTAGGAAAATCTCCATCCATCTCTAAACATCTGATGCGTCTGTGCAGTTCTGCACTGAAAGGCTCCAAAATCACCATATTTCTCCAGAACGTTCCTGAACCTGTAAATACTCTAAATAGAGTCTATATTGTAGTAAATATATATGAAACACCAATAGACCATGTCTAAAAATGGGTAAAATCCATGGTATTTCAGCGTGCTGCCGAGGCCCCTCCTGCACCGGGTTCCTAAGCATAAGCCGACGAAGGGGCAGACGGGCTCGAGTCAAAGTAGTGTTAGTTCTCTCGATGTTATGCGGGGTTTTCGAACGGTTCCAGACTCGGTACAGTTTCGTCTTCCTGAACATGGTCAAAATTGAAAGTACCCGCCTCCGGGTTACTTTACGTGCTATGAGACTTATCTGTATAACTTCCAGCTATGGTTTCCCATCCCACGGGCCATAGTCAAACTCTTGGCTCAGCTTGGTTTGTCGATCAGCCAAATCCACCTCTCAGCTTTACAGAATCTTATCGGGATCTTGGTGCTGGGTTACGAGCGTGGCATGGCCGTTAGTGCGAGCTATCTTGAAGCTTTGTTATCGTTCAAACGCAAGAAAGGCGGTTATTATTATGCGTCTGCTCGGACGGATATGTCAATCATTGAGAATTTTTCCTCAAATAGTCATGATTGGCAGGGGTTTTTCTTCTATATTCCAATCGACTGTGCTTCAGTAGAGGGGAGCTGTATATCCATGTTCAGGAGCAAGTGGGGGAAAAGAGGTATGTAGGCTGTACGTCTTTTTTTTTTTTTTTTTTTTTTAAGATTCTGAATTCGTGTTTGGTGCGTATTTCGCAGCGCTTGGTCTTGTTACTCCTAAACCTGATGATCTTGACTTGGTCAAGAGTCTTATCGTTGGCGGCTCATATTAT
>CAKOAT010441821.1:215408-225512 GCA_932364175.1 Eruca vesicaria subsp. sativa | reverse complement strand
AACTTGCTGAGGTCAAGTTGGGGCCGGAAATGAACACTCTTCTGAGGGAGAGGTCAAGATATCCGCAAGATGAAGATGCTTCTAGCGACATAGGAAAGTGGTGTGATGGTTTTCAAGAAGGTCAGACCAGCGGCGACGCAGCCATTGACATCTTGGATTATATTGATTTCTCGGTTCCTTCATCTTAGGTTGGATCATCCGAGATGCCATTTGCGAAAGCATCAAGACTCATCAGCAGGGTATTTTTTACCTTTGGTCGATTTTTGCAATTATTCTTTCGTGTGATTACCCATAACTGTTTTTTTATTTGCAGGGCTTTCGCTCTATGAGTGAGGCTATGCGTGCGAGCAACGCGGAGACTCGCAAGGCCGAATCCAGAGCTGAAGCAGCGGAAAAGGAGGCTGCTCTTCTCAAGGAAGAGATCGAGACTAACTCCTTTCACTGTCAAGAATGGGCTGAAAGGGAGATTTCTCGTATGAAGGAGGAGTATGAGGCCAACTCTCGCCGCGTTACGGAGCTTTCCGAGAAGCAGGTTCGTCGTGCCAATAGAGTGGGCAAGAGAGCGATTGTTGAAGAGATGGGGGCTCGCCGTGAACAGTTTTTGATCCATTATGCGGGAGTTAAGGATGAGCAAAGAGCCGATGGTGATTATTGTGAATGCTGCGGTGTGGTTGGCGGATTACACCTTTCTCAACGCGTGGACTTCTCATTTGAGATTGAGTATGCCAAGCAAAAGGCGTGCTTGGAAAGGAAGGAGAGGAAGCGAGCCGAACCTCTGGACCTCGATGCGCGAGTGTGGTCGCAGTGGGACCCTATTGTGGTTTCACTGGACAGGGTCGAAGCTGATGCGGAAATCCCGGACGAGGGGGGCGAGGTCGATAAGAAAAGTGCTGACGCAGGTTTTGGCCAGTACTAGTCGCCTGGCTTTTATAACTTTGACGACTGATATTTTTATCTTTTGTTGTATTGTGTTTGTTTGTAATATTTTTGTCGGGACTGGCCGTTGGTGGCTTTGAATCCCTGCCGCTGGGCGGTGTGTATCGAATGATGTTTACTAAAAATATTTCTAAGTTTGAAACTTATTTTAGGTGTAGAGGAAAGAATACGTTGTCGTCTCGTACCTAACTCTTTGTGTATATCGTTGTTGGGGTCAAAATCGGTACGACGGAATCAATAGCCAAAACTTCCCGCAAAAACTAAAAATACGTTTTATAAAACTCAATAAGTCGTTTTATAAAACTCGAGAAGTCGTTTTATAAAACTCAATAAGTCGTTTATAAAACTCGAGAAGTCGTTTTATAGAACTCAATAAGTCGTTTTATTAAACTAGAGAAGTCGTTTTATAAAACTCGATAAGTAGTTTTATAAAACTCGAGGAGTCATTTCATAAAACTAGAGAAGTCGATTTATAAAACTCGATAAGTCGTTTTATAAAGCTCGAGAAGTCGTTTTATAAAACGCGAGAAATCGTTTTATAAAATTAAAGGAAATTTCCAAACGAAGGAAATCCGCAGAAAACTTGGAAATCGTTATCTTTACACGATCGCCCGAGTTAAGCACAAAACCGTGAAAAACCGCATCCGCCGTAAACCGCGAGCTGGTTTGGCCGAACTAGCTCGCTGTACGGCGAGCTATCTCGACCAGGGTAGCTTGCCGTACGGCAAGCTAGTCACATCACGGCTAGGTCGCCGTACGGCAAACTGAACCGGTCCGGTTCGGCTCGTCATACGTCGAGCTGATCATCCCGAGCCTCGATCTCCCACGTCCTCGATTCAAGGCATACGTCCTTCGGCATGATCATGTTCCGAACCACGGTCGAAATGTCTCTCGTTTTGTCTCGTTTCGTCTCGATCCGTCCTTTCGTTCGAGTTTCACGATAAAAACCGTAAAGTCTTTTTTCTCAAAAGAACTCAAGAAAATCGTATAAAACGGCAAAGGTTAAACAAAACACCGAACATTGCCTAAACTATACGATTTACTCGAGATTTTTCGTGAGAAATCGTAAAGAACTGGTTTTTAATAAAACGGCAACGATTAACCGAAACATCGAACATTGCAAAACTTTGCAGTTAACTTGAGAAACTTATTTAAAAACGGCATCGCATCTGGAAACGATCTTGTATAAAGTCATAAAACGGTTTTATCGCAAAACGGCTCAAAAATTCCTAAAACGCGATAAAAGCCTATCTTGCGACTTTAACGAAATCTAACCCAAAGATACGACGACGTTTTGACGATTTACTTGCAGAAAGAAGATAAATGTCAAATTTGAAGATAAGTGGCAAGTTTGAGGAAAAATAGAAGATTTCCGAGAGAAAAAAAGAAAGATAAAGATAAATGGAAGATTCTCGATAAACTCGAATCTGGGCGAAATGGAAGGACTAAACCGCCAAGGAAGGGAGTATATAAGCAAGAGGCATAGGACAGAAGCAGGGGACGATTTTTCAGAACTTTCACCACCAAACTTAGCATCTAGGCAACTTTCCGTTTTTGTTCCGCAGATAGCCGGGTCCTCTGGGAACTTAGGGTTTACTCTAAATTCCCTTATTTACGATATCTTGACAGTAGGTGAATTTCGGTTCCCAAAGTTTGGCGCTAGAAGGAGGGGGGGGGGGTCGGATCTATCTTACACTCAAGCCGCAGCACGCTCAATCAAGAAACGATGACTGGTGACAACCAAACTCGGGACGAAAGCGATAACGTTGACAAAACACCAACACCACAAGATGAGTGCGCTAACGCCGAGACCATCGAAAAGATGCTCTCCTATTTTAACAAAAAATCGGAAGAGCAGGAAAAGCTCATTGGTTCACTCGCAAAACAGGTCGAAACCTTAACTGCAAAAACCAGAGCAATTCTTCCCCGCGGAACCACTAAGTTCCGCGGAAGAAGGCTCGATTTCGCGACTCCAATGGATCGCCCCAGAACCGAGAAGGGAAATCAGACGGAGAAAGACTCCAAAAAAGATAACCCTGACGCAACGCTGAACTAACTGTACAAATCTCCTACTCTAAGATAGGAGACCGAGGAGGACGGAGTCGAAAGAGTTAACCTGGAAACGAGCGACCAAGCCGACTCATCGGACGAAGATGCGGACGTCCATCCTAGGAGAAGGAAAACTCGCAGCCCTCTGCCGGAGTCTTCTCCCGAGCCTTCTCTTACTGGAGACGAGGAGGAGTTCTATTTTGGTCAACTAGCAATAACAGCCGAGGAACGGTTTCCAGTTACTCGCAGCAAACGCCGACGAGGTCAGAAAACTGCTTGCGACTTAGCTGAGATCCGCAATCTCCGCGAGTACATTACTAAAACGGTCGCAGCGGTGCAAGCAGTGAAGTCTCAAATTCACCACGCTACCAGCGCCGCGCCTGAAATCGATCGGCTGCTATACGAATCTCGGAAAAAGCCTTTTACGGGCTGCATCACTGAGGTCAAGCTACCCGATCCAAGCAAGCTCAAGGTGCCGACTTACGACGGGACGGCTGATCCAAAGTGCACCTACAGGCCTTCCAGGGCGCGCTCCACAAGGCTACCGACTACATAACCATCGAAGAGGAGACTAAAATCCTGTCCGAAAAGCATAAGCCGACAAAGGCATCCGCAAAGGATATCGCGTCCGAGAAAAAGCCGAAAAAAAACTCTTGTAACGACAAATTCGTCCATCACGAGGGGCAGGATCACCAAGGGGGGCACAACTACGCCATCAACTCCAGATCAGAACAAGGGCGAACTACGGGGAACATGTGGTCAAGGAATCCGAACTACGATGAGAATTCCTTCTGCGATCTCCACCAAACCCGTGGGCACTCTACCGTGAACTGCAAAGTTCTCGGTGCCAGACTTGCTGCCAAACTAATCGCGGGAGAAATCTCCGAGATATCCAGCGTCAAGGATCTCATCCGCGATTCAGATTGCCCTCCGAAAGACGACAGGAACTTGCAAGCGGAAACTCCGCCTCAAGGGAACCAGTCAGGCGAAAAACACGGACGAAGACAAGATGAGAAAGGTAACAACGCTAACCGCTGAAAAATAAATATGATTATCGGTGAATCACAATATTACAACGACACCGTATCTTCTATCAAATCTTACCAACGGAAAGCTGAAACCGGCTTGAGTTGGAAGGTACCGTCGGATAACACTCCAAAGGGGGTTATCTCTTTCGACGACGCAGAAACCGGCGGAATCAATCAACCACACACCGATCCCCTCGTCATTGACTTAGTGATAAGCGACCTAGAAGTCGCTCGAATCCTGGTCGATATTGGGAGTACCTTTAACGTGATCTTCCGCAACACATTGGTACGCAGGGGAAACGATCTCTCGGAAGTCGAACCGATACCAAAACCGTTAACCAGTTTCTCGTGCGAGACGTCCATGACCCTGGGATCGATCCGACTACCGGTCGCAGCCCGAGAAGTGACGAAAATCGTCAACTTCGCGGTCGTTGATTTCCCAGCCATCTATAACGTGATCATTGGCACGCCCTGGATAAATTCCATGAAGGCGGTTCTGTTGACTTATCACTTAGGCATCAAGTTCCCAACCCCTACAGGAGTCGCAGCGATATGGGGATGCCAAACACAATCGCGATGTTGCTTTTTAGCTGAGCATAAGCTAAGGCATTTGGCGGTCGCAATCGTGAAACCGAAATGGGCAAAGTACACACCACCGCCCGCAGAGAACGATCTGAAACCAGCAACGGTCGAGAAGCAACAAGCTTCTGCACCCATCGCTTCTACCCAACCGGAGGAGACAAACCCGGACCAAGACACCGATCAAGCGACTGGAGTAATCGTGAAGTCTGCGACAGCCGAGTAAGCAAACTCGCATCAACTATCAGAACTACGAGATGGCTTTATTTCCGAAAGGAATACGTAGGCAGCTCGCCTAAAGACGAGTTCAGCTATCCCCCTTTCCAAAACGGGAGGGGGGGGAGTGGGTGCGTATACGAGTATTCGTATACTCCCGAATATTAAAAAATTTGCTTTGTAATCGAAATTTGCGAAACTTCTTAATGGAAGCAAAGTTAGAATATTATAAAATTTCCACTACTATCAAAAACGCTAAAAACAAATTCCAAACATCGGGAAATTACTTCCGCAGTAACAACTACTTAATCCTTTCAACGAAACTTGTACACCAAAATATTTTCGAAAAGAACCGGCGAGACGTCGCCTAAAGTCTTAAGAAAAATATTTCACAAAAGTCCATCCGCGACTATAAAAACACAAATGCTCGGCGATTGGCCCCGTCGAGCACGCTAGCCGTCCTAAACAAACGCACCGACCCACTGGTCCGCATACATTCGACTAGGATAAAATAGCGCGCTATAAAAGAAATCCAAATTTTTGGTTAGCAATTCCGGGCAACTTAGAAATTGTTCCGGTGAGATGCTCGGTTCCAACCAGACGAATCGTATAAGCCGAGAACCTATCGCGGATTCTAAACCGGTATGGAATAAGGTTAAAATCGCAACAGGCAAAATGAAAGCCGACTAGTCAGCGCATAGCCTGAATCCGAAAGTAAACCTAGGTCTTGCCCTAAACCCAACACACTGGTCTCTAACTTCTCAAGGCATGAATCGAATCCTAAAGGCATGTCTCTTCACCCACATCAAAACACTCGCGAAAATCAAAATATTCCGAGTAAACAAACCAGACATTCTACACCAAGAGTAAGATCCGAGACGACAACTCGTATTCTTCCCTCTACATCTAAAATGAAACACAGATTACTGGTGACTATCTCGAGTGTTGCGGTGTTGTTCATGGGTTGTCTCTTACTCAGAACGAGGGTTACTCGTATGCCAAAGAGTATCCCGCATAGATGAAGCATTTGGATCAGAGGAGAGACATGCAACCTGCACTTTTTGATCTCAGGGGGCGCATGTGGGATCAGTGGAACCCCATCGTTGTGTCGCCGGATTCAGTTGAAGTTGGGTCTGAGATTCCGAACGCGAGCGGCGAAGTCGATCAACCGTAGTTTGATGCTAATGTTGGCCAGAACTCTGAGTCCGTGTTTTATGATTTTGATGTATGATGTTATTGTTTTCTGATTTTGTTGTTGTTTGTTCGGGACTGGCCGTTGGTGGCTTTGAATCCCTGCCGCTGGGCGGCGTGTATTTGAATGAAAACTAAAAATATTTTCTAAGTATGAACTCCGTGTTTCGTTTTTAGATGTAGAGGGAAGAATACGAGTTGTCGTCTCGCATCCCACTCTTGGAGTAGATCGTCCAGTTCGTTTACTCGGATTGTTTGGATTTTCGCGAGTGTTTAGATGTGGGCGAAGAGACATGCCTTTAGGATCTCAATTCATGCCTTGAGACGTTAGAGACCAGTGTGCTGGGTTTAGGGCAAGACCTAGGTTTACTTTCGGATTGAGGCTATGCAATGACTAATCGGCTTTCGTTTTGCCTGTTGCGATTTTAACCTGATTCCATACCGATTTAGAATCCGTGATAGTTTCTCAGCTTATACGATTCGTCTGGTTGCGATTTTAACCTGATTCTATACCGATTTAGAATCCGTGATAGGTTCTCGGCTTATACGATTCGTCTGGTTGGAACCGAGCATCTCACCGGGAACAATTTTTAAGTTGCCCGGAAGTGCTGACCAAAAATTTGGTTTTCTTTTACAGCGCGCTATTTTATCCTAGTCGGATGTGGGTGTCGAAATCCACCTACTGTCAAATAATCGTAAATAAGGAAACTTCGGGAAAACCCTAAGTTTCCAGAGGAATTGGCTATCTGCAGAACCGCGCAACGAAGATTAAGATAAAAAGAAAAATTAGAATTATTGAAAGATAAACGAAAATCGAGAGCAAAGAGGTTCTTATTCCGAATCTGCGGTGAACTGGTACAAAGAGAGTAGCCGAGAACTTAAGAACAAAAAACCCTAATTGAGACGCAGCTCGCTAACAGAAAAACGGAAAGATTCCTAAATGCTAGTTTTGGTGGTGAGAGCTCTGAATTTTCGTCTGTCTTGCTTCTGCCCTAGACCTCCTATTTATATACTCTTCGCCTTGGCTATCCGATCTTTCCATTTCGCCCAGATTTGACTAAATCGGGAATTTTCCATTTTTCTCGATCGTTCCTTTTCTTCCGCGGAAATCTTCTATTTTTCTTCAAACCTTCCTTTTATCTTCAAACTTGACTTTTATTTTCCTCCTGCGAGTAAACCGTCAAAACGTTATCGAATCTGCGGGTTAGATTTCGTTAAAATCGCAAGATGGGTTTTTATCGCGTTTTAGGCCCTTCCGGGCCGTTTTGCGATAAATCCGTTTTCCGACTTTTTACGGGATCGTTTCCTGATCTGACATCGTTTTTAATAAATTCCTTGAGTTAATCGTAAGGTTTTACGATTTACTCGGCTTTTTGTTAAAAACACGTTTTTTAGGATTTACTCGACGTTTTTTTATTAAAAACGCGTTTTTATGATTTCAGCGAGAAATCTCGAATAAATCGTATAGTTTAGGCAATGTTCGGTGTTTCGTTTAACCGTTGCCGTTTTATACGATTTCCTCGAGTTCTTTCCGAGAAAGCAAAGTTTTACGGTTTTTATCGTGATACTCGAACGGTAGGTCGGATTGAGATGGAACGGGAGATGTTTCGGCCGTGGTTTAGAACGCGACCTTGTCGAAAGACGTAAGTTTCAAATCGGGAATGCGGGAGATCTAGACGCGGAATATCCGGGAAGTCTCTAGTTCGCCCATCGGCGAACTAAGCCGGGCCAGCTTAGTTCGCCGATGGGCGAACTAGTTGAGTTCCTCCTAGTTCGCCCATCGGCGAACTAAGCCGGGCCGGCTTAGTTCGCCGATGGGCGAACTAGTTGAGTGTCTCCTAGTTCGCCCATCGGCGAACTAAGCTGGCTTGGCTTAGTTCGCCCATGGGCGAACTAGTCGTGACTAGTTCGAGTTTTACAGCTGTTTCGGTTTTTTGCAGTTTCGTAAAACGATTCTCGAGTTTTATAAAACGATCTTCGGATTTATAAAACGATATTCGAGTTTTATAAAACGATCTTTGAGTTTATAAAACGATCTTCGAGTTTTATAAAACGGCTTTTCGAGTTTTATAAAACGATCCTCGGATAAAACGATCTTCGAGTTTTATAAAACGATCTTCGAGTTTTATAAAACGATATTCGAGTTTTATAAAACGATCTTCGAGTTTATAAAACGATCTTCGAGTTTTATAAAACGATCTTCGAGTTTTATAAAACGATATTCGAGTTTTATAAAACGATCTTTGAGTTTAAAACGATCTTCGGGTTTTAGAAAACAGCCTTTGGAGTTTTATAAAACGATTATCGAGCTTTATAAAACGATCTTCGGGTTTTATAAAACGGCTTCTCGAGTTTCATAAAATGATTATCGAGTTTTATAAAACGATCTTCGGGTTTTATAAAACGGCTTCTCGAGTTTCATCAAATTATCTGCGAGTTTTATAAAACTACTCCTCGGGTTTTATAAAACTGTTCCTTTTGTATTTTTGCGGGGAGTTTTGGTTATTAATTCCGTCGTACCGATTTTGACCCCAACAGTTAGCCCCCCAGCTCGTAACAATCGTGAGATTCTTGCGAGTGGATTAAGCTTGTTTGGCGAGTTTGGTGGAATTAGGCGGAACTTTAATGGCCAAAAGTCCAAAGGTGAATAGTAAAATCCTTTCTTATAAGTATATGGACTAAAATTTTGAATTCTTTACTCCACCTTCTACAACTTATTCAAGAAATTTTTCTCTCCACTTTCTTTGAAGATCTTCAAACATGTTTTCAGGAAGAAAGACTCGTTCCTCAACTAGTTCCAATTTCCACAATTCTGAGGGAACGAATTCGCAGCCTCCAGCCTTGGCTTCGAAAGAAGAGTATTCGTCCCCGTTAATCGATCCGGCGGACCTCGAGGCTTTTTGGGCGCTCGGAGACGAGTCGGGTCCGCTAGGCCTGGAACTTTGGTTCCAGCTTTGTCGGACGTCGATCAAATTTCCGGACGTCCGAGCTTGACACTTTTTAACAGTATCGATTACATGCATGAATTCTGCCGAGTTCCAAAGGCTATTGAGTTTCGTTCCCCACTTTCCGGGGAGACCGACAGGGATGCGCCCGACGGTTTTTTCACATGTTACAACATTTTCTTGCAACAATGCCACTTATGGTTTCCGATTCCGGAAATCATTGTGCATTACCTTCACAGGCTGGGACTATCGATCAGTCAGCTGACTCCTCCAAGTTTAAATCAACTCGTTAGTCTTTTGATGCTGAGTTACAAGCAGGGAATCACCCTTACCGTCGATCATCTCGAGGGTCTGTTAAAGCCCACAGGGCAATCGCGGAGGATCACTCTATGCCCTCATGATGAAATTGTTACGGGCTGCTCAACGCTTTCTACTTCTTGGAAGAAAAATTTCTTCTACGTTCGTATCAACGGTGCATCGGTCGAGGAGGGTAACATTCCGCTTTTTACGACCACGTGGGGTCGGAGAGGTATGCGACTCGAGTTCACACGAATCCTCTTCTTTTTATTATTATTATTATTATTATTATTTTAAAAATGACTTTCTGTTTTTCCGCAGTGACCAACCCTTTGCCTCCGTATCCCGAGGATCTTTCGGACATCACCACTTCTCTCAGACGTGGTGAAGTTGGTTGGTGCAGTTTTTCTCCGCAACGTGTCCGTCAAGCGGTTGCCCTCTTCCGTTCTCGACTTTTTGCGGATTCTCCGATTACGAAGAGGATCCGTTTATCGGGGAGTTCATTCCGCATGTTCCCTCGATGGGGAGTGGCAAATAACGCTTCCGAAGGGATAAAAATCCGGTAATTGAAGACGATGACTCTGAGCGCGCGGCTTCTCCTGATAATATTCTCAAGGATTTTCTTGATAGTTAGGCGGAAGATGGCGTCTGGACGAAGGCGGGCGGATCATCGACCTCCCATTTTCCGGACATTGACCATGATCAAGTTCCGGAGCTTATTAGGGGGTCTGAGATAGCTAAGGAGGTACGTGCGTTTATTGTTTTCTTTTTCGAGCAGTTTTTATGACATTGCTTAATTCTTCTCTTTGGTAGGGTTTCCTTATCATGAGCCGAGCCCTGGACAATCGCACTGCTGAGGCTCG
>CAKOAT010441821.1:171775-211367 GCA_932364175.1 Eruca vesicaria subsp. sativa | reverse complement strand
TCGATGACAAGGGGATCGGCATGCGGTTGGTCAATTCCACCGGTTTCAGCATCGTCGAAAGAGATTACCCCTGTCGGAGAATCGTCCGTCGGCACCTTCCAACTCGAGCCGGTTTCGGCTTTACGTTGGTAGGATTTTATTGACGAGACGGTGTCGTTAAAGTATGGCGATTCGCCGATGATCATGTTGATTTTTCGGCGGTTAGCATCGTTACCCTTCTCGTCTACTCTTCGTCCGCGTTTTTTGCCCGACTGATTTCCCAGAGGCGGGGTTTGCGTGTTTTTGTCATTCTTCGGGACGCGGTCCGAATCGCGGATGAGATCCTTGACACTGGATATCTCGGAGAGCTCTCCCGCGACCAATTTTGCCGCAAGTCTGGCGCCGAGAACTTTGCAGTTCACGGTGGAATGACCATGGGTTTGGTGGAGGTCGCAGAAAGAATTCTCATCGTAATTTGAATTTCTCGTCCACGTGTTACCCGTAGTTCGCCCTTGTTCAGCTTCGGGGTTAATGGCGTCGTTATGCGCCCCTCGGAGATCCTGTCCCTCGTGATGGACGAATTTGTCGTTACGAGAGCTTCTCTTTTTCTGTTTCTGCTCGGACGCGTTATCCTTCGCGGATGTTTTCGTTGGCTTATGCTTCTCGGACAGGATTTTAGTCTCCTCTTCGATGGTTATGAAGTCAGTGGCTTTATGGAGCGCATCCTGGATCGTCCGCGGTTTCTCGAGAGTTATCCATTTGCGGAACTTCGATTTATACCAGAGCAAATTCCTTAACGCGTAGATGGCGGCTTTGTCGCTAATCCCGCTAACCCTAGCCATGACGAGTTTGAATCTACTCATGAAATCGCGGAGAGATTCGTCCTCCTTGTGCACCAAGCTCCAGAGATCGGCGTCGGAGGTTTCCGGGTTAATGAACATCGAGTACTGCTTCAGGAATTCCGAAGCCAGTCGACGGAAACGTCCGATCGAATTTCGCCTAAGTTTGGCAAACCATTCGAGCGCTGCTCCTTCTAGGTTTTCGACGAAGAGGCGGCAGTAACCTGCGTCTTTTTCGTGGTCCTTGAGCTTGGCTCGTCCCATGGTGATCTAGAACGCTTGCAGGTGCGCTTTGGGATCGGACGTCCCGTCGTAAGTTGGAACCTTAAGCTTTCTGGGATCGGGCAGTTTGATCTCGGTGATGCAGGCCGTGAAGGGCATTTTCCGAGACTCGTACAGTAGCCGATCGATCTCGGGTGCGGCGCTGGTAGCGTGGTGAATCTGAGATTTCACCGCTTTTACCGCTGCGGCCGTTTTGGTGATGTATTCGCGGAGATCGCGAATCTCGGTCAGATCGCCAGCAGTATTCCGACCTTGTCGGCGTTTGCTGCGAGTGACCGGAGATCGCTCCTCGGCGGTTTTTGTGTATCGCGCGAAATCGAGTTCCCCTTCGTCTTCAGTAAAGGAACATTCGGGAGACGACTCCGGTTGAGTACTGCGAGTTTTTTCTTCTCCTAGGATGGACGTCGGCGTCTTCGTCCGTCGAGTCGTCCTGGTCGCTCGTTTCCAAGTTGACCATTTCGATGCCGTCGCCTTCGGTCTCCTGTTCGCGCATAGGAGATTTTTCCGATTCGTTCAGCGTCGTGTCAGGGTTTTCTTTTCCGGAATCTTTTTCCGGTACGTTTCCCTGATCGATTCTGGGACGATCTGTAGGAGCGCCGAAATCGAGTCTCCTTCCGCGGATCTTGGTAGTTCCGCGGGGGAGAATCGCTCTGGTTCTCGCAGTTAGGGTTTCGAGCCGTTTGGCGAGCGAACCAATGAGCTTTTCCTGCTCTTCCGATTTTTTGTTAAACTCGGAAAGCATCTTTTCGACGGTCTCAGCGTTAGCGTTCATAGCGTTGGCCGCAGACGCGTCTTTTGGTAGTGGTGTTTCAACGTTGTCGCGTTCGTTGCGAGTTTGGTTGTCACCAGTCATCGTTTCTTCGTTGGACATGTTGCGGCTACTGTGTAAGATAGATCCGACCCCCCCCTCCTTCTAGCGCCAAACTGTGGGTGTCGAAATCCACCTACTGTCAAATAATCGTAAATAAGGAAACTTCGGGAAAACCCTAAGTTTCCAGAGGAACCGGCTATCTGCAGAACCGCGCAACGAAGATTAAGATAACAAGAAAAATTAGAATTATTGAAAGATAAACGAAAATCGAGAGCAAAGAGGTTCTTATTCCGAATCTGCGTTGAACTGGTACAAAGAGAGTAGCCGAGAACTTAAGAACAAAAACCCTAATTGAGACGCAGCTCGCTAACAGAAAAACGGAAAGATTCCTAAATGCTAGTTTTGGTGGTGAGAGCTCTGAATTTTCGTCTGTCTTGCTTCTGCCCTAGACCTCCTATTTATATACTGCTCGCCTTGGCTATCCGATCTTTCCATTCCGCCCAGATTTGACTAAATCGGGAATTTTCCATTTTTCTCAATCCTTCCTTTTCTTCCGCGGAAATCTTCTATTTTTCTTCAAACCTTCCTTTTATCTTCAATCTTGACTTTTATTTTCCTCCTGCGAGTAAACCGTCAAAACGTTATCGAATCTGCGGGTTAGATTTCGTTAAGATCGCAAGATGGGTCTTTATCGCGTTTTAGGCCCTTCCGGGCCGTTTTGCGATAAATCTGTTTTCAGACTTTTTACGGGATCGTTTCCTGATCTGACATCGTTTTTAATAAATTCCTCGAGTTAATCGTAAGGTTTTACGGTTTACTCGACTTTTTATTAAAAACACGTTTTTCACGATTTACTCGACGTTTTTATTAAAAAAGCGTTTTTATGATTTCAGCGAGAAATCTCGAATAAATCGTATAGTTTAGGCAATGTTCGGTGTTTCGTTTAACCGTTGCCGTTTTATACGATTTCCTCGAGTTCTTTCCGAGAATGCAAAGTTTTACGGTTTTTATCGTGAAACTCGAACGGTAGGTCGGATCGAGATGGAATGGGAGATGTTTCGGCCGTGGTTTAGAACGCGACCTTGTCAAAAAAACGTAAGTTTCGAATCGGGAATGCGGGAGATCGAGACGCGGAATATCCGGGAAGTCTCTAGTTCGCCCATCGGCGAACTAAGCCAGCGCGTTTTACGGCTGTTTCGGTTTTTTGCGGTTTCGTAAAACGATTCTCGAGTTTTATAAAATGATCTTCGAATTTATAAAACGATCTTCGAGTTTTATAAAACGATCTTCTAGTTTTATAAAACGATATTCGAGTTTTATAAAACGATCTTTGAGTTTATAAAACGATCCTTGGATAAAACGATCTTCGAGTTTTATAAAACGATATTCGAGTTTTATAAAACGATCTTCGAGTTTATAAAACGATCTTCGATTTTTATAAAACGATCTTCGAGTTTTAGAAAACGATATTCGAGTTTTATAAAACGATCTTCGAGTTTAAAACGATCTTCGGGTTTTATAAAACAGCCTTTGGAGTTTTATAAAACGATTATCGAGCTTTATAAAACGATCTTCGGGTTTTATAAAACGGCTTCTCGAGTTTCATAAAACGATTATTGACCTTTATAAAACGATCTTCGGGTTTTATAAAATGGCTTCTCGAGTTTCAGAAAATGATCTGCGAGTTTTATAAAACTACTCCTCGGGTTTTATAAAACTGTTCCTTTTGTATTTTTGCGGGGAGTTTTGGTTATTAATTCCGTCGTACCGATTTTGACCCCAACATCGGATGTATGCGGACCAATGGGTCGGTGCGTTTGTGATATATCATGGATTTTACCCGTTTTCAGCCATGATTTATATATGTTTTTGGAAACAAAAGGATACTTTTAGTGTCTTTTTAGAGCTTTTACAGATTCAGGTACTCACTGGTGTAAAACATGCATTTTTGAGCTAAAATGGAGACTTTATGAAGATATGAGCAAACCGATGTTTAAGCTATCGACTGATGCACGTTGAGAGCAATCGACCGATAGATTGTTACCAGTATCGATCGATAATGGCATTTTGCATCGATTGATACATAAGTTATCCAAGCGATTAAATGAAGATTAGAAGCCCTAATTGCTTCACAAGAGTTTTAATAATTTACACACTAAGTCCCTGGCCGCCTGTTAGGCTATATTAAGAGGGTTTTGTATTAGTTTAGGTAGACAACTTTGGAGACCAATAGACCTTATTTGGAGAAGCATCTAGCTACACTTTGAGAGGAGTTTTGATGGAGAGAGAGATCTGAACTACCATTACAGATAAGATCTTGAACTCCCTTTTTACTTATTGTTTCTTTTCACTATTATCTTAAAGTATTATTCAGACCATCATGACTTTGTCTCTCATGAATATGTTTGAGTAGTCTCCCTTGTTAGATTTAGGTTTCTCATTAAGGTTGACTCATGCATTGAATTGAACCATTATTAGGGTGTTTAAAATATATTTCTCAATCTAGTTATCAATGAATGCTAAGATCAAGGATTGATCACCCTTGTCTCTGATTTTAGGATCAATTTGGACAAGCGATAGCTTGGCAAATACCCTAAGTCTAAGTTAATTTAATGAAAACTAGATAATCCATTCAAACACACCTTTACCATTTGCTGGATGCGATATCGATCGACGAGATGATAGTCGTGTCGACCGATATAGCGGCATTTACATCGATCGATAGTTTCGACAGAATCATCGATCGATATTCCTTTCAGGTTATCGGACGATAGTCCTAACCCGAAATCTAGTGGGGTTAATCCTTAACTTCCTTAAAAGTTTGAATCTGGAACTATGAATAATAAAAAAACCTTTACAGTTTGCATGTATGTCATACCTGAGAAAATACCTAAGTTTAACTATCTTCTTTCTTCTTTCAAACCAATCAACCAATCAAGCATTTACTTGCTATCATTTAAGTTACTGTTTAAAATCTTATTGTCTATCTCTGTTTCGAAGACTTAATAATCTGTTGTGTAATCCTAGAGTCCTTTTGAATTTGATCCCTAAGTACTACGATTGAACCTCTTATTTGAGAGAGTAATTCACTCCTTAGGGTTAAACATTTGAGTGATATCAAATTAGGCGCCGTTGCCGGGGACTCTTTCTTATTACCACCAGATTTAGTTTAGAATACAGTCTAGAATTTTTTTTTATTGTTTACTTAATTCTTTTTCTTCTTTCTCTGATTAACAGGGAATCCAAGATGGAAAAGACAGATTTCGGCCAAGTATCGACCGATGACGTGACCGACACATCGAGCGATATGTTGACCGAGAAATCGATCGACATAAACCATCCCACATCGATCGATATAACCGAGCCGGAAGAAGGTAAGTCTTTACTTACCGATTTAATTAATAAGGAAGTAGTCCCAAACGAACCAGTAGGTCAGTTATGCAATGAAACAAATGAATTTACAGTTAAACAGGGGACTGAAGATGTAGAAAAATTGCAAGATTACTTAGATCCCATTAAGACCTATTCCAATAGGTCAGCTATCAGGTTGCCAGATGATGAAGCAAATAAGTCTACACTTCACTTTGATTACATCCATCTGGTACAAAAGAATCCCTTCTGCGGTTCTGCCTCAGACCACCCCCATGAGCACATAGATTATCTAGAAGGAATCGCACTCAACGATACTAATCGTTGTAAACTTTTTCCTTTTTCCTTGGGGAGGGAAGCCAGAAATTGGTTAAAACGAATGCCAGCAGGATCCTTAACCTGCTGGAAAGATATTCGCACTGCCTTCATTAACGAATTTTTCGATGAGACTCGATATTGGGACGTAAGACATAAACTCTCCACTTTCCTTCAAGGCCCACGTGAATCTTTTAGAAACGCTTGGACTAGGTTTAATAATCTTCAGCGAGATTGTACCCATCATGGCTATTCTGAACCAGAGCTTCTTAAATTCTTTTACGGAGGTCTCGAGTTGGATTACCAGATCATGCTAGACAATGCGAGTAACGGAAATTTTAGCTCTAGGACTCCTGCAGAAGCAAATTATTTGATTAGAAACATAGCTATGGTTAAGTCTTATGAAATTAAAGATAGAGAACGAGAATCTAGATCCAAGAACGAATCTCAAGCAAATGAAATTAAGAAAACACTAGAGTCCCTTCACTCTCTCATTAGGGAAAAGGATTCCGATGTGATCCACGGCTATAAGGATGTCCATTCCATTGAGCAAATCTTTCTTAGACCTGGAAGCCCTCAGGAGTATACATTTAACATAGATAGTTTTACCCAAGGCTACGACACTTCCATTGGATTAAACAAGGGAAGGGTCAAGGTCAGGAAGAACCACGTTCTAAAAGAAGGTCAGAAATTAGAGCATACTCTGGATGCCAGGCTAGATAGCACCTGCAGCAAGATGTCGGAAGAACTTGACGCTTTGCGATGGAAACTAAGAGACCTTGAAAGCGATATTGCCCATACCGCAGAAGGCATCAAGAGAGAAGCAGGACGTCTACCCGGGAAGACTGATAAAAACCCGAGACGTCACGTGAATGCTGTAGTTTTGAGAAGGGGAAAAGAACTAGCTCCGATCATTAGGGAAAACACTCCTTCGGGAGAAAACATCGAGATTCCAAAAACGGAGAAACCCATTCCAAATCCCATTCAACTCCGTGACCCGATGACAACTGGCCCTCAAAACAAGGAAAATAATAAGAACTCTAAGGAGACTGAAGAGCCAGTGATCATTCTCGATGAGGAGGAGATTGACGACATCGACCGATTTGGAGATACCAATATCGATCGACATATATCCACAAACTCGAAAGAAATTTCGATAACCACCGGACCGACTATAGAACGGGTGTACAACACTTTACCTCCTTATCCTCGCAAATCTAATTCCACGCGCAGCAGGGATAAAAAATCTGCAGACGGACTTTTGAACGCGTTAAGGTAGAAATGCCACTTATTGACGCTCTTCGAATTTCGCCAACTATAAGGAAATATGTCAAGGGAATGACTCCCAAAACTTTTTCAACGGAAAAACGCAGTGTCATGATGGTCTCTGCAGAAGCTAGCGCTATAATCCAAGCCCCTGAAAAGAGACCCGATCCTGGTAGTTTTGTTCTCAGATGTACAATCCGAGACAAGCTATTTCCGAGAGAACTCTGTGATCTAGGCTCTAGCGTAAACTTGATGCCGCATTCTGTTGCCACATTCCTTGGGTATTCCGAATTTACGTCGGCTAACATCCAACTAGTTCTCGCGGATAGATCCGTTAGAATACCAGAATGAGTACTCGAGGATGTACCGGTACAAATCGTTGGATGCATTGTTCCAACAGATTTTGTTGTGTTGCACGACAAGAACAAACCCAGAGATCCGATTCTATTAGGCAGACCTTTCCTTGCTAGTGCAAACGCTATTATTGATGTCAAGGAAGGACGAATAAGTCTTAGCATAGGCAACATCCCTATGAGATTTGATATGAAAAAGGTCCTCACATCCCCTTTAATAGATAAGCAATTCTCTTATGTCGATGAGATTGATGAACTAACCCAAGAATCTTTTGAGAAACTATACTCAGATGATCATTTGGAAGATGTGTTTACATCCGCTCAGAACGAAGTCTTCAGCGTAGATAGCATAGCAGCTGAGTGAGATCGTCTAATAGAAACAAGTCATGGACCCCCAAGTGTCGAAACCAAAAGCGGAGATGGATCAGAGATCGATATCGATCGATATCTGAACAACGATATCGATCGACACCCGCCGGCTTTTGAAAATCTCACTAAGGAAAAGGCACCAAAAGTGGAGCTTAAACCATTACCCGCTGGGCTTAAATACGCTTTCCTTATGGACGATTCCTACCCAGTGATAGTTAACGCAAACCTCACTGACAAGGAGCTTGCCCTATTACTGGACAAACTGCGCAAGCATAGAAAAGCACTTGGGTACTCTTTAGATGACATTCTAGGCATATCTCCTGACTTTTGTATGCACAGAATTCACCTAGAGGACGAATCTAAGTCATCAGTAGAACATCAGAGACGACTAAACCCAAATCTCCAGGAAGTCGTCAAGAAGGAGATCATTAAATTTCTGGATGCAGGGATAATTTATCCGATTTCAGATAGCAATTGGGTAAGTCCAGTCCACGTGGTACCAAAGAAGGGGGGGTATTACAGTCGTCAAGAACGAAAAAGATGAACTAATCCCGACAAGGACTGTGACCGGACACCGGATGTGGATTGATTATAGGAAACTGAACTCCGCTACGCGGAAGGATCATTTTCCTTTACCCATCATCGATCAAATGCTGGAAAGATTAGCAAATCACCAATATTATTGTTTTCTTGATGGATACTCTGGATTTTTCCAAATCCCGATACATCCTGATGATCAAGAAAAGACAACGTTCACATGCCCCTATGGAACCTTTGCATACCGGAGGATGCCATTTGGTCTGTGCAACGCACCTGCCACTTTCCAACGTTGTATGATGTCAATTTTCACTGATATGATCGAAAATTTCATGGAAGTATTCATGGATGATTTTTCAGTTTATGGATCGAGTTTCGAGAACTGTCCCGACAACCTATGCAAGGTTTTAGAGAGATGTGTAGAAAAGAATCTGGTCCTGAACTGGGAAAAATGTCATTTCATGGTTAATGACGGAATCGTACTCGGACACAAAGTGTCCGCAGCCGGAATTGAAGTAGACAGAGCAAAAGTAGAAGTAATGATGAGTCTACCGCCACCGAATAACGTAATGGATATCAGAAGTTTCCTAGGACACGCTGGATTTTATAGGAGTTTTATAGAGGATTTTAGCAAGATAGCCAGACCTCTGACTATTCTCCTCTGTAAAGACACTAAATTTGACTTCACCCCAGATTGCAAGCAAGCATTTGAAAAGATCAAGTAAGCACTGATATCTGCCCCCGTTGTGGGAACCGAAATCCACCTACTGTCAATAAATCGTAAAAAGGAAACTTCGGGAAAACCCTAAGTTTCCAGAGGAACCAGCTATCTGCAGAACCGCACAACGAAGATTAAGAAAACGATAAACTTAGAATTTTAAAAGGATAAACGAAATTGAGAGGAAAGAGGTTCTTATTCCGAATCTGCGTAAGAACTGGTACAAAAAGAGCAGCCGAAAACTTAAGAACGAAAAACTCTAATTGAGGCGCAGCTCGCTAACAGAAAACAGAAATATTCCTAAATGCTAATTTTGGTGGTGAGAGCTCTGAAAATCGTGTGTCAGCTTCTGCCTTATGCCTCCTCCTTATATACTCCTCCTTAGGCGGTTTTATTCTTTCCATTTCACTCGAAACCGAATATATCGGGAACTTTCCATATCTGTCGATCCTTCCTTTTCTTCCGCGGAAATCTTCTATTTATCTTCAAACTTGCCTTTTATCTTCCATCTGCGAGTAAACCGTCAAAACGTTATCGTATCTTCGGGTTTGATTTCGTTAATGTCGCGAAATGGGTTTTTATCGTGCTTTAGGACCTCACGGACCGTTTTATGATAAAAACCGTTTTAGGACTTTATACGAGACCGTTTCCTGATCCGATGCCGTTTTTAACGATTTTCTCGACCGTTTTTATTAAAAACGCGTTTTTTATAATCTTAACGAAAAATCTCAGATAAATCGTATAGTTTAGGCGATGTTCGGTGTTTTACTCGACCGTTACCGTTTTATACAATTTCTTCGAGTTCTTTTCGGGAAAACAGAGATTTACGGTTTTTATCGTAGAATTCAAACGATAAGTCGGATCGAGACGAAACGAGAGACATTTTGGCCGTGGTTCAGAATGTGACCGTGTCGAAGGATGTAAGGTTCGAATCGGGGCCGCGAAGATCCGGGAGATCTCTAGTTCGCCTGCTGGCGAATTAAGCCGGGCCGGCTTAGTTCGCCAGCAGGCGAACTAGCCGAGGAGGTCCTAGTTCGCCTGTTGGCGAACTAAGCCGGGCTGGCTTAGTTCGCCAGCAGGCCAACTAGCCATGGGGTGCCTAGTTCGCCTGCTGGCGAACTAAGCCAAGCTGGCTTAGTTCGCCAGCAGGCGAACTAGTCCGGGACCGTCTAGTTCGCCTGCTGGCGAACTAAGCCAGCTTGGCTTAGTTCGCCAGCAGGCGAACTAGTTGGTGAGCCTCTAGTTCGCATTTCGTGGCTGTTTCGGTTTTTCGCGGTTTTGTAAAACGATTCTCGAGTTTTATAAAACTGCTTTTCGAGTTTTATAAAACGATCTTCGAGTTTTATAAAACGGCTTCTCGAGTTTTATAAAACGATCTTCGAGTTTTATAAAACGACCTTCGAGTTTTATAAAACGGCTTCTCGAGTTTTATAAAACGATCTTCGTGTTTTATAAAATGGCTTCTCGATTTTTATAAAAAGATCTTCGAGTTTTATAAAACGATCTTCGAGTTTTATAAAACGGCTTCTCGTGTCTTCGAGTTTTATAAAACGGCTTCTCGAGTTTTATAAAACGATCTTCGAGTTTTATAAAACGGTCTTTGAGTTTTATAAAACGATCTTCGAGTTTTATAAAATGGCTTCTCGAGTTTTATAAAACGATCTTCGAGTTTTATAAAACGGCTTCTCGAGTTTTATAAAACGACCTTCGAGCTTTATAAAACGGCTTTTCGAGTTTTATAAAACGATCTTCGAGTTTTATAAAATGTCTTATAGTTTTATAAAACGACTTCTTGGGTTTTATAAAACTATTCCTTTTATATTTTTGCGGGGAGTTTTGGCTATTGATTCCGTCGTACCGATTTTGACCCCAACAGTTAGCGCCCCAGCTCGTAAGAATCGTAGGGTTCTTGCGAGTGGATTGAGTTTGTTTGGCGAGTTTGGTAGAATTAGGCGGAACTTTAATGGCCAAAAGTCCAAGGGTGAATAATAAAATTCTTCCTTATAAGTAGATGGAGTAAAATTTTGAATTCTTTACCCCATTTTCTACAACTTATCCAAGAAACTTTTCTCTCTACTTTCTTTGGGGATCTTCAAACATGTTTTCACGAAGATGGACTCGTTCCTCAACTAGCTCCAATTCTCGCAATTCTGAGGGAATGAGCTCGCAGCCTCCAGTTTCAGCTCCGAAAGAAGAATATTTGTCCCCTTTAATCGATCCGACGGACCGTGAGGCTTTTTGGGCGCTGGGAGATGAGTCGAGGTCCGTTAGGCCTGAGACTTGGGTTCCAGCTTTGTCAGACGTCGATCAAACTTCCGGATATCTGAGCTCGGCTCTTTTCAACAGTATCGATTACATGCGTGAATTTTGCCGAGTTCCAGAGGCTGTCGAGTTTCGTCTCCCACCAGCCGGGGAGGGCGACAAGGATGCGCCCGAGGGTTTTTTCACATGTTACAACATTTTCTTGCAACAATGCCACTTATGGTTTCCGATCCCGAAAATCATTGTTCATTACCTTCACAGGCGGAGGTTATCGATCAGTCAGCTGACTCCCCCTGGTTTAAAGCAACTCGTTGGTCTCCTAACGCTGAGTTATGAGCAGGGAATTACCCTTAACGTTGATCATCTCGAGAATCTGTTGAAGCCCACGGGGAAATCGCTGAGGATCACTCTATGCCCTCGTGACGAAATTATTACGGGCTGCTCAACGCTCTCTACTTCTTGGAAGAAAAATGTCTTCTACGTTCGTATCGACAGTGCGTCAGTCGAGGAGGGTTGCATTCCGCTTTTTACGACCACGTGGGGTCGGAAAGGTATGTGAATCGAGTTCGTACGAATCTTCTTCCTCTTATTATTATTATTTTTTATCCGTTTCTGTTTTTCTGCAGTGACCAACCCTTTGCCTCCGTATCCCGCGGATCTCCAGAACATCACCACTTCTCTTAAATGTGGTGAAGTTGGTTGGTGCAGTTTTTCTCCGCGACGCGTCCGCCAAGCGGTTGCCCTCTTCCGATCTCGACTCTCTGCGGGTCTCCGATTTATGAAGAGGATTCGTTTATCGGGGAGTTCATTCCGTATGGTCCCTCGATGAGGAGTGGCAAGCCAAGCTTCCGAATGGATAAAAATCCGGTTGTCGAAGATGACGACTCTGAACGTGCGGCTTCTCCTGATAATATTCTCAAGGACTTACTTGATAGTCAGACGGAAGAAAGCGTCTGGACGAAGGAGGGCGGATCATCGACCTCCCATCTTCCGGACATCGACCATGATCAAGTCCCGGAGTTTATTAGGGGGTCTGAGAAAGCCAAGGAGGTACGTGTGTTTATTGTTTTCTTTTTCGAGCAGTTTCTATGATATCGCTTAATTGATTTTTGTTATTGGTAGAGTTTCCTTGTCATGAGCCGGGCCCTAGACAGCCATACTGCTGAAGCTCGCCTTGCCGAGTTTCGAGCGAACATGGCTGAAAAAGAAGTTGCTCGTCTTCGGGCAGAGGTCGAGGCCAACCGAACCGAAGAAGTGGTCGCGAGGGAGGCTGCTCGCGTGAGGGATGAGTGTGCGGCTAGATCTTGTCGTGCCAAGGAGCCCTCTGACCAAAGGATTCGTCGTGCTTGTCGTGCAGGAAAACGAGAGGTTGCCGAAGAGATGAAGGCTCATCGTGAGCGATTTGCAACCGGTTGTTCGGATGCCAAAGTTGCTCAATGGGCGCATGGTGATTATCGCGAATGTAGAAGAATTTTTCATGGGTTATCCCTAACTCAGAATGAAGGGTATTCGTTTGCTAAAGTATACTCCGTGCGGTGGGGACACTTGGATCAGGAAAGAGATATGCAGCCTGAACTTTCGACCTTAAGGCGCACATGTGGGATCAATGGAATCCCATCGTGGTGTCGCCGGATTTGGTCGAAGTTGGTCCTGGGATTTCGGATGCAGAGGGTGAAGCTGATCAGTCTGCGTTTGATGACTTCAGTGTGTGATGTTTAGTGGTTTTTTGATTTTGTTGTTGTTTTTCCGGGACTGGCCATTGGTGGCTTTGAATCCCTACCGCTGGGCGGTATGTACTTGAATGTTTTCTAATAAGAATATATTTTCTAAGTATGAAATTCGTGTATTGTGTTAGTTGTAGAGGGAAGAATACGAGTTGTCATCTCGCATCTAACTCTTTGGTGTAAATCGTCCGATTCGTTTACTCGGGAGATTTCGATTTTCGCGAGTGTTTAGATGTGGGCGAAGAGACATGCCTTTAGGATCTCGATTCATGCCTTGAGACGTTAGCGACCAGTGTGCTGGGTTTAGGCCAAGACATAGGTTTACTTTCAGATTGGGGCTATGCGATGACTAGTCGGCTTTCATTTTGCCCGTTGCGATTTTAACCTGACTCCATACCGATTTAGAATCCGCGATAGGTTCTCGGCTTATACGATTCGTATGGTTGGAATCGAGCATCTCACCGGGAACAATTTCTAAGTTGCCCAGAAGTGCTGACCAAAAATTTGGATTTCTTTTATAGCGCGCTATTTTATCCTTGTCGGATGTATGCGGACCGATAGGTCGATGCGTTTGTTTAGGACGGCTAGCGTGCTCGACGGGGCCAATCGCCGAGCGTTTGTGTTTTTTATAGTCGCGGACGGACTTGGGGGAATATTTTTCTTGAGAGTTTGGGCGACGTCTCGCCAGTTCTTTCCGAAAATATTTTAGTATGCAAGGTTTATAAAAATGATTAAATTGTTGTTACTGCGGAAGCGATTTTCCGGATTTGTGTGTTTTGATAGTAGCGAAGATATTCTAACTCTGTCTTTATTAAAAATTTCGATTACAAAGCGAAATTTTTTTTTAAAAAAAAATTGGGAGTATAGGAATACTCGTATACTCTAACACTCCCCCCCCCCCGTTTTGGAAGGGGGGATAGCTGAACTCGTCTTTAGGGGAGCTGCCTACGTATTCCTTTCGGAAATCAAGCCATCTCGTAGTTCTGATTGTTTGCGCGAGTGTGCTTACTCGGCTGTCGCAGACTTCTCGATCGCTTCAGTTGCAGGTACGGATGTCTTTGTCCGGGATTGTCTCCTTCGGCCGAGTGGAAGCGATGGGTGCGGAAACTTCTGGTTTCTCGGCCGTTG
Organism: Eruca vesicaria subsp. sativa; assembly: GCA_932364175.1. Lineage (NCBI taxonomy): Eukaryota > Viridiplantae > Streptophyta > Magnoliopsida > Brassicales > Brassicaceae > Eruca > Eruca vesicaria. The sequence continues at coordinate 197,415 of CAKOAT010441821.1, read as the reverse complement.
CTTGCTTTGGGTCGTCTTCTGCGGGCGGTGGCGTGACCTTTGCCCGTTTTTGTATCACGATTGCTACTGCCAATTGCCTCAGCTTATGTTCGGCCAGGAAGCAGGATCGCGATTGTCTTTGGCACCCCCAAATCGCTGCGACTCCCGTAGGTGTTGGGAATTTGATGCCTAAGTGATATGAACCACCTTCATGGAATTTATCCAAGGCGTACCCATAATCACGTTGTAGATAGCTGGGAAATCGACTGCCGCAAAGTTAACGATTTTCGTCACTTCTTTTGCGGCGACTGGTAGTCGGATTGATCCCAGGGTCATTGACGTCTCGCCGGAGAAACTAGTCAACGGTTTTGGAATTGGCTCGACGTCCGAGCGATCGATTCCCATGCGTGCCAGCGTGTTGCGGAAGATCACGTTGACAGTACTTCCGGTATCGACCAAAATCCGAGCAACTTCTAAATCGCATATCACTAAGTCGATGACAAGAGGATCGGCGTGAGGTTGGTCGATTCCGCCGGTTTCAGCGTCGTCGAATGAGATTACTCCTTTCGGAGAGTCATTCGTCGGTACCTTCCAACTCGAGCCGGTTTCGGCTTTGCGTTGGTAGGATTTGATAGACGAGACGGTGTCGTTGTAGTATTGCGATTCGCCGATAATCATGTTGATTTTTCGGCGGTTAGCGTCGTTACCCTTCTCGTCTTGTCTTCGTCCGCGTTTTTCGCCTCACTGGTTTCCCTGAGGCGGAGTTTCTGCTCGCGCATTCCTGTCATTCTTCGGAAGGCGATCCAAATCGCGGATGAGATCCTTGACACTGGATATCTCGGAAAGTTCTCCCGCGACCAATTTTGCGGCAAGTCTGGCGCCGAGAACTTTGCAGTTCACTGTGGAATGCCCGCAGGTTTGGTGGAGGTCGCAGAAGGAATTCTCATCGTCATTCGAATTTCTCGTCCACGTATTACCCGTAGTTCGCCCTTGCTCCGAACCGGAGTTGATGGCGTAGTTATGCGCCCCTTGGAGATCATGTCCCTCGTGATGGACGAATTTGTCGTAACGAGAATTCCTCTTTTTCTGCTTCTGCTCGGACGCGTTATCCTTCGTGGATGTTTTCGTCGGCTTATGCTTCTCGGACAGGATTTTAGTTTCTTCTTCGATGGTTATGAAGTCAGTGGCCTTATGGAGCGCATCCTGGATCGTCCGCGATTTTTCGAGAGTTATCTACTTGCGGAATTTTGATTTATACCAGAGCGATTTCCTTAACGCGTCGATGGCGGCTTTGTCGCTAATCCCGCTAACCCTAGCCATGACGAGTTTGAACCTACTCATGAAATCGCGGAGAGATTCGTCCTCCTTCTGCACCAAGATCCAGAGGTCGGCGTCGGAGGTTTCCGGGTTAATGAACATCGAGTACTGCTTCATGAACTCCGAAGCCAGTCGGCGGAAACTTCCGATCGAATTTTGCCTAAGTTTGGCGAACCATTCGAGCGCGGCTCCGTCTAGGTTTTCGACGAAGAGGCAGCAGTAGCCTGCGTCTTTTTCGTGGTCCTTGAGCTTGGTTCGTCCCATGGTGATCTGGAATGCTTGCAGGTGCGCTTTGGGATCGGACGTCCCGTCGTAAGTCGGCACCTTAAGTTTTTCGGGATCGGGCAGTTTGATCTCGGTGATGCGGGCCGTGAAGGGCGTTTTCCAAGACTCGTACAGTAGCCGATCAATCTCGGGTGCAGCGCTGGTAGCGTGGTGAATCTGAGATTTCACCGCTTTTACCGCTGCGGCCGTTTTGGTGATATATTCGCGGAGATCGCGAATCTCGGTCAGACCGCCAGCAGTTTGCCGACCTTGTCGGCATTTTCTGCGAGTGACTGGAGATCGCTCCTCGGCGGTTTTTGCGTATCGCGCGAAGTCGAGTTCCCCCTCGTCTCATGTAAAAGAACGCTCGGGAGAAGACTCCGGCAGAGGACTTCGAGTCTTTCTTCTCCTAGGATGGACGTCAGCGTCTTCGTCCGATGAATCGGCCTGGTCGCTTGTCTCCAGGTTAACCCTTTCGATGCCATCGCCCTCGGTCTCCTGTCCGTGAGTAGGAGGTTTCTCCGATTCGTTCAGCGTCGCGTCAGGATTGTCTTTTCCGGATTCCTTTTCCGGATTCCTTTTCCGGTAAGTTACCTTGCTCGGTTCTAGGACGATCCGTAGGAGCGCCAAAGTCGAGCCTCCTTCCGCGGATCTTAGTAGTTCCGCGGGGGCGAATTGCTCGGGTTTTCGCGGTTAGGGTCTCTACCCGTTTCGCGAGCGAACCAATGAGCTTTTCCTGCTCTTCCGAATTTTTATTAAACTCGGAAAGCATCTTCTCGAGGGTCTCGGCGTTAGCGTTTGTAGCGTTGGCCGCAGACGCACCTTGTGGTGGTGTTGTTTCAACGTTATCGCGTTCGTTGCGAGTTTGGTTGTCACCAGTCATCGCTTCTTCGTTGGACATGTTGCGGCTTCGGTGTAAGATAGATCCGACCCCCCCTCCTTCTAGCGCCAAACTGTGGGAACCGAAATCCACCTACTGTCAATAAATCGTAAAAAAGGAAACCTTGGGAAAACCCTAAGTTTCCAGAGGAACCGGCTATCTGCAGAACCGCATAACGAAGATTAAGAAAACGATAAAATTAGAATTTTAAAAGAATACACGAAATTGAGAGCAAAGAGGTTCTTATTCCGAATCTGCGTAAGAACTGGTACAAAAAGAGCAGCCGAAAACTTAAGAACGAAAAACCTTAATTGAGACGCAGCTCGCTAATAGAAAATGGAAATATTCCTAAATGCTAATTTTGGTCGTGAGAGCTCTGAAAATCGTGTGTCAGCTTCTGCCCTATGCCTCCTCCTTATATACTCCTCCTTAGGCGGTTTTAGTCTTTCCATTTCGCTCGAAGCCGAATATATCGGGAACTTTCCATATCTGTCGATCCTTCCTTTTCTTCCGCGGAAATCTTCTTTTTATCTTCAAACTTGTCTTTTATATTCCATCTGCGAGTAAACCGTCAAAACGTTATAGTATCTTCGGGTTTGATTTCGTTAATGTCGCGAGATGGGTTTTTATCGTGTTTTAGGACCTCACGGGACGTTTTACGATAAAAACCGTTTTATGACTTTATACGAGACCGTTTCCTGATCCGATGCCGTTTTTAACGATTTTCTCGACCGTTTTTATTAAAAACGCGTTTTTTATAATCTTAACGAAAAATCTCAGATAAATCGTATAGTTTAGGTGATGTTCTGTGTTTTACTCGACCGTTACCGTTTTATACGATTTCTTCGAGTTCTTTTCGGGAAAACGGAGTTTTACGGTTTTTATCGTAGAATTCAAACGATAAGTCGGATCGAGACGAAACGAGAGACATTTTGGCTGTGGTTCAGAATGTGACTGTGTCGAAGGATGTAAGGTTCGAATCGGGGCCGGCTTAGTTCGCTAGCAAGAAAACTAGCCGAGGAGGTCCTAGTTCGCCTGCTGGCGAACTAAGCCGGGCTGGCTTAGTTTGCCAGCAGGCGAAATAGCCATGGGGTGCCTAGTTCGCCTGCTGGCGAACTAGTCCGGGACCGTCTAGTTCGCTTGCTGGCGAACAAAAACAGCTTGGCTTAGTTCGCCAGCAGGCGAACTAGTTGGTGAGCCTCTAGTTCGCGCTTCGTGGCTGTTTCGGTTTTTCGCGGTTTTGTAAAACGATTTCTCGAGTTTTATAAAACGGCTTTTCGAGTTTTATAAAACGATCTTCGAGCTTTATAAAATGGCTTCTCGAGTTTTATAAAATGATCTTCGAGTTTTATAAAATGACCTTCGAGTTTTATAAAACGGCTTCTCGAGTTTTATAAAACGATCTTCGTGTTTTATAAAACGGCTTCGCGAGTTTTTAAAAACGATCTTCAAGTTTTATAAAACGGCTTCTCGAGTTTTATAAAACGATCTTCGAGTTTTATAAAACGATCTTCGAGTTTTATAAAACGATCTTCGAGTTTTATAAAACGGCTTCTCGTGTCTTCGAGTTTTATAAAACGGCTTCTAGAGTTTTATAAAACAATCTTCAAGTTTTATAAAACGGTCTTTGAGTTTTATAAGACGATCTTCGAGTTTTATAAAACGGCTTCTCAATTTTATAAAACGATCTTCGAGTTTTATAAAATGGCTTCTCGATTTTTATAAAACGACCTTCGAGCTTTATAAAACGGCTTTTCAATTTTTGTAAAACGATCTTCGAGTTTTATAAAACGTCTTATAGTTTTATAAAATGACTTCTTGGGTTTTATAAAACTATTCATTTTATATTTTTGCGGGGAGTTTTGGCTATTGATTCGGTCGTACCGATTTTGACCCCAACACCCGTCGTACAAGCACCCGACTGGAACCTTCCGTCCCATCTATTACTCCAGTCGATAAAGCTACATGCCATCCATTACTCCAGTCGAACTCTTGACGACGCTCAGAGAAACTATAGAACTACCGAAAAGGAACTACTTGCAGTGGTTTACGCTTTCGAAAAATTTCGTAATTATCTAGTGGGCTCAAAAGTCATCGTTCACACTGATCATGCAGCCATTAAGTATCTTATGCAAAAGAAAGACGCGAAATCACGACTTATCCGCTGGATACTCCTTCTCCAAGAATTCGATATGAAAATAAAAGATAAGAGGGAAGTAGACAATGGTGTCGCGGATCACCTTTCCCGCATACGAATAGACGAAGAAGTCCCTATTAATGATTTCATACCAACCGAAAACGTGTACTCAACCGATTCATCATTCATCGGTCAGATACAAGTCTCCAACGAGTTTGCATCAACCGTTTATACTGGGAGTACTGATTCCGGGGACCTAACATCGATCGATGGACAATTAGAGGAATCATTCGATATGGGTGAGACTACATCGATCGATGGAGATGATGACATTGACTTACGCGACGTCACGTTTAAGATTAATATCGATACGACCGTAAATGTAGCATGCCAACCAATCACTGATAAACATAATATCCCTCCGAATGGAAATATTACGCACGACACGCACGCTGTCGAAAAGAAAATCGATGAAAGACCTTGGTATGCAAACATAGTAAACTATCTCGCTGCAGACGTCAAACCTGAAGAGCTTAAACACTACGACATGAAAAGGTTCTTCAGAGAAGTAAGAAGGTATCATTGGAACGAACCTTACCTTTACAAACGATGCGCCGATGGAATATTCCGACGATGCGTAGCTGAAACTGAGATTCCAGACATCATTTACCAGTGCCATGGATCCGAATATGCTGGACATTTTTCAACCTTTAAAACGGTTTCAAAAATTTTCCAAGCTGGATTCTGGTGGCCTACGATGTTCCGCGATACTCAGGCCTATATTGCAAAGTGCGACAGATGCCAACGTCGCGGAAAAATCAGCAAGAGACATGAAATGGAACAAAAATTTATCCTTGAAGTAGAAGTCTTTGATTGCTGGGGTATAGACTTCATGGGTCCTTTCCCTACTTCTTACGGGAACCGTTACATTCTAGTCGCTGTCGACTACGTTTCAAAATGGGTTGAGGCGATCGCTTCACCCACTAACGATGCCTCTGTTGTTGTCAAACTTTTCAAAAGCATCATTTTCCCAAGATTTGGAGTCCCTCGGGTAGTTATAAGCGATGGTGGAACTCATTTCATCAACAAAATCTTTGAGAATCTGCTCAAAAAGAACGGAGTTCACCATAGAGTGGCAACACCTTACCATCCGCAAACCAGTGGGCAAGTGAAAGTTTCTAACAGACAGATCAAAGCTCTTTTAGCAAAAACTGTAGGAGCCACCAGAAAGGATTGGTCTAGGAAGTTGGATAATGCACTCTGGGCTTATCGAACAGCTTTTAAAACACCGCTAGGAACGACTCCATTTCACTTACTCTACGGTAAATCTTGCCACTTATCAGTTCAGTTAGAGCATAAAGCAGCCTGGGCTACTAAATTACTAAATTTTGTCATAAAGACGGCTGCGGAACGGAGACTCATCCAGCTAAATGAACTGGAAGAAATAAGGCATCTGTCCTATGAGAACTCCAAGTTATATAAAGAGAGAACAAAGGCTTATCATGACAAACGCATTATTTCGCGGCATTTCGCCCCAAATGATCAAGTTCTCTTATATAACTCTCGTTTGAATATATTTCCCGGAAAACTCCGATCTCGTTGGTCAGGCCCTTTTACTATCATAGCAGCCCACTCAAATGGAACCGTTACCCTTGTGAATGAGAAAGGAGTTGAATTCACGGTAAATGGTCAACGAGTCAAACATTATTGGGTCAACCCTCCAAATTATAAACCCCTCCGGTTGAGTATACCTAATCCCGCCGAAGAAACCGGATCGGTAAAGCATGCTCAATAATTTTCAAATAGCTTTGAGTGGGAGGCAGCCCACTGTTAAAATTTCATTTATCGTGCTTTTAATTTCAAAATTTTTAGTTATTGATTATCTTTATTTAGCAAAATAGCAAACATATTAGCACAATTCAAACATATCGATCGATATGCAATACTATATCGATCGATACGGAAATATCGAGGGCGAACTACCTTAATTCGATATGAGCCGTTTTTATCCCCCACTTCGCAAAACACAACCGAAACCCCCAAAACCTTTCTTTCTCTCTTGATTCTTCACGGAATTCTCCCGTTTTTTTGCCTCATTCGATTCAAAATCCTCCCTCTATCTCTATTTCACTCTCCAATCTGAAATCCTCTAAGGTATAACCCTTAGAATTTTTGATTTTTATGGAGAACAAAGTTTCACCCAAATTTTGGCTAGAAATCGGTTGATAGGTTTGTTTTTAATCATTTTGAGTTGTTAGAATTGTTAGATTAGAGGTTTTTGAGTATTAGAACTAAGCATTGAACTATAAACTTGCGATTTGGATTTTTGAGATTCTTGCAGGTTTCACGACTCAATATCGATCGACATCGAGCTTGCTCTGTCAATCGATATGTACATCTTAGCCGGATCCGGAAGAGGATGAAAATGACCACTATCGATCGATATCAATCGACTTGCATCGGTCGATATCGATGAACTTAACGGATTGCTGATTTTAGTTTTCTTTCCTACTTTTTGCAGATGTCTACTCGAGCTGCATAGAGGGAGAGGCGAACCAAACGGAGGCTCGATAACCTTGGCGCCTCCAGCAGTCATCCTCCACCGTCTTCTTCCTCTTCTGAAAGGGAAGATGAGCGCGACCCTTGGCCACGTCGGGCTGGGGAACGGATTACAATCCACCAGCGTTTCAACAACCCGGAACGCACCGCTAAGAGTACCGAGTGCCTGCGTCGTCATGTAAGTAAGGATTGGGACAACTACGACAACCTGTTCTACAACGCATGGCTTATTGTGGAGATCGCCCCCACACGTTTCATCGATCCCGCCACTACCAGACGCCTCGGGATTGACAAGGATCTTGGCGATATGCTCATCCAGCTTGGGTTTGGGACCATTGGCTCCCAAGCCTATGACCTTCATCCTGATCTCGTCCGGCAGTTCATGGCCACGGTTCGCTTTGAGTACGGGAACCAGCCATCGAGTGTTGCTTGTGATGGTGTTCTGTCTTTCTTTGCCGTCCGGTACTACGTCACTGTCCCCGAGCTCTGCACGATCTACGGCTTTGGGAACAAGACTGCCACCTCCAGCACCATCTCAGCCTTTCCAGCGGTTAAGGAGTTCTGGCAGATCTTTGGCACAGGTCCTTGGAGTTCAGCTTCAGTGGTTCAGATCGACATCCGCCACCCGACCCTCCGGTACTTCATGAGTCTCCTTGCCGCCACTCTGCTCTGCAAGATGGAGCCAAACAAGGTGCGGATCTACGAGCTTACACTGCTGTACATGCGCTTGACGGACTGGTCGATCTGACCTTTTTAGACCCGGAGCGCAACATGGGTACACCCAACTTGGGTGCTGTCTTCGCTGAGCATCTACTCAGCTTGAAGACTAAGCCTTTCTCTGGTGGCAAAGGGAGAAAGAAGGAGATGGTAGGGAGTCTGCTGACACCGATATTCCAGCACTGTGGGATCCGTTTTGACGAGGATGACGTGGACACTTCCCGGCATTACTTGGACGCCGAGCATCTGTGTAACAGCCAGTGGCTGGACAGGGAGCTCCTATGGTCTTTCAGGTCTCCAGCTGGTGCACACCGGTTCCGCCTGCCTCAACCAGAGACGACTCTCTTTGCGGGTAACCTCGACAGGCTCCATTTCCAGCCAGACCCGGCTTTAGTACTCGCTCCAGCCCCGCAGCGCGCGACACAGGAGTCTGCAGTGCCAGAACCTCCCACGCTTTCGCATCAGCTTCTTTGCCCCCGTTCCCTGATCTCTCAGGGATGGAGACAGAAGAGGAGCAGGTCTACAGGAGAGGAGTGTTGGACGCTCTTCGTGCAATCTGGTATCGGGTCTCGAGATGCCGCTTTTCTAGCCGAGCTAGCACTTCAGCTTTTGACCTGTCCCCAGCAGCTTCTGCCCCGCAGCCTGATCAGCGTGACGAGAATGGTGAGGAGGACGAAGACGACGACGAGGGCAGTGAGGGCTGATTCATTCGCCCGTATTTCTATCCTTTTATCTCATGCTACTATGTTTTCACTTTTATTTTAAGACTTGTAGGATTTTTATTCGTACCTTTTATTTTCTGCCAATGCCCGCTACTATCTTATTATCTAACTATTTGTGTGTTCTGAGAATGTCTAACAGAGCTAACAAAAACAACAGAACTCTTGGATGTTGAGTTCAATGATTGACAGCACAAATAGGTGACGGCACCTTATCGATCGATATACATCACCTTGTATCGATCGATATGTCGAGATTGAGGTACGATTGTTCCTACTAACATGAACGTATTTGCTACATTATTATTCACTTCCTCTTAGTCTAATAACACTGGGGACAGTGTTGTTTAGGTCTGGGGGGGGGGGTTACTACTAATATTTTCATTTTTATTTTTATTCTTATTTTTATTCTTATTTTCATTTCCATTTGTGGGAACCGAAATCCACACTGTCGATTTTCCGTCAAATATGGAAACTTAGGATAAAACCCTAATTTTCCCGAGGTCCTGGATCTCTGCGGAAATCACTAAAACAAACGAAATTAACAGAATATAGATGAATAACGAAGAACAAAGAATAAAGAATTTGTGTGAAAGCTTTTATTAAGTAAGAAATCGACAACTGTTACAAAGAGAATTGAAGAACATAGACGTCAAAAAGTTCTAAGGATCTGAATTGCTAGTCTAAACGCTAAGTCCTAAATTCCTAAGCTAACAGCCGTCTTTTTAGGTCTGATTTCGTCCCCCCCCTTCTGCCCTACGCCTCTGGTTTATATACTCCTTGCCTTGACGGTTCGATCTTTCCATTTTGCCGGATTTGGGTATTTTGGGAATCTTCCATTTTTCTCGATCCTTCCTTTTCTTCCGCGGAAATCTTCTATTTATCTTCAAACTTGCCTTTATTTTCTTTCTGCGAGTAAATCGTCAAACGTTATCAAATCTGCGGGTTAGATTCCGTTGAAATCGCGAGATGGGTTTTTATCGCGTTTTAGGTCCTTCCGGGCCGTTTTGCGATAAAAAACCGTTTTCCGACTTTTACAGGACCGTTTCCTGATCTGACATCGTTTTTAATAAATTTCTCGAGTTAATCGCAAAGTTTTATGATTTACTCGACTTTTTAGTAAAAACACGTTTTTTACGACTTACTCGGTGTTTTTTATTAAAAAACGCGTTTTTATGATTTTAACGAGAAATCTCGAATAAATCGTATAGTTTAGGCAATGGTCGGTGTTTCTTTTAACCGTTGCCGTTTTATACGATTTCCTCGAGTTCTTTCCGAGAAAGCAAAGTTTTACGGTTTTTATCGTAAAATTCGAACGGTAAGTCGGATAGAGATGGAACGGGAGACGTTTTAGCCGTAGTTTAGAATGCGATTGTGTCGAAAGACGTAAGTTTTGAATCGCGGATGCGGGAAATCGAGGCCCGGGATGTCCGAGAAGTTTTTAGTTCGCCCATCGGCGAACTAAGCCGGGCTGGCTTAGTTCGCCGATGGGGGAACTAGTGGGGTGATTCTTAGTTCACCCATCGGCGAACTAGTGGAGTGTCCTTAGTTCGCCCATCGGCGAACTAAGCCGGGCCCGGCTTAGTTCGCCGATGGGCGAACTAGTGGAGTATCCTTAGTTCGCCGATGGGCGAACTAATCGTGACTAGTTCGCGATTACGGCTTTTTCGGTTTTTTGCGATTTCGTAAAAAGATTCTAGAATTTTATAAAACGATTCTCTAGTTTTATAAGACGATTCTCGAGTTTTATAAAACGATTCTCGAGTTTTATAAAACGATTCTTCGAGTTTTATAAAACGATTCTCGAGTTTTATAAGACGATTCTCGAGTTTTATAAAACGATTCTTGAGTTTTATAAAACGATTCTCGAGTTTTATAAAACGATTCTTGAGTTTTATAAAACGATTCTCGAGTTTTATAAAACGATTCTCGAGTTTTATAAAACGATTCTCGAGTTTTATAAAACGATTTTGAGTTTTATAAAATCACTTTTGCGGAAAGTAATGATCTCCCTTTTACAGAAGCTATCGCAGACGTTGATTTCAAGAGTACGGTTTTTGACACCAACAGTTAGCCCCCCAGTCCGCAATTTCTTGAGGATATTTTGCGGTCGGATGAAGTTAAGTTTTAATCGGAATCTACGGCTGAGATTCGTCTTATTGCGAGGGAGAGCTCTCCTTTTTCTACAAGTATTGGATCATTACTTCTCATATCTTCCATCTTTCAAGTTTCTCTCCAACTTCTCTCTAGAAAAATTCTTAAGATGTCTTCTTCCCAAGGTGATCAGCAAAACCGTGAGATCCCATCCAGTGACAATCCTCCGGCATATCCGCAGGATGCTCGGCTTTCCGAGTTTCTCTTGTTTCAAGACGAGATGGATCGTAGCGACGCTGAGGAAGATGCCGTGTCGAGCGACGTNTCTTTCAAGTTTCTCTCCAACTTCTCTCTAGAAAAATTCTTAAGATGTCTTCTTCCCAAGGTGATCAGCAAAACCGTGAGATCCCATCCAGTGACAATCCTCCGGCATATCCGCAGGATGCTCGGCTTTCCGAGTTTCTCTTGTTTCAAGACGAGATGGATCGTAGCGACGCTGAGGAAGATGCCGTGTCGAGCGACGTTCCTCCAGTGGATTCGTCCGTTCTTGCAAGAGAAGTCAAGGCTATTTTGGATGAAACGGCGGATGCGGTAGTGGGCTCCTCGGCGGGTATTGCCACTGAACCGTCGAGTGCGCCTCTCCTTGTAGCCGAAAACGTCACTGTTTCCGCTGAGGTCGGACTAGCCGTAGCCCCCACCATGATAGAGTCAGTCGTGCCTCCAGGCGTGATCGAACCGGTCGTGGCTCCTACCGCCGTTGAATCAGTTACGACTCCTGCCGCAGTTGAAACGGTTGCAGCTCCCACTTCGGTTGATCCAGTTACGATTCTGGGACCTCCTGCTCCGGTTAAGAGGGTGATTGTCTTGGGACTTCCGGCGCTTAGCGACGCTGCCTGCTTCAGCGAAAGGCCGCAAGAGAACTCGTCCGAACCCAGATGCTCCTGCGAGAAAGAGAGCCGTGAAGGGTTCCGAGACCGGGGCTTCGTCTAGCAAGACACCGAGCATGATGTCGATGTCGCAGCAACGCACCAAGGTACGGGTTTGCAATCATACGTTTTTAAAGATTATGTTCGCAGCTGACCGTCTTTCTTGGTTGTTTTTTTTTTAGTTTGTTTTGTTGATCGATGGGATGATCAAAAAGTGCGGATCCGAAGTTGAGCGTTTAGCCAGAGAGTTAGACGAGTCGCAGGCGAGGGCGGCTCAGCTCGAAGGGAAGCTGAAATCGATAGAAGAAGTGCATTCCGCGGAAGTGTCTCGACTCGAAGCTCGGATTAGCGACCTGGATCGTGACCTTGGAAGGACCGCGGTTTCCCTGATCAAAGCGAAGGACGGGAAGAAGTCCAAGGCTTCGGAGCTGCGCAGACTTCAGCGTAAGATGAAGAGTNTCGAAGCTCGGATTAGCGACCTGGATCGTGACCTTGGAAGGACCGCGGTTTCCCTGATCAAAGCGAAGGACGGGAAGAAGTCCAAGGCTTCGGAGCTGCGCAGACTTCAGCGTAAGATGAAGAGTTTTGAGGAATCAGCTGCCCGTGTGACGGAAAGGTCTATTCCGGTCGAGGGGAGCGATTCCGATCCGATTCTCGCGGCTGAAGACGTGCCTCAGCTTGACGCGGATATGGGTGACGACCCAGAGGTTGCTATCGAGGATGAAGGTAATGCGATGGATGAAGATGAGGCTCCGTACGCGGAGAATGTTTGAAGTTTTAGTCTCTTACGAGACTTTTAAAATTAGATTTTTATGTATTTGGCCGAGTGCGGCCTTTGTACTCGTTTGGGACTGGCCTTCTATGGCTTCGAATCCCCTGTTGCTTTGGCAACTTTTTTATTTTCGTAATGGATAATCGGTTTTATTTGAATTTTCTGATTTGAGTTGACGTTGTGGGAGGCCCGCGAGTTGTCGTCTCGCATTCCGTTCCCTTTGTAGATCGCCTTGTTTGTTTGCTCGTTTTAGGATTTTTAGTAAATCGAGTGTGCGTTTAGATATAGACGAAGAGACATGCCTTTACGATCTCGATTCATGCCTTGAGACGTTAGCGACCAGTGTGCGAGGTTTAGGGCAAGACCTAGGTTTACTTTCGGATTAAGGCTGTGCGATGACTAGTCGGCTTTCATTTTTCCTGTTGCGATTTTAACCTGATTCCATACCGATTTAGAATCCGCGATAGGTTCTCGGCTTATACGATTCGTCTGGTTGGAATCGAGCATCTCACCGGGAAAAATCCCGGAAGTGCTGACCAAAAGTTTGGATTTCTTTTATAGCGCTATTACCCTTGTGTCGGGTCTTCGAGAGCTATCTCTGCGAGATAACTAAACTTTGTTTAAGACTGTTGCGAGTTCGTTGTGATCAGCAACGAACTATTTTTAAGTGATAGATGTTTGCGCAATTTGGGCCTTCGCGAAGGATAAGTATATTAAGAAGTTTTGCGTATTTATAGTCGCGGATGGACTGTTTATTGTTTTTTGGAGAGGAACGTTTTTTCCGAACATTGGCGACGTCTCGCTATATTCAGAATTTCGTTTTTTTTTTTCGATGCGTTTGCTGAAAAAGTTTGAGAAATTTATCGTTTTGAAATTTTGGGAGTATACGAGTATACGTATACTCACCTACTCCCCCCCCCCTTTTTGAACGAGGGGGACAGCTGGTCTTATCTTGCGACAAGATGCCTACGTACCCTGTCGAGGGGATCAAGCCGTCTCGTAGTTCAGTATTTTGCGGGCGTGCCGCCTAGTGATAATATTTTTTGAGGTGCATCGCGTTCCAGGATCTGGGAATTTTGACTCCCTGCATGTTTGCGATTTCGTATGCTCCGGGTCGGACTACTTTTATGACCTTGTACGGTCCTTCCCAGTTTGCTCCTAGTTTACCGGCAGTTTGTTCTGCGGTGTTCTGGAAGACTTTTCGTAAGACTAGCTCGCCTTCGTGAAATCTGCGGTTACGTACGTTTGCGTTATAGTACTTGGCGGCCGCTTGCTGATAATTTTGAATTCGAACGAGTGCCTGATCCCGCCGTTCGTTAATCAGGTCGAGTTCGTCGAGAAGGAAGCATTTTTGTTTTGACGCGTGCATTGGCCCGACTAAATCCATTGACCACCGCATAGACGAAATGATCTCGGCGGGTTGGTGAATAGTCGGAGCGTGCCGCTTACATTTCTCGCATTTTCGCGAAAAATCCTCGCAATCCTTTACCATCGTTGGCCAGAAATATCCGTGGCGCTTGATTTTTTTTGCGAGGGATCTTCCGCCAGAATGGTTTCCGCAAGATCCGGAATGCACTTCCTGCATAACCTGCCGCGCTTTCTCCCCTTGGACGCAAGTCATCAGTGGTCCGGAGAACCTCCATTTGTAAAGTTCTCCATCCATTACGACGTACCGTGCGGCCTGGGTTTTTATCTTTCGGGCCGCCCATTTCTCTGACGGAAGTTCTTCGTTAGTTATGTATGCGAGGATTGTTTCCATCCAAGGACGATTGAATCCGTAATTGGACTGATCTTCGACCGGTTGGTCTTCCTCCGCATCGTCTTCTGGTTCGTTGATCAGATTTATGACTATGGGCGGTCCGATGCTAGGGTGTTCGATAAATTCAACGGGAATTAATCTGCTCATACTAGGATCCGAGCTAGATGCTAGGGCAGCCAAAGCGTCTGCCTGGGCGTTTTCTGCTCGGGGAATTCTAGTCAAAGCGAATTGATCGAACTTCTGAGTTAGATCTTTTACTAAGATCAGATACGCTTCCATTCTTTCGTCCCTTGCTTCGTATTCCCCGCTAAATTGGCTAGCCACTAGTTGGGAGTCGCAGTATGCGTGAAGGTTACGAATTTTCAGACTGTGAGCTAATCGTAGTCCTGCGATCAAGGCCTCATACTCGGCTTCGTTGTTTGAAGCGTGGAAAATCAATCGGAACGATTGTTCCAATACTTCTCCCGTTGGGGATGCAAGTCGGATGCCAATCCCAGAACCCTGTTTGGACGACGATCCGTCAACGTACAGGATCCAGGTCGAGTTCGGCTCTTGGCTGGACGTACTTCCCGTCGGGAGTTCCACTATGAAATCTGCGAGCACTTGTGATTTTGCGCAAGTCTTTGAGCGATATTCGATATCGTACTCGCTCAGCTCGATCGCCCATTTTGCCAACCTTCCCGACTGGCTGGGACTGTGAAAAATGGTGCAGAGAGGGAACGAAGTGGGAACGACGATGGTGTGGGATTGGAAATACGGTCTAAGTTTCCTTGCGGACATGACCACGGCCAAAGCCAATTTCTCCATCATCGGATATCGCGTCTCCGCGTCCAGTAGTGTCTTACTTACGTAGAAGATCGGTTTTTGTTCACCGCGTTCTTCCCGGATAAGGACGCAACTTACGGCGGTCGTCGACACTGCGATTTAGAGGAATAATGGTTCTCCTTCTACGGGTTTCGCGAGTATTGGCGGGGTAGCTAGGTAATGTTTCAGCTGTTGGAAAGCCTTCTCGCATTCCTCTGACCATTCGAACTTTTTGTTTCCCTTTAATGTCTCGTAAAAAGGTAGACATTTTTCCGTTGATCGCGAGATAAAACGTTTAAGTGCTGCGATCCTGCCGGTCAATCTTTGTACTTCGCGTTTCGTCCTGGGAGAAACCATCTCTATCAGTGCCGTGATTTGTTTTGGGTTAGCCTCGATTCCGCGGTAAGTGACGAGGTACCCTAGAAATTCTCCGGACGCAACGGCAAATCGACACTTTGCCGGGTTCAACTTCATGTTATGAAGGTTGAGCCTCTCGAAACATTCCTGGAGGTGTACGACGTGGTCTTGCTCTTTGAGCGATTTCACGAGCATATCGTCGATGTAAACTTCCATTGTTTTTCCGAGTTGTTCGGAGAACATTCGGTTGACGAGTCGTTGGTAAGTCGCGCCAGCGTTCTTTAGACCGAAAGGCATCACTTTGTAGCAGTAGGTTCCACGATCGGCTATGAATGCGGTTTTCTCCCGATCGTCGGGATTCATCATGATCTGATTGTATCCCGAGAAGGCGTCCATGAAAGATAAGANTCTGTGATCGATCCTACTTTGAGGAGTCTGTCGACTTCGCTGTTGACCGCTTCGGCGCGTTCCGGCCCCAGCTTCCGTCTTTTTTGTTTGACGGGTTTGGATGTCGGGTCAACGTTGAGTTCATGACACGTGATGTTTATATCGATCCCTGGCATATCTTCCGCAGTCCAAGCGAACGTGTTCGAGTTTCGTTTTAGACTTGTCAGGAGTTCGACTTATAAGGTCTCGCTCAGGTTTGCACCGATTTCGACACAGCGTTCTGGAAAATTCTCGTCGATGCATACCGAGATGACGGGTTCGCAGGTTGGCTCGCGCTTACCTTCCAAAGCCTCAGCCGCTCGCAACTGCCAGAAGAGTTCCGTTTTGTCTTGCTCTAGGGCGTTGTCGAGGATCATCGACTTCTGGAAGAGATGTCGACCGGCAGATTTTTTCGTTTTAAATCCGCGGCGTAGCAAACCTGCGAGGCTCGTCTATTTCCCCATATAGTCTCGATTCCGTTCAGAGTCGGGAACTTGAGACACATATGGTACGTCGACAGAATCGCTTGCATCAAATTCAACCACGGTGTCCCTACGATTGCGTTATAGGACATAGGTCGATCGACGACTTCGAACTCGACGTTTTTCACTATGCTCCCGGCGCGAACTGCCAAGTTGATCGTTCCGAGGGTCATAGTGATTTCTCCCGAGAGTCCTTCTAGCGGGCTTACGTTTTCCGCGATTTCAGATAGATCGATTTTCATTCTCTCGGGAGTGTTTTTGAAGATGATATCAGCCGAGCTTCTGGTATCGACTAATATTCTCGCGACATCCATATTCTGGATCGTCAGCTCAATAACAAGAAGATCGTTGAGAGGTTTGACCGAATCGATCGTTGCTCTTTTCTCGAACGAGATGACGTCGCCGTTCAGATTAGGCATGTTATTTCTCGTTCGTTTTAGCGACTATTGTGTAAGAGAATCCGACCCCCCCCCCTCCTTCTAGCGCCAAACTGTGGGAACCAAAATCCACACTGTCGATTTTCCGTCAAATATGGAAACTTAGGATAAAACCCTAATTTTCCCGAGGTCCTGGATCTCTGCGGAAATCACTAAAACAAACGAAATGAACAGAATATAGATGAATAACGAAGAACAGAGAATAAAGAATTTTTGTGAAAGCTTTTATTAAGTAAGAAATCGACAACTGTTACAAAGAGAATTGAACAACTTAGACGTCAAAACGTTCTAAGGATCTGAATTGCTAGTCTAAACGCTAAGTCCTAAATTCCTAAGCTAACAGCCGTCTTTTTAGGTCTGATTTCGTCCCCCCCCCCTTCTGCCCTACGCCTCCGGTTTATATACTCCTTGCCTTGACGGTTCGATCTTTCCATTTTGCCGGATTTGGGTATTTCGGGAATCTTCCATTTTTCTCGATCCTTCCTTTTCTTCCGCGGAAATCTTCTATTTATCTTCAAACTTGCCTTTATTTTCTTTCTGCGAGTAAATCGTCAAACGTTATCAAATCTGCGGGTTAGATTCCGTTGAAATCGCGAGATGGGTTTTTATCGCGTTTTAGATCCTTCCGGGCCGTTTTGCGATAAAAAACCGTTTTCCGACTTTTACGGGACCGTTTCCTGATCTGACGTCGTTTTTAATAAATTTCTCGAGTTAATCGCAAAGTTTTACGATTTACTCGACTTTTTTGTAAAAACACGTTTTTTTACGACTTACTCGGCGTTTTTTATTAAAAAACGCGTTTTTATGATTTTAACGAGAAATCTCGAATAAATCGTATAGTTTAGGCAATGTTCGGTGTTTCTTTTAACCGTTGCCGTTTTATACGATTTCCTCGAGTTCTTTCTGAGAAAGCGAAGTTTTACGGTTTTTATCGTAAAATTCGAACGGTAAGTCGTATCGAGATGGAACGGGAGACGTTTTAGCCGTAGTTTAGAATGCGATTGTGTCGAAAGACGTAAGTTTTGAATCGCGGATGCGGGAAATTGAGGCGCGGGATGTCCGAGAAGTTTTTAGTTCGCCCATCGGCGAACTAAGCCGGGACCGGCTTAGTTCGCCGATGGGCGAACTAGTGGAGTGTCCTTAGTTCGCCCATCGGCGAACTAAGCCGGGCCCGGCTTAGTTCGCCGATGGACGAACTAGTGGAGTATCCTTAGTTCGCCCATCGGCGAACTAAGCCGGGCCGGCTTAGTTCGCCGATGGGCGAACTAGTCGTGACTAGTTCGCGTTTACAGCTTTTTCGGTTTTTTGCGATTTCGTAAAACGATTCTCGAATTTTATAAAACGATTCTCGAGTTTTATAAGACGATTCTCGAGTTTTATAAAACGATTCTCGAGTTTTATAAAACGATTCTCGGGTTTTATAAAACGATTCTTCGAGTTTTATAAAACGATTCTCGAGTTTTATAAGACGATTCTAGAGTTTTATAAAATGATTCTCGAGTTTTATAAAACGATTCTCGAGTTTTATAAAACGATTCTTGAGTTTTATAAAACGATTCTCGAGTTTTATAAAAAGATTCTCGAGTTTTATAAAACGATTCTGAGTTTTATAAAATCACTTTTGCGGAAAGTAATGATCTCCCTTTTACAGAAGCTATCGCAGACGTTGATTTCGAGAGTACGGTTTTTGACACCAACACCATTTTCTAAAAAAAAAATGTGTGTTTTACTAAGAAGAAAGTAATGATTATATTCAGACTTGTTACCTAACCACTTCTTAGCACCACTCTTAGATTTGTCAGTTACAGAAAATACTATAGATGCTAAAGTGGATCACCAATCACCTATGTCAACACTTTCATGATTGTCTGGAAGAACCAAAGCTGATTTCCAACCTAACCTGACATCTATTGCTTGTCTTAGGGCTTGGTATACAGGGGATCGGAATCCTGCTCCAAGTCTGGAAGGTAAAAGTCTCAAAAATTTTGGTTTCCTTCTCTCCTTCCTTTGGCATCCCCAGAAAAAAAAAATTGAAATGATTTCCTGAGAGGCAGAGGGAGAGGTACATTACCCATGACCCCACTATTCTAAATCAAAGGAATGATCACACATTGTGGAAGCGAGGGAGAGGTAAATTACCTATGACCCCACTATTCGCCTACACTTTGTCAAAAGAACTACAAAAAGTAGAAAGATCAATAAGATGAACATTAGTTGTTCATTGGGAATAATATATAAAAAAAAAAAGAGGAAGAAGAAATTGGGATTCAGAGAAGGGAGATGAAAGAGAGAAAGGGAACCAGGATGAGAATGCCTGAAACTTGTTTGAGTCGAATCCAAGTGTTCCTTGATCGATATTCCCAAGGTAAAGCCTACACCTCTATTTTTTATGCATAAATGAAATCAGTAGAGGGGATAGACAGACAAGGAATGTTTAAGTTGATTGGCTAGATTTATTTGGTTGCTAAGCTAGGATATTGTATAATGTATTTCTGGAAATTGATAGATATCTGATGTGGCTTGCAATAAGTAGAGAGGTAATGGTCCTAAGCCTAGACATGTAAGAGCTTCCGCCTTTCAAACCTTTTCTAGACCAATGTTCTATTATTTTCTTGAGGACAAGCAAAAGGATAAGTCTGGGGGAGTTGATATATCATGGATTTTACCCGTTTTCAGCCATGATTTATATATGTTTTTGGAAACAAAATGATACTTTTAGTGTCTTTTTACAGCTTTTACAGATTCAGGTACTCACTGGTGTAAAACATGCATTTTGGAGCTAAAATGGAGACTTTATGAAGATATGAGCAAAACGATGTTTAAGCTATCGACCGATGCACGTTGAGAGCAATCGACCGATAGATGATTACCCGTATCGATCGATAATGGCATTTTGCATCGATCGATACATAAGTTATCCAAGCGATTAAATGAAGATTTGAAGCCCTAATTGCTTCACAAGAGTTTTAATAATTTACACACTAAGTCCCTGGCCGCCTGTTAGGCTATATTAAGAGGGTTTTGTATTAGTTTAGGTAGACAACTTTGGAGATCTTTAGACCTAATTTGGACAAGCATCTAGCTACACTTTGAGAGGAGTTTTGATGGAGAGAGAGATCTGAACTACCATTACAGAGAAGATCTTGAACTCTGTTTTTACTTATTGTTTCTTTTTATTATTATCTTAAAGTATTATTCAGACCATCATGACTTTGTCTCTCATGAATATGTTTGAGTAGTCTCTCTTGTTAGATTTAGGTTTCTCATTAAGGTTGACTCATGCACTGAATTGAACAATTATTAGGGTGTTTAAAATATAGTTCTCAATCTCGTTATCAATGAATGCTAAGATCAAGGATTGATCACCCTTGTCTCTGATTTTAGGATCAATTTGGACAAGCGATAGCTTGGCAAATACCCTAAGTCTAAGTTAATTTAATGAAAACTAGATAATCCATTCAAACACACCTTTACCATTCGCTGGATGCTATATCGATCGACGAGACGATAGTCGTGTCACCCGATATAGCGGCATTTACATCGATCAATAGCTTTGACAGAAACATCGATCGATATTCCTTTCAGGTTATCAGACGATTGTCCTAACCCGAAATCCAGTGGGGTTAATCCTTAACTTCCTTAAAAGTTTCAATCTGGAACTAGGAATAATAAAAACCCTTTACAGTTTGCATGTATATCATACCTGAGAAAATACCTAAGTTTAACTTTCTTCTTTCTTCTTTCAAACCAATCAACCAATCAAGCATTTACTTGCTATCTTTTAAGTTACTATTTAAAATCTTATTGTCTAGCTCTATTTCGAAGACTTAATAATCTGTTGTGTAATCCTAGAGTCCTTGTGGATTCGATCCCTAAGTACTACGATTGAACCTCTTATTTGAGAGAGTAATTCACTCCTTAGGGTTAAACATTTGAGTGATATCAGTTTGTTTAAGACGGCTAGCGTGCTCGACGGGGCCAATCGCCGAGCGTTTGTATTTTTATAGTCGCGGACAGACTTTTGCGAAATATTTTTCTGAAGACTTTAGGCGACGTCTCGCCGGTTCTTTCCGAAAATATTTTGGTGTACGAGTTTCGTAGAAATGATTAAGTAGTTGTTACTACGAAATAATTTCCGGATTTTTTTTTTGAATTTGTTTTTTATGTTTTCGATAGTAGAAGAGGTTTTATAATATTATAACTTTGTCTTTATTAAAGAGTTTCGAAAATTCCGATTACAAAGCGAATTTTTTTGTTTTTAATTCGGGAATATACAAATACTCGTATACGCACCCACTCCCCCCCCCCATTTTGGAAATGGGGATAGCTGAACTCGTCCTTAGGCGAGCTGCCTACGTATTCCTTTTGGAAATCAAGCCATCTCGTAGTTCTGATTGTTTGTGCGAGTATGTTTACTCGGCTGTCGCAGACTCTTCGATCACTTTAGTCGCTTGATCGGTGTCTTGGTCCGGGTTTGTCTCCTCCGGTTGGGTAGAAGCGATGGGTGCAGAAGCTTGTTGCTTCTCGACCGTTGCTGGTTTAGGATCGTTCTCTGCGGGCGGTGGTGTGTACTTCGCCCGTTTTGGTTTCACGATTGCAACCGCCAATTGTCTTAGCCTATGTTCGGCTAAGAAGGAAGATCGCGATTGTCTTTGGCATCCCCAGATTGCTGCGACTCCTGTAGGGGTCGGGAATTTGATGCCTAAGTGATATGTCGACAGCACCGCCTTCATGGAATTTATCCAAGGTGTGCCCATGATCACGTTGTAGATGGCTGGGAAATCGACGACCATGAAGTTGACGATTTTCATCACTTCCTTGGCTGCGACTGGTAGTCGGATCGATCCCAAAGTCATAGATGTTTCGCCGGAGAAACTAGTCAGCGGCTTCGGTATCGGTTCAACCTCTGATAAATCGATTCCCATGCGTGTCAACGTGTTGCGGAAGATTACGTTGACGGTGCTTCCAGTATCGACCAAGATTCGAGCGACTTCTAGGTCGCTTATCACTAAGTCAATGACGAGGAGATCGGCATGCGGTTGGTCGATTACGCCGGTTTTTGCTTCGTCGAAAGAGATCACTCCCCTTGGAGTGTTATCCGATGGTACCTTCCAACTCGAGCCAGGTTTGGGATTTCGTTGGTAAGATTTGATAGACGAGACGGTATCGTTGTAATACTGCGATTCGCCAATGATCATATTGATCTTTCGGCGGTTAGCCTCGTTACCTTTCTCGTCTTGTCTTCGTCCGTATTTTTCGCCCGACTGGTTCCCTTGGTGCGGAGTTTCCGCTTGTGAGTTCCTATCCTTTTTTGGAGGGCGATCTGAATCGCGGATGAGATCTTTGACGCTGGTTATCTTGGAGAGTTCTCCCGCGATTAGTTTTACGGTGAGTCTGGTGCCGAGGACTTTGCAAATCACGGTCGAGTGCCCACGGGTTTGGTGGTGATCGCAGAAGGAATTCACTTCGTAATTTGGATTCCTTGACCATGTGTTGCCCGTAGTTTTCCCTTGTTCCGATCCGGAGTTAACAGCGTAGTTGTGCGCCCCTTGGAGATCCTGTCCCTCGTTATGGACGACTTTGTCGTTACGAGAGTTTTTCTTTTTCAGCTTTTGCTCAGACGTGACATCCTTTGCGGATGCTATTGTCGGCTTATGCTTTTTGGACAGGATTTTAGTCTCCTCTTCGATGGTTACGTAATCGGTAACTTTGTGGAGCGCGTCCTGGATCGTCCGTGGTTTTTCGAGAGTTATCCACTTTCGAAACTTCGACTTGAACCAAAGCAATTTTCTGAGCGCGTCGATGGCGGCTTTGTCGCTTATTCTGCTAACCTTAGCCATGACGAGTTTGAACCTGCTCATGAAATCGCGAAGGGAATCATCTTCCTTCTGCGACAAGCTCCAGAGATCACCGTCTGAGGTTTCCTGATTTATAGACATCGAGTACTGCTTCAGGAATTCGGAAGCAAGCCGGCGGAAGCTTCCGATTGAGTTTGCTTGAGTTTGGCGAACCATTCGAGCGCTGTTCCTTCTAGGTTTTCGACGCAAAGACGACAGTAGCCTGCGTCTTTTTCGTGATCCTTGAGCTTGGCTTGTCCCATGGTGATCTGGAAGGCCTGTAGGTGTGCTTTGTGATCAGTCGTCCCGTCGTAGGTTGGTACCTTGAGTTTCCCCGGATCATGTAACTTGACCTCGGTGATCTGAGCCGTGAAAGGCGTTTTCCGATATTTGTACAGTAGCCGATCGATTTTGGGTGCGGCGCTGGTAGCATGGTGGATCTGAGATTTCACCGCTTTTACCGCTGTGGCCGTTTTGGTAATGTACTCGCGGAGATCTCGAATCTCTGTTAGTTCGCCAGCAGTTTTCCGACCTCGTCAGTGTTTGCTGCGAGTAACCGGAGATCGTTCCTCGGCTGTTCTCGCGCATTGCGAAAAATAGAGCTCCTCCTCGTCTCCAGTAAGAGAACGCTCGGGAGAAGACTCTGGCAGAGGGCTGCGAGTTTTTCTTCTCCTACGATGGACGTCTGCGTCCTCGTCTGACGAGTCAGCTTGGTCGCTTGATTCCAGGATAACCCTTTCAATGCCATCTCCCTCGGTCTCCTGTTTGGGAGTGGGAGATTTTTCCGATTCGTTTAGCGTCGCGTCACGGTTATCTTTTTCAGAGTCTTTCTCCGTCTGGTTCTCTGCCCGGTTCTAGGGCGATCCATAGGAGTCGCGAAATCGAACCTCCTTCTGCGGATCTTAGTTGTTCCACGGGGGCGAATCGCTCTGGTTTTCGCAGTTAGGGTTTCGACCTGTTTTGAGAGTGAACCAATGAGCTTTTCCTGCTCTTCCAATTTTTTGTTAAAATCGGAGAGTATCTTTTCGACGGTCTCGGCGTTAGCGTTCATAGCGTTGCCGCGGACACATCTTGCAGTTGTGTATTGTCAACGTTGTCGCTTTCGCGAGTTTGTTGTTTTTCTGTCATCGCTTCTCGATTGAGCGTGCTGCGGCTTTAGTGTAAGATAGATCTGACCCCCCTCCTATAGCGCCAAACTGTGGGAACCGAAATTCTCCTACTGTCAAGAAATCGTAAATAAAGGAACTTGAGTAAACCCTAAGTTCCCAGAGGACCCGGCTATCTGCGGAACCGCACAAGAACAATTAAGACAACGATGAATGTGAAATAAAAGTACGAATAAGCGAGATTGAGAGCAAGAAGGATCTTATTCCAAATTTGCGTAAGAACGGTTACAACGAGAGTAGCCTTAGCTGCGTGAGCCGTCGGCGAGATTCCTAACCCTAGCAATCTTAAGACTAAACCCTAGTTGAGACGCAGCTCGATAACAAAAACGGAAATATTCCTAAAAGCTAAGTTTGGTGGTGAAAGCTCTGAAAACTCGTCCCTTGCTTCTGTCCTCTGCCTCTTGCTTATATACTCCCTTCCTAGGGGCGGTTTAGTCTTTCTATTTCGCCCAGATTCGAGTTTATCGAGAATCTTCCATTTATCTCGATCTTTCCTTTTCTCCCGCGGAAATCTTCTATTTATCTTCAAACTTAACATTTCTCTTCAAATTTGACATTTATCTTCTTTCTATGAGTAAATCATCAAAATGTCGTCATATCTCCGAGTTGGACTTCGTCAATGTCGCAAGATAGGCTTCTTTCGCATTTGAGGTCTTATTGTGCTGTTTTGCGATAAAACCGTTTTATGACTTTATACGAGATCTTTCGAAGTTTTATTTACGATGGTATCGTTCTATTCCGCTTTCTACGATTCACTCGAAGTTTTATTTAAGAACACATTTTTTATGATTTCTCACGAAAAATCTCGAGTAAATCGTATAGTTTAGGCAATGTTTGGTGTTTTGTTTAACCGTTGCCGTTTTATACGATTTCCTTGAGTTCTTTCGAGTAAACAAGACTTTACGGTTTTCATCATAAAACTCGAACAATAGGACGGATCGAGACGAAATGAGAGACATTCCGACCGTAGTTCGGAACACGGTCATGCTGAAGGACGTATGAATTGAATCGAGGACGAGGGAGATCGAGGCTCGGGAAAATTAGCTCGACGTACAACGAACCGAACCAGACCGGTTCAGCTCGCCGTACGACGAGCTATACGGGATGCCCCTAGCTCGCCGTACGGCGAGCTATCTTTGGTCGAGATAGCTAGCCGTACGGCGACCTAACTCTGGTCGAGATAGCTTGCCGTACGGCGAGCTAGCTCGAGGCCACTTAGCTCACTGTACGGTCGTGTAATCGTTTAGTGCTTAACTCGGAGGATCGTGTAATCGGCGTTTGTTTCGTTCTTTCGAGATAACGATTTCCGAGTTTTCCGCGGATTTCCTTTTTTCAAAAACTTATTAGAATTTTATAAAACGACTTCTCGGGTTTTATAAAACGACTTCTCGAGTTTTATAAAACGACTTCTCGAGTTTTATAAAACGACTTCTCGAGTTTTATAAAATGATATCTTGAGTTTTATAAAACGATTTCTCGGATTTTATAAAACGGCTTCTCTAGTTCTATAAAACAGCTTGGCGAATTTTATAAAACGTATTTAGTATTTTTTACGGAAATTTTTGGCTATTGATTCTGTCGTAGCGATTTTGACCCCAACAATGCGCTATTTTATCCTAGTCGGATGTATAAGGACCAGTGGGTCGTATGCGTTTGTTTAAGACGGCAGATGTGCTCGTCGTGGCCAATCGACGAGCGTTTCTGATTTTATAGTCGCGGATGGACTTGTAAAAATTTCTCTAAGAATTTGAGAGACGTCTCGCCAATTCTTTTCAAAATATTGATGTTGATATGACGTATAAGTTTTTCTGCAACTCTACTGCAGAAATATAATTTCCGAGAGTTTCTGAAGTCAGAATTGTGTTCCGATAATGCGTTTTTTTATAAAGAAGAGATTTTGCGATATTCTAACTTTGTCTTTAATGAAATGTTTCGAAAATCTCGAGTACAAAGCAAATATATATATATATATATATATATATTTTTTTTTTTTTTTTTATTTAAAAAA
>CAKOAT010441821.1:85491-171675 GCA_932364175.1 Eruca vesicaria subsp. sativa | reverse complement strand
GTATGGATGGGTTTGGAAGCTTGTTGCTTCTCAACCGTTGCTGATTTCGGGTCACTTTCCGTGGCTGGAGGACCGGATTTCGCCCGTTTCGGTTTTATGATGGCGATAGCCATTTGCCTTAGCTTATGTTCTGCTAAAAAGCAGGATCGCGACTGTCTCTGGCAACCCAAAATTGCTGCTACTCCCGCAGGTGTCGGGAATTTAATGCCTAAGTGGTATGTTGACAGGACTGCCTTCATTGCGTTTATCCAAGGTGTGCCCATGATTACGTTGTAGATGGCCGGTCGATCGACTACTGCGAAGGTAACGATTTGGTTACTTCTTTTGCGGCTACCGGGAGTCGGATTGCTCCTAGAGTCATAGCCGTTTCGCCGGAGAAACTGTTCAACGGTTTTCGGATTGGTTTGAGTTCTTATAATCCGATTCCCATTCGCGTCAATGTATTGCAGAAGATCACGTTGACGGTGCTTCCGGTATCGACGAGTACTCAATCGACCTCTAAATCGCTTATGACTAGGTCAATGACGAGAGGATCAGCATGCGGGTGGTCGGTGCCGGAAGTTTCGGCTTCTTTGAAGGCGATTACTCCTCTTGGAATATCATCCGACGGTGTCGGGCAATTTGAGCCTGTCTCGGCTTTTCGTCGATAGGACTTGATAGACGAGATGGTGTCGCTGTAATATTGCAATTCGCCGATGATCATGTTGACCCTTCGGTGGTTAGAATTTCTCCATTTCTCGTCTAGTCCTCTTCCGCGTTTCTTGCCCGTTTGGTTCCCCTGGGGCGAGTTGTCTGCCTGCGGATTCCTGTCGGTTTTCGGAGGATGGTCTGAATCACGGATAAGGTCCTTTACGCTGGATACACCGGAGAGTTCTCCCACAAGCAGTTTTGCGGCCAACCTTGCGCCGAGAACATTGCAGTTTATGGTAGAATGACCGCGGGTCTGGTGGAAGTCGCAGAAAACGTTTTCCTCGTAACTCGCATTCCTGGTCCAAGTATTTCCCGTAGTTCGCCCTTGCTCCGATCCAGAGTTGATGGCATAATTATGTGCACCCTGAAGATCCTGTCCTCGTGATGGACATATTTATTGTTAAAAGGGTTTTTCTTTTTCGGCTTTTCCTCAGACGCGGCGTCCATTGCAGACGCCTTCGTCGGTTTATGGTGCTCCTCCAGGATCTTAGTTTCCTCTTCGATGACAATGAAATCGGTAGCTTTGTGAAGCGCGTCCTGGATTGTACGCGGTTTTTCGAGAGTTATCCACTTTCTGAACTTCGACTTGAACAAGAACTATTTTCTCAGCGCGTCGATGGCTGCTCTGTCGCTTATTCCGGTAACCCTAGCCATGATGAGTTTGAAATTTTTCATGAAGTCGCGGAGTGGTTCATCTTCCTTCTAGGATAGACTCCAGAGGTCAGCGTCGGAAGTCTCTCGGTTTATGAACATCGAATACTGTTTTAAGAATTCTGAGGCAAGCTGGCAGGATCTCCTGATCGAATTTTGCTCAAGTCGAGAGAACCATTCGAGCGCTGCTCCTTCTAGGTTTTTAACGAAGAGACGGCAGTAGCCTGCGTTATTTTTTATTTCCTTGAGCTTGGCTTGACCCATAGTGATCAGGAAGGCCTATAGGTGCGCTTTGAGATCGGTTGTCCCATCGTAAGTTAGCACTTTGAGCTTTCTGGGATCCGGCAGCTTAATCTCGGTGACGAGCCGTAAAAGGCATTTTCCGAGATTCGTACAGCAGTCGATCGATTTCGGGCGCAGCAGTAGTGGCATGGTGAATTCGCGACTTCATTACTTTTACTGCTGCGGCCGTTTTAATGATATAATCGCGGAGATTGCGAATCTCAGTTGGGTCGCCAGCAGTTTTCCTCGGCCGTATTCACATGCTCCATGCAGTAGAGCTCCTCCTCATCCTCGGTGAGAGAGTGTTCGAGAGAGGAATAGGGCTGAGGACTGAGATCTTTCCTTTTCCTCGGATGAACGTCAGCGTCTTCATCCGAAGGATCAGATTGGTTGCTGGTTTCCAGATTCACCCTTTCGACACCGTCGTCCCCGGTCTCCTATCGCGAGAAGGAGATTTTTCCGAGTCTTTTGGCGTCGCGTCAGGGTTATTTTTTTCTGCAGTTTTCCCTGGTTGATTACCCTGCTCGTTTATGGGATGATCCATAGGAGTTGCGAAATCGAGTCTTCTTCCATGGATTTTCGTAGTTCTGCGGGGGGCGGAAAGCTTTGGTTCTCGCGGTTAAGGATTAGACCTGTTTTGCGAGAGATCCGATTAGCTTATCTTGTTTGTCCGTTCTCTTCTGATAGGCGGAGAGTGCCTCCTGCAGCGTTGTAGTGTTGGCCGTAGAGTTAACTGTTGCAACGTTTGCTGCTGGAGTTTGAGTTTCCACATTCACGTTGACATCGGCTGGTTGTTCCTCTGTCATCGTGATTGACTGAGCTTGATGTGGTCTGAGAGTTAGATAGATCTGTAACCCCCCTCCTTCTAGCGCCAAACTGTTGGAACCAAAATTCACACCGTCGATTTCCGTGAATAAAGGAACTTAGGGAAAACCCTAATTTCCCAGAGGTCTCGGATATCTGCTAAACCACATGCCAAGCAATCAGAAAACGACAAGAACAGTAAGAACAATAAAAATTGAGAAGTAAAGGGAAAAAAGGTTTCTTATTCCGAATCTGCGTAAGAGCGGTACAACGAGGTAAAGCCTTGGCTACAAGAGCTGACGGCGAGTTCCCTAGTTCTAGAAACCTAAGACTAAAACCTTAGTTGAGACGCAGCTCGATAAGAAAAATGGAAAATTGCCTAAATGCCTAAGTTTGTGTGTAAAAAGAGTTCTGAGCGTCCTCATGCTTCTGTCCTCGACCTTCTGCTTATATACTCCTTCTCTGGGCGGTCTAGTCTTTCCTTTTCGGCCCTGATTCGTGCTTATCGGAAATCTTCCATTTATCTCGATCTTTCAAATTATCTGCGGAAAACTTCTATTTATCTTCAATCTTGACATTTACCTTTCCCTGCGAATTATAGGCAAACCGTCATTGTATCTTTGGGCTGGATCCCGTCTAAAGTCGCGAGTGGGCTTTTACCGCGTTTTAGGATCTTTCGAGCCGTTTTACTACTTAGCCGTTTTACGACTTTTGACAAGATTAATTCCTGATACGACGATGTTTTTAAGTAAACATCTCGAGTTAATCGTATAGTTTGGCAATGTTCGGTGTTTCGTTTTACTGTTGCCTTTTTATACAATTTACTCGAGGTTTTATTAAAAACGCATGTTTAACGATTTTTATTAAAACATCTCGAGTTAATCGTATAGTTTGGCATTGTTCGGTCTTTCGCTTAGTTTTATACGATTTACTCGAGTTTTTACTAAAAACACATTGTTTTCACCGTAAAACTCAAACGGTAAGGCAGATTGAGACAAAACGAAGGACGTTCCAATCACGGTTAAGAGTACAATCGAGTCGAGGAGCACAGGTGGTTGAAATCAGCTCGCCCAATGGCGAGCGGGGAAGATGTGCTCAGCTCCCCAATGGGCGAGCTGTACAAGTGAATGCAGCTCGCCCATGGGCGAGCTAGTCACAGGTGTGTTCAACTCGCCCATGGATGAGCTGGAATTGAGGAGTGCAGTCGCCCATGGGCGAGCTGGTCACAGGTGTGGTCATCGCCCTTGGGAGAGCTGGACTTGATGAGTGCAGCTCGCCCATGGGCGAGCGGGTCATATGTGTGGTCAGCTCGCCCATGGGTGAGCTGGACTTTATGAGTGCAGCTCGTCCATGGGCGAGCTGGTCACAGGTGTGGTCAGCTCACCCAGGGGCGAGCTGGACTGATGAGTTCAGCTCGCCCACGAGCGAGCTGGTCACATGTGTGTCCTAGCTTGTTCGTTGGCGAGCTGGACGGTTGCTCGGCTTTGGTCTTTTCTTGTTTTATCGACCCGAGACCTTTGAGGATGTAAGGAGATGTGTCCGGAGGCGTTGACTCTGATCTTTAACAATAGTTTTAACATTTTGGGGAGTTTGGCAGTTACGGCCATTTTTGTTAACTTGGCCAATAAAACAATCGCGAGCTTTTTTATTTGATTTCCCGACGATTTCCAAGATGACAATTTTCGAGTTTTTAGGAGTTGCTTTGTTAGGAGAATCCTGAGATTTCTTCTCGACACTTTTTCGTGTTTAAATATTTATTTTTAACTTCTGTGGGAAGTTTTGGTTGTTGATTTTGTCGTAACCGATTTTGACGCCAACAGATTTCTGCAGAAAGTAGTGTGCAGCATCACATGATCTCGATAGTGGCCTACTTCCGAGTGGCAGAATGCGAATCCTTACCCATGATCGGTAGTGGCCTACCTAAGGGGGACTGAATACGATCTCAAAGACAATGACCTCGGGGTCCCAGATGTTCAAAATCCCGAATTTTACATCTCCAATCTACTCACCTCCGAGTCCAGGTCAAGCACCTTAGAATCTACTCAGAAAACCTCAGAGTTCTGAATAAATGTCCTTGTAATACAGGAAAGACCCCAGGGTCCCAAGCAATCAATTGGGATCTGTAAATTCCAATATCTAACCTCAGGGTTAAATCATGAACTTCCGAGTACCCAGTGTTCAAAATCCCGAATTTTACACTTCTGGCCCCTGGGCCCAGCCAGAGACATCAGGGCCCAAACCTTTGGGCCAAGCACTTAGCCATCAGGCTCCATCAGTATCTCCAGGCCCGGACGACGAGTCCATCAATTAAGAACTACGAGTTCTTACGTCCTAAAGAACTCTCCTATCTCCACGATCGAGTAAGAGAATGCAGGGTCCATTCAAAGATCTCAGGATCTATGCAGGGTTCTAAGAACCCTCCACGACCTTCGGGTCCTAAGCATTGAAAACAATGAGTTTTGCGTTTCATTCCTATTACGCTAAGCCATAACAGCAGAGTTCTGACCCTCAGGCGAACATGTGCATATAAAAGAAAAGAAACTTTATTGCTAAAACGTGAAGTGCACAAGAGCAACACAATTCAGAAGTCAAAGGAATTCAAACAGTGAAACAAAGACAAGTGCATTAAAAACAAAAATTTCATGATCCGCCAGAGCCAGAAGACAGAGGGATAGCAGGCTCATCTGCAAAAGAGGGAGGATCCACGCCTTTGAACATTGCCTCGGCAAGGCCTTATACCAATCAAACTCCCTGGCCAAATCCCAGCTGTGGGCCCGTCTGCCGAGCCAATCTCGCATTACCTCCCATCGAGACGTGATCTTCGCCCCGTTCACAGCCATCACCTACACGTTCTTCAAAATATTTGCCTCAGCTCTTAGCTTCTCCAAAGCCTCTTCTAATTCCTGGTTCTTGCGACCCAGCGCTAGAGCCTCCGACGAGGAAGTTTCCACCGCGCCCTCAATCGCCTTGACCTTGTCCGGCATATCGTGCAGCTCCATCCCTTGGGCCGCCCTCCTGCTTTTCTCATCAGATAGCTGCTGGGACAACTCCTTGGCTTCCTCATTGAATGAGGCCATATCCTCTTCCGGAAACTGAGCTCCCAAATGATGCAATGAGGAGAGGACCTGTGTAAAAGATCACCCAATGAGACTCATTCTTACCTGAAGAAGTCTCTCTTGAAGCGCCAGGATCACCTCTGCCAGATATTTGCCCCAAAAAGGGACATTCTCTTGAGAAAACACCCTAGAGTTCAGGTCCCCAAGAACATCCGATAAACCTCCAGCCAAGTGCTCAGTATCAAAGGCATGTGGAGATAGCCGAGCGGCCGCCCTACCCCTCAGTCTTCTCCCCTGAGAAGAAGAAACAGCCTCGCTCTTAATCACCGTCTTGCGACTACTTCCAGTTATCATAAGCTCGTCCCCTGAGACGGTTGTGATGACAGTATCTTTCCTCGCTGAAATCGCCTCGTTCACCCTATTAAAGGCTTCCATTGGGTCTTCCTCTACCGGGCCGCCTGGTTACAACAAAACTAGTTAACCAGGAAAACGGAAGAGAAGTATGACCAACATCAAAGAGGGAGACTCACTCCGGAGCCTGGTACGACCCAATACGGCAGGGCTAAGGAGATATTCCACCTGACGCCGTGCAAGAGGAAGGGCTCTGGCCCTGAGAACATTGCTCTCTCCGCCCGCACGGGATGGGTGAGTTCCACCTACCAAAATAACAACGGAAGAAAATTGATTAAGCGGATCCCGTCATCATTCAAGGATATCAATTCTTCTTACCTACGAAGCTCCACCGATAGTGGGAACCAGGAAGGGTCATGAATACATATCTTTCTTGCCACCTCTTCACAAAAGACAGGCTTTTGCGGTCGTTTTTTGGAAATTCCTCTACAACAGGAAGACCACTGCGGGGTCGAAGATGAAAACGACCCTCTCCGCCATTAATTGGAGCAAGTTGATAAGCGAACAACACTTCATCGACGCCTAGAGGAAGGCACTCCTCATCGCTTAAATTTTGAATAGCATTGAGAATACGCCAAGCTGGAGGGTTAAGTTGTGAAGGAGAGATCCGGAAGAAGCTGCAGAGGTCCACGATCAACGACATAATATTTCCTCTAAAGCCAGACTCGAAGAAAGCCTCATAAATGGCACTCTCCTCTGGTTTACCCATGGAAGCACGTTCAGATGAACTAGGAAAGCGAAAAACGACGGAGGAAGAAAGTAGGTAATTCTTTCGTCACTTGACTAAATCATCCTCTTTCACTGACGAGGTGGGGCCCACCACTAAAGAAGGCGGCGACGCATAGGTTAGGGGATTCGGAGCCAGAACCTCAAGATCATATCCGTCATAAAGGATCTGAGGAGCTGTCCGTCTTGGATATAGGAGAATCCACTCTTCTCTTGGAACTCAACCTCTCAGCCGTCAAAGGAACCGAGGAACCAGAGCGTTTCTACATAATGAAACTACTCCATAAAAGAAGAAGAAGAAAGTCCTCGAATCAAGAGAGATTATCTGGAAGAATATGACGAAGTCTCGCAAGGGATTTTCTGTACAAAGAAATGGATGGGCATTTAAAGACATCACGGCTACTGTCTTCTCGAAGAAGCAACCACCCCCGAATCTCAAGTAAGAGATAAGATCAAGCTTTCAAAATTCAAAATCAGAGAATCCCACCTTCTAGGAACTCGGAAGAACAGATATGATACGGACGCGAGTTCGAAAAGGAAAGAAGATATTCCCGAATCAGCGCAGACGGCTAGGGTACCCTCGATCCTCCAAGACTTACTTAATCACGACTCCGCGTAATCGACTCCAAAGAGGCTCAGGCCTGAAGATATCTGATAAACTCCAATTTTACCAAGGAAACCCGACTTACTCCAGGCTCCAAACATGGTCCTGGCCTAAACGAGGACCTGGAGAAAGGGGCGCCTAGAGCGATGTCTTACCTAAGGGGAATCTGCTGAGATAAAACGACTACGGTCCACCTAGACACACTTTATCCCTTGATTCCATCGGTGAAATCAAGGAATAAGAGGCAAACTTCTGGGAAAAAATACCCAGGCACCAGATTCCTCCAGCCTCCGCGCTGGGCACCGGCCTCTAGACCGCTGCTCTGAAGGGACCCAGGGCCCGGACCCTGCATCCAGGTTCCCCGGGCCCGACCCATGCTCCAAAAGCCGGCCCTTGGCTAAAATGGAAGTTCTCCACTTAAGGGAACTTTTCCATATACGCCAATATGGAAGAGTTTAACCTAATGCAAGCCAACATCTACACCTATCTAAGGGGAACCCAAACTCTAGAATAAGGGATCAATTTAGAGTTTGAGAGACTAGATCTAGGCGGCTAGGATTAGGGTTCATGCACCAACATTGTAGCCCCCTTCAAATCTAATAATAACTCTCTTTCTCTACTAGTTTTTTGTTTGTTTCTCTTGATTTCTACTTGCCTCATACAAGTATCCCCGATTCCTCTATGTTCATACAAACTTCCTCGTCTTCTCTTCATTCACACATAAATCTCCTAGTGTTCTGTAGTACTAAAACGACCCTACACAAAATACCATAACATAACAACCAGACGACATTTGACCTGAGCAAATACTGCTCCTTCCACAAAAGAAATGGACATTCAACTGAAGAATGTCGTGCCGCACTCCGCAGTAAGGAAGAAAACAAAAAAGGTGCAGAGAACGCAGAAGAAGAAGAGATCCCAACTACCCCAAAAGTAAAAAACAATGGTAAAAGAAGTAGAGAAATCGGACCAGAATCGCTAGAGTCACCACCCCCCACCCCAAAGAAAAGAGTCGACATGATCTTGTGGGGGTCCGAACATAAAAAAGCACCAAATCAGACCAAAGAGCACGTAAACGTTGATACACGATGACGATACGAGGCCCGATGGAGGTTGATACGACATGTTCTCCTCCCCTCAGAAAAATAACCAAACCCCACCACGAGCAAAAATGGAGCAACAAGTTCAGTAAAGTCCGGAAATTACTGGAGAAACCGATACATAAGAAACAGCAGCCCGCGTTTACTCAAATCCAACCTGTCCGAGGGGCAAGGACACCACCAGCCGACACTGACCAAAAAATGGAGATTCCCGACGCACCACAAGAAAAAAGGAAAAATAATTGATTTCATTTATGGAGGGTCAAAATTCTGAAAATCAGTCAATTCCATCAAAGCCCACCAACGAAGAGCCGAAAGCAGCACTGGCATACGAGAACCTTTATCAGGTTCCAACCACAAAATCACCTTTGACGAAAATGAAACAGTCAACCTCCACAGACCACACGACGACGCACTTGTCATACGACTTGACGTCGGAGGATGTGAATTGTCCAGAATCATGGTAGCTACCGGAAACTCTGTAGTCATACTCTTCTACAATGCATTTCAAAGATTGGGATTCACCAGAACACTTCTTAAAAAAGAAAAGACCCCCCTAATTGGATTCTCTGGAGAGGCTGCCTTTTCTCTCGGTTCCATCGAGCTCGCCGTCACCGCCGGAGATGTTAGGAAGATCGTCGAATTTATCGTCATAGATCGACCTGCTCCATTTAACGCCATCCTCAGAAGACCATGGCTATACATCATAAAGTCAGTACCCTAAACTTACCATCAATGTCTGAAGTTCCCTACACCGAGAGGAATTCAAACTAGAAAAGGGAGCCAAAAGAGCTCCAGAACATGCTACCTGTCAAGCTTCAAAGTTATTGAGTTGAGTCCATAAGATCGATGAAGAAGCTATAAGGAGAACAAGAATCGCACCCACATGCACGATCGAGAAACATGACCCAACCCACTGGGAAAATAATCGAACTACGTTAGATTTATCCCTCGACGAGGGTACGTAGGCAGCTCACGATTTGAGTTCAGTCACCCCTCTCAAACAAATCGCTCACAAAGAGATCAAACCCAAAGGAGATAACAACCTATCCGTACGGACACACCTTTTGTGATATATAATGTAAAGTTGTATACAAAATAATTATCTATAAATAATAAAGAAAAAATACTTTCTCATCTTCTCAAATTTGATTTAACTGAATGAAGAGACCCTGATCAAGTCTACGGAAACAGTTAGAATCCCGCTAAAAATACGGCGCATTATAGTAGTAAAACTATTACTTGAACTCAACTTATCGACGCGATATCAATCGAAGTCGATCTACGACCTCGGAAATAAGAAAAGGTCACGCACTCAAACCAAAATGAAACCGAACGAACCATTATTATTCATAATCGTTATTACCCATCAGGATTACCAGGAAATAAAAAATAAAAAATAAACAATACAAAACTAATTCTACTCTTCGGTATTGAACTCACCATCTTTATAGCCCCCCCCCCCGGTTTGTTGGGGTCAAAATCGGTACGACGGAATCAATGACCAAAACTTTCCGCAAAAATAAAAATATCTTTTATAAAACACGAAAAGTTGTTTCATAAATTCTAAGGACTGTCCGAACAAGGGAAATCCGCGCAAAACTTGGAAATTGTAATATCGGGGAAAAAAAACAATCACCGTTTACACGCTTTCCTAAGTTAAGAAAAAAAACACAAAAAAAAACCGCATCCGCCGTGAATCGCGAGCAGGTTCGATCGAACCGGCTCGCCGTACACCGAGCTGAACCAACCGGTTCAGCTCGTCGTACAGCAAGCTGTGACATCCGGACCAGCTCGCCATACGGCGTGCTGGTTCACTCAAGTCAGCTTGCTTTACGGCGAGCTGAACCAGGCGGTTTAGTTCGCCGTACGGCGAGCTGACCGTCTAACAAAAACTCGCCGTACGTCGAGCGGACCGTCCTGAGCCTTGCTCCCCCAAATCCTTGACATAAGGAATACGTCCTTCTATTCGATCATGCTCTGAACCATGGTCGAAACGTCTCTCGTTTCATTCCGATCAGTCTTACCATTCGAGTTTCACGATAAATATTGTAAAGGTCTTCTTTTCTCTTATGAATTCGGGAAGGTCGTATAAAACGGAAATGATTAAACGTAAAATCTTACATTGTCAAACTATACGATAAACTCGAGAAATCTTACAGAAAAGGCATCGTATCAGGAAATGATCTCGTCTAAAATGGTATTTATCGCAAAACGGCTCAGGAAGTCCTAAAACGCGATAAAAGCCCATTCGCGACTTTAAACGAATTCCAGCCCAAAGATACAATGACGGTTTGACGATTTACGCGCAGAAAGAAGATAAATGTCAAGTAAGAAGATAAATGTCAAGTTTAAAGAAAAATGTCAAGTTTGAAGATAAATAGAAGATTTCCGCAAGGAAAATGGAAAGATCGAGATAAATGGAAGATTCCCAATAAAATCGAATATGGGCGAAAAGGAAGGACTAAACCGCCTAAGGGGGGACATTATAAGCAAAAGGCCAAGGACAGAAGAAGAGGACGAAGTTTTAGAGCTCTCACCACTAAAACTTAGCATATTGGCAACTTTCCGTTTTTGTTATCGAGTTGCGTCTTAACTAGGGTTTTAGTCTTAGATTGCTAGAACTAGGAATCTCGCCGTCAGCTCACGCAGGTATGGCTTACTCTTGTTGTATCGTTCTTACGCAAATTCGGAGTAAGACTCCTTCTTGCTCTTAAATCTCGTTTTTTACATCTTTACTTTATTCTCGTCGTTTACTTTATTGCTTGTGTTCGGTTCCGCAGATAGTCGGGTGCTCTGGGAAATTAGGGTTTTCCCTAAGTTCCTAAATTTAAGTAAAATCGACAGGGTTGAATTTTGATTCCCACAGTTTGGCGCTAGAAAGAGGGGGGGTTGAATTTATCTTACACACACGCTCAATCAAGAAACGATGTCTGGTGACCAAAAAACTCGCGACAAAAGCGACAACGTTGACAAAATACCCCCACCAGATTTGTCCGCGGCTAACGCCGAAACCATCGAAAAGATGCTCTCCGACTTCAACAAAAAGTCGGAAGAGCAAGAAACGCTTATTTGTTCACTCACAAAAAATGTCAAAACCCTAACTTCAAAAACCAGAGCAATACGACCCCGAAGAACTACTAAAATCCGCGGAAGGAGGCTCGATTTTTCGACTCCTATGGATCATCCCAGAACTGATCAGGGTAATCTTCTGGAGCAAAACTCCGAAAAAGATAACCCTAACGTGACGCTGAACGAATCAGACAAATCTCCTACTCGCAGACAGGAGACCAAAGAAGACGGCGTCAAAAGGATTAACCTGGAAACAAGTGACCAATCCGATCCGTTGGAAGAGGACGCAGATGTCCATCCAAGGAGGAGGAAAAGACTGCAGCCCTCAGCCGAAATCCTCTCCCGAGCGTTCTCTTACTGAGGGCGAGGAGGAGCTCTACTGCGTGCAACGCGCAAAAACGGCTGAGGAACAATCTCAAGTTACTCGCAGAAAACTCCGACGAGGTCGAAAACTGCTGGCGATCTAAATGAGATTCGTGATCTCCGCGACTACATCACTAAAACAGCCGCATCGGTAAAAGCGGTGAAGTCTCAAATTCACCATGCTACCAGCACTGCACCTGAGATAGATCGGCTGTTATACAAATCTCAGAAAACGCCTTTTACGGCTCGCATCACCGAGGTCAAGCTACCCAATCCTGGAAAGCTCAGAGTGCCGACCTACGACGGGACGACCGATCCCAAAACGCACCTGCAGGCCTTCCAGATTGTTGGGGTCAAAATCGGTACGACGGAATCAACGGCCAAAACTCCCCGCAGAAATATAAAAGGAATCGTTTTATAAAACCCAAAGAATCGTTTTATAAAACTCAAGGATCGCTTTTTAAAACTCGAGGATCATTTTATAAAACTCGAGAATCATTTTATAAAACCCGAGGATCGTTTTATAAAACTCGAGAATCGTTTTATAAAACTCGAGGATAGTTTTATAAAACTCGAGAATCGTTTTATAAAACTCGAAGAATCATTTTATAAAACTCGAGGATCGTTTTATAAAACTCGAGAAGCCATTTTATAAAACTCGAAGATCATTTTATAAAACTCGAAGATCGTTTATAAAACTCGAAGATCGTTTTATAGAACTCGAGAGGCCGTTTTATAAAACTCGAAGATCGTTTTATAAAACTCGAGAAGCCGTTTTTTAAAACTCGATGATCGTTTTATAAAACTCGAGAAGCCGTTTTATAAAGCTCGAAGATCGTTTTATAAAACTCGTAGATCGTTTAATAAAACTCGAGAAGCCGTTTTATAAAACTCGAAGATCGTTTTATAAAACTCGATGATCGTTTTATAAAACTCGAGAAGCCGATTTATAAAAATTGAAGATCGTTTTATAAAACTCGAAGATCGTTTTATAAAACTCGAGAAGCCGTTTTATAAAACTCGAAGATCGTTTTATAAAACTCGAGAAGCCGTTTTATAAAACTCGAAGAACCGTTTTATAAAACTCGAGAATCGTTTTATAAAACTCGACCATCGTTTTATAAAAACTCGAAGAACAGTTTTATAAAACTCGAGAATCGTTTTATAAAACTCGACGATCGTTTTATAAAACTCGAAAAACCGTTTTATAAAACTCGAAAAACCGTTTTATAAAACTCGAGAATCGTTTTACGAAACTGCAAAAAAAAGAAACAGCCGTAAAACGCGAACTAGGAGACACTCTACTAGTTCGCCCACTGGCGAACTAAGCCAGCTTGGCTTAGTTTGTCGGTGGGCGAACTAGTCCCGTCCTGACTAGTTCGCCCACCAGTGAACTAAGCCAGCCGGCTTAGTTCGCCGTTGGGCGAACTAGAGACTTTCCGGATATCCCGCGCCTCGATCTCCCGCATCCCCGATTCGAAACTTACGTCCTTCGACACGGTCGCGTTCCAAACCACGGCCGAAATGTCTCCCGTTTCGTCTCGATCTGTCCTATCGTTCGAGTTTTACGATAAAAACCGTAAAACTTTGTTTTCTCGAAAAGAACTCGAGGAAATCGTATAAAACGGCAACGGTTAAACGAAACACCGAACATTGCCTAAACTATACGATTTATTCGAGATTTTTCGTAAAAATGGTAAAAAACACGTTTTTAATAAAAACGTCGAGTAAATCGTAAAAATGGCAACGATTAACCGAAGAAAACGAATGTAGCTAAACTAGCTGGTCTGCCATAAGCTTGGGTAGGATGCTGACTCCAGATCCTGTATCACATAGGGCACGAGGGAACTCAACACCTCTGATGGAACAGGGTATTGTAAACTTCCATGGATCGCTCTTCTTCTCCAGTATGGTCTTCTTCTTTAAACTGTCTCTGACTTGATGAAACATCCTCTTTATGTCTTCTTCTATCTCTCTTGTCTCTCTGAAAAACATCCACAATCTGTGTGAAAAGTAGGCTTCTTCAAAAGGTTTCTCTTTAGGTATTCTGAGAACTCGTTTTCTGAAACTTGATAATTCTTTCTCATTAGCTTTCCTTTTATAAGGCTTCGGTATCTTCTCTTTCTTTTTTCTGAGAACTCTTCCATTAGTTTCCTTTTCTATCTCCATGGACTCAAAGATATCCGTGGGTCTCTCCAAGATGGCTTTCTGAGGGCTTCTAGTAGTGTAATACTGCTCCCGAAATGCGTCAATACGTGCACCATCTATCTTGAGGAGTTGCACTCGGCGTTGGGGTACCGTGTATCGAGAAACACTGACTGGAGTGCGTCGGTCGATATCATGGTCTTCCTATCGATCGATAGGAGGGTGATCTTGTCGGTCGATAATGTGCGGATCGATCTTGACAAGGACAGGCGGATGTGGGTGACGTGCTGCGAAGGTTTCATGAGGCATAGTCTGGACGGTACTGCACTCGTACGGGTACTCGTCGAAGTCCATCGATCGACACTCATCAAAGTCTATCGATCGATGTACATGGGAACGTATCGGTCGATGATCACGGGGTGATATCGATTGATAGTAGTCGCAAATGAAGTCTCTCTCATCATCAGATTGCTGAATCTCTTTTACTACCTCTTGCCAAAAAATCATCATCCAAGACAGCATTGATGTTATGGCTGTTGGCAAGCTCATGTTTCTTTAGGGCTTCTTCTGTCTGAAACACCTGAGTCTCCAGCTTCTTCATATGGGTGTTTAAAGCATCTAGCTTTGTTTGGAGGGTGTTGTAGACGGAGTCGATCTTCCCATTGAAGTCTGACTTGAGTTTCTGCTGACTCTCAAGGACCTTGTCAAGAATCTCCTCCAGTTTAGTATCTTGGGTGGGTGGGTGTGAGTTGGAGTAGAATGAGTTTCCATAGCTCCTGTTGTTGTTGGGGTTGCTGCATCTGAAGGTGTTAGGCTTCTGTGAATTCTGGTTGAAGTTGCTTTTCTGGCCTGTGTAGTTTTTGTATCCTCCTTGGTTACCAGATCTCTGAAAAGCAGCTCCACTGACCCAGTTCACATCTTCTTCTATATAATCTTCACATGCGGTCTCTGCATCCTCCACTGAACAGATCTGCTTGTTTAGTAACTTATGAATGGTATCTAGCTGTGCTTGTACTTCATTGATGTATTCCTTCCCAAGGAATGATGTAGCTTTTGTCTTCATGAAGTTCTTCGTGCTGTTGCTGGAAGCTAAGTCATCAATTAGCTTTATAGCCTCTTGTGGATTCCTGGTGTTGAAGTTGCCATCACTAGCTGTATCAAGAGCTCTCTGGTAGTCCAATGTGATGCCTCTGTAGAAAGTGCAAAGAAGTTGCACTTTGTTGAAACCGTGGTGT
Organism: Eruca vesicaria subsp. sativa; assembly: GCA_932364175.1. NCBI lineage: Eukaryota > Viridiplantae > Streptophyta > Magnoliopsida > Brassicales > Brassicaceae > Eruca > Eruca vesicaria. Next base: position 156,536 of record CAKOAT010441821.1, on the reverse strand, counting down.
GGGCAATCTCTTTGGTAGGATCTGTTCCATGCATCTTTAAATGACTCTTTAGGATTCTTAGTGAATGTAGCAATCTTTTTCTCCATTCTTCAGCGCGTGACTCATCAAAGAAGTTACGCAGGAATGCATTCTTGATGTCACTCCAGGTTGTGAGAGAACCTGGTGGTAGTTGTCTCAGCCACTGCAAAGCTTCTCCAGATAGAGAGTACTTGAAAAGCTTGCAGAGAAGAGAGTCTTGAGGGACTCCATTGGCTTTTATGACGGTTATGAGATCCTCGAACCTCTCCAGATGGTCCATAGGATGCTCATTGGACAACCCACAGAAGGGTATTTGTCCTACAAGGGTGTAGTACTGCGGCTTAAGCTCAAAATCTCCTCTCTGAATAGCAGGGGGGCGGATGGCTGATTGGTTGGAATAGAACTGATCTGGACGGTTGTAGTGAGCCAAAGATCTAGCTTGGTTAGCCTCTTCTACAGGTTGAATGATGTCTGTAGGTGCAGTTTCTTGCTCAGGTATGATCTCCTTCTGAGCGTTCAGCTTCTGACCTGCTGCATTACGCAGGGGACCATCTCGATGACGCAGGTCTCCATTTTCATCGCTAGTGAGAATAATAGGCTCTACAATATCTCGCCGGTTAGTATCGACCGATGTAAGATAAGGTATATCGATCAATGTCGGATGAAGGGTATCGGTCAACGAACGGTTGTTGATTTCGAGCGATGTGATGGTGAGAGTATCGGTCGACGTTGAAGGTGTCTCGGTCGACTGTGGTAGGCAAGTATCGGTCGACAAGGGTGTGTTGACGTCGATCGGTGAGGAGCGTAGGTCTTTGCGGATGCTACGTTCCAAGCCGTGAGGATCTTCTGAGTACAAAAGGTGTTTGTTCTTGTTACTTCTTGTACTGCTGGGCATGTACCTAAAAAGACAAGAAAAAAATTTTGGTGTCAGAAGATAATTAAACAATAAAAGAAAAATAACCTAGACCTAATCAGATTAAATCTAATGTTTATCAAAGTTCCCCGGCAACGGCGCCTAATTTGATATCACTCAAATGTTTAACCCTAAGAAGTGAATTACTCTCTCAAACAAGAGGTTCAGTTGTAGTACTTAGGGATCGAATCCACAGGGAACTAAGGAACACAAAAGATGTAATCCTAAATGATTATGCTAGGTTGATTAGGTTTTAAAATAGTAAATTGCAATTTTGTAAGCAATGATAAGTTGCTTAAGAGAATGGGTTTAGGTTTAAAAAAATAAAAGAATGTAGTTAGAATCAAGGTTGCTATTCAGATAATTATGATTATAATGCTATAGATGTTTTAATGAATTTCTTGCAAGATATATGAGAACTTCGATTCTTAGACAGATTTAATAGCAATCGCTAAATAGACACATCCATTGATCTTATTGTCAGCAATATCGACCGATGTTTTGACAGCGATATCGGATGATATGGGTTGCTGTCGATCGATGACTCTATAGAAGTATCGATCGATAGAGCATAAGTTCGAATCGAAACTGTGTTCACCAAGATCATAGACCGGCTCTCGCACAACCCTATAGGATCTAAGCTCATGCCAAATGATTTCAGGACAATGATTAACAAGTTAAATCACATCCATGATCATACTCTAGGTAGCTACTCTAGAGTAAGCATTATGGTTCATTTGGATAATGAATATCAACAATTCAACATTCCATAGTTGGGGCTAATCCCTCATAACTATTTGAACCATAAATCTAACAATGAAATCTACTCAGACATAGCTGAGAGATTCATAACCGCTATGTAATAATATAAACTCATAGATTAGAAGATTGAACTTTTGGTTCTTGGAACAACAAATCTCTTTGTGTGTTTCTTCTAAATCTAGAATTCTATAACCTTTAAGAAATTAAGATGAAAAGAAATACTTTATTGCTAGGTATAGAATAGAACAAAGGAACAAGAAAAGTATGCAAAGCTTTTCAAGTACAAAAGGAACTAGAACAATAAAAACATTCAAAAGCATGTTTAGCCAAACACAATGGCAAAAACTATAAATATGAGTTCCATTAGGTTAAAAACTCGTCAGGGGCATTATTGTAATATTGGGAATACTTGGGCTTCAAGTCGGTCAAGTCGGACTTGTTCTCCACACATCATATCGATCGATGGAGTATCTCGACTTCATCTTCAATAGAAGCGTCATCGATCGATTACACAGGGTGTGTATCGATCGATATGTGTAGGAGGTGGGCCGTATCCACCCCTCAAGGCCCACAGGAAATCATACTCGGCCCGATAGGGGGTGAATTGTCGACAACGACACGTGACTCGTTGACACCCGAGTGGTGTCCGTACAAGTAAGGAAATCAACTTGCCAAGCCAAGGAGAGGCCCAATACCGAGGGCCCATGAGCCAACAATGACCTAGGATAAGATCGAGGGAGAGTTCAAGCAATAAAAGGGGAAGAGGAGAGCACGAAAAGGGGATCCAAAATCAGACTCACTAGACGGCGATATAGATTAGGGTTTACTACCTTGCTTATTTCGTTGTCACAGTCAAATCCGTACGCTCTCCCGGTTGAGCTCTCTGAGCGCCAGGAACTCTCTTTGTACTCTTTCCCGATAATAAATAAAACCTCTCTTTCTTTGCTCGTCTCGACTCACACCTTTGTAATAACCCACCGACGAGTCCCGTCACTCATTTCACTGATAACACGACTGAACTCGGTACAAACAGTTGGCGCCCACCGTGGGGCATAACAAAGTAGTGTGACGTAACGATGAACGATGAATGAAGTCCGACCTACAACCGGAAGAAACTCCACCGGCTCCGAACGCCGATACCCTAATGGATTCCGTCCTAGCTCGCCTCGCTCACCAAGAAGAAGTCCAGAAGACGACCGACGAGCATCTAGCAGCTATCGCCGCCGCGATCGCAAACCCAGACGGAAACCTTTCCACTGCTCGACGATTTCTTTTCAACACGAATCCGACTCCTACTCAAGCTAACCAACCCATCCAGCCGATTGACACCCCGGTTGACGCTACACAACCGGCAAACAGCCCAGATCTACAGACCGTTCGAGAAATCGCCGAGTTGAAGCTTGCACTTCAAGAAATTCATTCTCAGATCCACCACGTTACGAGTGCCGCTCCTCAGATTGACAAGGTCCTCGCAACCGCCCTCCGTACACCCTTTACTCGCCGCATCACCGATGTCCGGCTACGCATCACAGAGAAAATCCGCCTGCCTACTTTCGGCGGCACCGACGACCCGTCGGAACATATGACGGCGTTCAACATCGCTATGGGCCGGGCAAATTTCACCGACGCCAAACGAGACGCCGGCTTTTGCCAACGCTTCGTCGAGAGCCTCGAAGGGGCCGTGTTGAACTGGTTTTCCCGCCTACCGGGAAACTCCATCGACACTTTCCGTGATCTATCGACGGCCTTCCTGAAACACTACATCATGTTCACTAACCAGAAATCCACAGCCTCCGACTTATGGAAGCTATCTCAGCTGCACGGTCAAACCCTAAGAGACTTCATGTAGAAATTCAAGGAGGTCGTGTCCAAGGTAGACGTCCCCGACAACATCGCAGTGGATGCCCTGAAAAATACGCTCTACATCCACTCCAAGTTCCGGGAAGACCTCTTCCGCAACCCAACAACGTCACTCCGGGATGCCATCGCGCGCTCAAACAACTTCATCCGAATGGAAGAAGATACCATGTTCATAACTCAGCTTATTTCTCATAAGTCAGCTGCATTCTTTAAGTCAACCGCAACGTAACTATAACTCGACCATAACGATATTCGTGTCGTATTACGGCTGAGTTTCATGCCGCATTCTTACGTGGAACCGGTTTTTTGCCTATGTGGCAGTAAAATGTAATGGCATTCTTGTAAATATGTTTTTCTCACAACGTAAAAAAAGGACACGCTGGGTATTAGAAAAAAGGTAGTAATAAAAAAAGTTTTGTATGGTTTTCACAATTAGTAATAAAATTCATATTGTTTGAGTTAACTTCCCAAATATTAAATGCATGAAATTATGGGAGAAGGTATCTCGTTAGTTGATTTTGCAAAAACTTTTTGAATGACATGTTCTATAACAAATAGTTAAATGTAAAATATAATTTATATAAAATATAAATATTTAACACATAAACATTGGTTCTTGTTTATTTTTTTTTTACATTAAACTGCTATTAAATTGAAAATATAAGTCAAGAAAACTTACCAATACAATTCAGTGTTTGAAGGTTGATATCAAATAGTTTGGATTCTTGTAGCTACTATTTTTTTCCATAGTTATTACAATGAATTAAATCTGTGACATTAAAATGATCATGATTAGATCTAACCTAGAAAATAAATATGAAATGTGAAGATAATGAATTACTGATTTATAGAAAAGACAAATGTTTAGTTCGTCCAAAAAAAAGAAGACAAATGTTTAGTTCAAAGGAAAAAACTAAAGAAAATGAAGATGATTAAATCATAACTTGTAAGTTACAGAAGTTTGATTTCTTTTACAAAATGATGCAATCTTTACACCCTACAAAATAGCAAAAAATAGAATAAGATATTGATTAGAAAATGATTTTTTTTTTAAAAAAAAAACGAACTTCTGTTACTTACATTTTCGTCAGCGAGGATGACCTCTAATGTGTCACCTCCATAACTGGTGTTTTGTTTCCAACAAGGAATAACCTTAACGTGAATTTTCCAATTATCTCTGTAAGGTTTAACACCATTAAGGAATACAAAAGTGTTTGGTTTTGTCATTTTTTTTTATTGGAGGTGATAGTGAATGTTGAATGATGAATATGAGAAAAACTATATATACGCCTCATATTTTAGGTAGGGCGTCAAAACAAATATACTCTCCAACAATTCAAAAAACCAATTAATAGTCTATAATTAATATCAAATCAAGAAATTTAGTATCTAAGCAATATTTTAGGCAAAGTAGGTTGATTTGCAGAAGGGATAATTCCATAAAGGATTGTATATATCTATCGAATTGTGCTTTATAATTAATATCAAATCAAGAGCTTTAAATGTAACCGAGATTTTCTGCTTAAAAAGGATAAAAATATACTCAGGATTTTTGTAAAGAATAAGAAGGTAAATTATAATTATGTTCTAAATAATTATAAGATACCGAATCATCACTAACTTCCTAAATAATAGATAAGTTCTTAAACAATAGCGAATTTTAATTAGACTAACAATAACATCATATTGTTATTAGACTATAGATTAATATTATGAAGTCCAACTTAAAAATCTACCTAAAAGAAGTTGTAATACTTCTGTTTTAATATGATAGAAGTCTCTTTAAAAGTATCATACTAAATTGGTTTGTTAAGAAAATAATCTGTTTGAATTGGCTTAGATTTTTAATGGTTTATATGGATTCATGCTTTAAATTAGGCCTGGGCATTCGGGTAGTCGGATCGGGTTCGGGTCGGGTCCTTTCGGGTCCGGGTCTTTTGGGTCTAGGAGTTTAGGACCCGATAGGGTAATTTCAAATTTTCGGTTCTGGTTCGGTTCGGGTCGTACCGGGTCCGAGTCGGGTCGGGTCTTAGATAGTTGGACCCATTCGGGTAATTAGAATTTATCGGTTTGGATTCGATTCGGTTCCGGGTCGGGTTCGGTTCGGGTTCGACCTAAAAATACCTAAATATATAAAAAAAGTATCTGAAAATATTTATATATCCGAAAATATTCAAAATTTGTGTTTTTATTCTATTAAAATGTGTATATATATTAAACTATTCGAGATACAACAACAATTCGTTGTCTCCTAGTGGTTGACCCCCTTACTCTCTATAGAAACAACCCGTATTCGACTCCCTCTAAATGCATTTTATTTAATTTACACTATTAATTCGGGTACCCATCGGGTTTCGGGTTCGGTCCGGGTCGGGTACAAGATCCGCGGGTCCTCCACAACAAGACCCGATTGGGTAATTTGATCGGGCCGGTTCCTACCCGGACCGGGTTTTTTCGGGTCAGTTTCGGGTCGGGTCTTCCGGTCCGGGTAAAATGCCCAGGCCTACTTTAAATGATCAAGAATCACCGATTAAATTTTGACTTTTTATCTTCGATTGGTTTTGCAGTGGTTTAATTGTACCATTGATTTCCGGTTGTTTTGACTTTAAAATCGTATCAGGAAATTTGAAAATATATTCATCATTATTGTTTGCCTAATACGTGAGTAGTATTAGCGATCTGATTTAGTTAATGTGATTTGCATATTAAGATATAGTATATCATATTCTATATATGAGTGATTCTTACTTATTAATTTACTAGAAGATATCGAGATCTTTTGTACGTTGGTTGTTCTATTTCGGTATGGCTACCTAGACCACCTCAAGCTTAAGTAATAGATCAGTCTTTTTAGGTAAAAAAAAAAATAAAAAATACTAGAAGATATAATTCGCGCTATTTGCGGAGTGAAATTTTTTAAAATATGTTTTATTTTAAATACATATTTTGTTAACAATAACTTTTTTATATTTGATTAGGCATGAATATTCGGGTTGTATTTAAGTTTGGATAACCTATTTATTTTGAAAAAAAAAAGATTAAAGTTCATATATACTTCAAATTTATCAAAATTTAAAAATAAAAATAATTTATAACATATAAATTTAAAAAATGTATGCCAAAACACTTAATTTAACATAAAATTTGTTTTTCTTAAAAATTTATACAAAACAAATCAATAAATATTTCAAATATTTTTGGTATTTGGAGTATCATTTAGCTATTTTAAAATTTTACAGAAGAAAACTTTAATAATTTAAAGAGATATTATTTTATAAAAATTTCCTAATTTATATTTCTTATTTTAAGATATATTTATTATAAGATAAGAAAAATATTTGATTTTTGTGCATAATTATTTTTTTGAAATTTGACATTTATATTAATTTTATTATATTATTTGATGTACACAATATATAATGCATAAAACTTAAATGTGGTTTAGATAAAATATTACTAAATCTCTTCAAAATATATTAAGTGTTAGGAAAATATAACTATAATTCCATTATTAATATAAATAAAAAGAATGATAGGTTCTTACTTATATAAAATATCTCTACATAAATTATTAATTTATAGTTTTAATGCGACCATATATTTACAAATAATTTTCTAAAAAATATTATCTTATTATTTGATCGATTTGTGTCAAATTCTAAATCAGTCCAAATTGGAATTTATTAATTTATAACGATTATTAATTTATCGATTATTAATTTATAGAGGTTCTACTGTACTTTTAACAAATTTATATATTTCTAAGTATTTTGGAAAATTTTAAAACATTACATGTATTTTGTATATTCTTAGATGTTAAATTTAAAAACAAGTAATATATTTAAGTATATAAATCTAGTTCAGGTACACTCGAAAATCCAAAATATTTTGATTCAGTTTTGGTTCTCTTGATACCAAAATTTTGAATATGTTTGGATATCTAACCAATTTTGGTTAAATTTTTGTACTACTTTTTGGATTAGATTTGGTTTGGTTATTTAGATTCAAATTTTTCCCCCAACCCTATATTTTTTATTGTAACAATTTTTTAACGAAAGAGATGATGGTTCATATTGATTTTGAGTATGCAACAATTTTTAAACCAAAACACGCTATATTATGTACGTGATCCTTTTTGTTAATCATTAAAATTGTTTTAGGCTTATTAAAAAACGATTGGTTAAACTAAAAACGTTATTATTGATCACAAAACTTTCAATTTGAGATTTTTACCATTTTTAGTAATTTATGGTCGTTCTAGAAATTTCAAAATATAAGATATAAGAAAAAAAATCTAAACTTTTTTATTATACCTATACATTATGAATTGATTTAAACATTATTTACATAATAGCCATGGGAATATAGTCTATGAGTGAAATCTTTTATTAATTAAGGTTAACAAGCGAGAAAGATGGAGCATACAACTTGGAGAGTAACATACAACAACCGGAAAGATCTCTCCAGGGCTGCTGCACTTTTTTTTTGTTTTTTGACATCAAACTGTTGATCTATTACTCAAATGACTTGAGGTGATCTGGGTAACCAGACCGGAATAGAACAACCAACGTACACAAACTTACGATAAAAATACCTAGCTATCTTAGTAAAGGCCGCTGCACTTTTATCTACAGAGATAAGTACATTTATAAATTATGATTTATATCTATATAAGTCCAATTCTAATATTAGATTAAATAGCTTACTTATAAATTGGTATATGTGATACGAATATTTTCCACTAAATTAATTGATTGGTTGAGAACCTTATCACATAGCATGATAGAAAAAGATACTACATAAATAATTAATTATTTATTTTTAGTACATAATAAGATACTCGTAATTATAGTTTAAGATTATAATATACTATTTGATATTTATACAGATTATATTACTATGATTTTTATGAAAGTCTTAAATTCAAACACTTGACTATAAAAGATCCATATTTTTGGAAAACAATGTAATGAAAAGTACGATAATCTGAATGTGATTATCTAATGTTCATTATATAGTTTGCATCTAAAATTTTAGTTATGCTAAGTGTTAATTTTAATTTTTTTTTTAGTTACACATATATATTTGAAATACATATTTCACATAAATAATGTTGTCTAGCAGACACACAAAATTTGTAACTAGATTTTGTCTTCTTGAGACTGAGAAAGACTATGAGCTGAAGATGAAAGATTATAAGTCACGTCATTCCCCGAAGAGAGTGTGACACACAATAATTAAATGAAAATAAAATAGTTGCAGACATGAATGTTGATATGAATAAAGTCAATGTCAAGACATAAGAATTCTTTTTTATAAATCATATTCTCACTTGAAAATAAAAAAAAAAATCAAAATAGTCATAAACAAGAGATATATCATCTAAAGATGAAAGAAAACTAGTGTAACTACAATATGTAGTAGTACAAAAATTATTGAAAGCTCTAGAAAAGAAACTATGTGATTGCCCATGGAAACACAACGTGAAACCATTTATGTGTTATACTTTTTCAAGTCTCAAAAGATTGAAAAGAAAGATATAACACATGACCCAAGTTGGATATATTGTTGATTCTAAAACAGAATTCAAATCGAGATAGATGAACCTCGAGATCATTATCTCGAGGAAGAGAAATAGAGAATCCCACATCCCTACTAAGCAGAACATAATGAGTTAGAATCTAATAAAATTGAGATAATAAGTAAAAGGAAATGTTGGACACATTCAATCAGAAGTTTTACCAAGGCACTGTTGTATTGTACTACACAATGAATAAAAGATGGAGATAAATATAATAGTAAACCAAAAGTTTACCAAAAATGCAATGTTTGGCAAGCCGGTAATGCTATCCCGGTTTAGTAATGATGCGAAAATATAATCATATGGACATTCGTTGAACAAAAAGAAGATTCTTGCGAATGATCTGCTATGGAATCTATCTATATAAGGAGATGTTTGTGGGATTGATCACCCACTGGTGGAGTGATCATCCACCATATGTTTATAATTAATGCATCGACAAGAAATTCATATGTATCCTTGTTATAGATCTGCAACCTAATGTTTGCGAGACTAATTGGTAATACTGGTGAATCCACAAGCCTTTAATAATTAGTGTATGCATGTGGGAATACATAATGAACATCTTGTTGCTAATGTTCATACGTAAGATGAAGCATCATTTCTTCGCATAATGTCAAAGAGTAATTAAGAACTCTCCCCATCAAATTATTTTTGGGTCAGAAACCAAAGATCCCCATCTAAAAAATTTGGATATGTTATAATTCCTCCACCACACTACTAAAAGATAGAACCTCAAAGGAGGTTATGGATATGTTGGATATGATCTCCATTTATTTACAGACTCAAAGTTAGTCTATTTAACATGAGGGGGAGAAAATAAACAGCTAGAAAATGAATGAGTTGAAATGAATTATCATTGATCCTCGGACTAAAAAATGTGAATAGAAGTCCAAAATTAATGTATGAGATAATTCTATTACAAAGATTAGCATATGAGTTGCCAGACTCATTTACTGACCCATAGAAAGTGATTAAGTCATAAGTACCAGCTGTAAATTCCCTAGTTAAAATGGATGTCCAAAAAGGACAATATCAAACCGCTAAAGATCGCCTGAAGCGTGATAGACTTATCAGTTCCAAATATATTAATCCTCTGAAAAGAAAATATATTAATAAAGATCTCGAGAAGAGATAGAAAACATCACAAGAAAGAAATTCAAGTACCTGAGAATAAAGAAATCTCAAATAGCTATTTCATGTCTAAAATATTATGGAATCAATATTAAATCGATGTCGTGAATACTTATGCATGAAATATAGTAGTTGATAAGAATGAGGATCACAAACCATATATTGAATAGTTTACACAAAGAAATGATTGGCCAAGATGGAAATAAGCAGTAGATGCGAGATTAAATCTCTTGGAAAGAGAAGAGTATTTGGACCGGTAGTCCTTACACCTAACAGGTAACCAGTGGCACTTAAATGGGTCTTTATGTGAAAGCATGAATGAGATGATAAAAAACTGTGAGATGCAAATGAATAGGTACACAAGGGTTCTCACAAAGACCTACAATTGTTATAAGAAACACATCATCAAATGGTGGAAGCATCAAACTCTAAAGTTTTTTTTAGTCTGGCGAGAATTGAAAGTCACTGGAAAATAACAATTATGTGAAAGATCAATAAGAGAGTAAACTACATGAAGCAGTAAATCCCATAATGATTTGGTTTGTTAAAATCTTTAAGAGTTAGTTCTCGAGAACAATATTGTGTGAATATATTGAGCATATAAAGAAAATAATTATTTCTCATGGAGTATCATATCTAAATGATATTTGGGAAATTTAGTGATTTCTTTCATGATTGAAATATATAATTTCGTATGACAAAAAGAATATTCATACTTGTAGATTTACAAGAAGAGAATGAATAACTCATATTTACAATATGAAGGTTTAGAAGATTGTTTATAAAATGAAATTTTGGCATGGAGTCCAAATAGACCAAGATATTATCTTTGTGTGAAAGTAATGTTATGGATAATAAGTCCAATGGTCTAAGAGATTATCAGACAATCAAACAAGTTTATTCACTAACGATATGCTTATAGCAATTCTTAAAAGGAAGATATATATGATGAGAATACATCCCCCGAAGATGATGCCTTTAGGGAGAGAATATGTGATGTGTATGGTTGTACTCTTTTTCCTTATCATGATTTTTTGTCTCATTGAGTTTTCCATGTCAAAATTTTAACGAGGCAAGAAAGAAAACACAAATGATAGATACATAAAGAGTAATGTTATCACTTACCAAGGTATGACATTTCATTCGCGAGATAGAATCGAAGGTCAAAAGTTTGCCAATAAAAGGCGGCCTTCTAAATGAAACTAAAATATAATTTTAGTATCCAAAGAAATATCTTTGAGTCTACTTTCATCTCCAATTTGAATTAAGTCATTCTATATACCAGAACTCGAGATATGGTTGTTTTCGTAGGACATGTGTAAACTGTCTTAGAATACTTAAATTCGACACATATCTTAAATTTATCGCTTAGTATTCCCATTCTACCAGAGTTAGCCTTGCGTCTAAAGTTATACATGGATGTTAGTTTTGAGTTTCAAATGATTTGAAGTTATTTTTTCTAGGATCATCAAGATATTCAAGTTTCAGCGAAGAGTGTTAAATTTGTTAAGAGAAATGAACCAATCAAACCCAAGATTAAAGAGTTAATTCATCGTATTTGATTGTTTCCTATACGGTATTTCAAGTTATGTTCTTATTAAGGGGAGTAGATGCACGTTATTAGATTTCCTTAATCTAGTTTTTAATGAGACAACATCATATGTGCTTTAGATATTTTTTATATATAATGAAAATCTAAGAGAAAATGTTATGAATAATTGTATGAATATCCATCATAGGCTCAAAAATCCATGTTTTAGAAGGTTCTAAATCCTAAATTGGTGTACCTATATATATGTATTGTTAAATCTACTATAAATAAAATGGGCAAATGAAGCCAAATGAGCATGTCCACGTCACCACAAATATTTAGCCAATCAAATGGGTTAAAATGCCACATCATTCCGCTTTGGGTCTGAGAAATCAAATAACCAATTGGTTTCTCTGGTTTGGTTTATTACCGAGTACGGTTTTATCTCGGTCCGAGATTCTCTTTGTTTTCATTTGTTGTGAGAAACCTAGAAACTCATCACTTCTCTCACCCTAATCCCACAAATTGAATCGTCAATCATTTTGACTCACTTCATCTTCTCCGTTTCACCTCTCTCTCTATCTATTTCTTATAAACCTCTTCACTATTTCTTCTTGGTCCCACTCAAAATCCAGAGAATCTGCGATGAAACTCGATGGAAAATCCCCATCGACCAAACATACCGGCAAAACCGGTGTCTCCTCCACCAACGCTGTCTCCGGAAATCCTGTGTCGAAGAAACCAAACTGAAAGACGGTTATCCACTCTGACTCCTCCGCCAAAACCGGTGTCTCCTCTGCCAGAGCTGACTCCTGCGATCCTATTACGAAGAAATCAAACGGCAAGGTGTTGAAAGGAAGTCATCTCCGAAAGTATATGTATATTGAGTATCATCAGAAAGGAATCTGCCTCCAGACGATGAAGAAAGTCACATGAAAACAGAGTCGGATGGGGTGCGGTTTGCGGAACTAACGGTAAGACCTCTCATGTCGTTTGTCTTTCCTGTTTTGCAAATGATTATATGCTGAGAAGTGTGATTATGTGTGCAGGTTTTCATTTTGACACAGAAGAAGGGAATAGATTGCTACCTAGATTCCTTGATTCAATCTTGCGTATTCGAGCTGGCGAGTCAAAGTCATTCTCGCTTGTGTTTCCTGAATCATGGAAGCAAGAAAATATTTGTGGCCAACGGGCTCAGTTCACTGTGAGTTCTTCTCCATCGTACCTGGATAAGCTAAACCTGTTCTGTTTTCTTCAGGTTGATTATAAGGAACTATTCTACAGAGATTTACCAACGTTAGATGATTCACTTGCTGATAGGTTCCTCCCTGGATGCACCACTCTGAAGGAGGTAATGAACACATGGACCTAAGTTTCAACAAGTCTTACAAAAAAAGAGATATCTTCTCTCACTGTAATTATCTAATCAAACAAGTGAACAGGTGGACGAACTCTGACTAAAAGATGTTAAGAGATGGAGGAGGAAGCCAAGAAGCAAGCAACAGACAACGCCATCCTTGAACAGATACGAAAGGTCATTGCTTTGATTCCATAAAGCTTTTGAAACAATAACGTTGTTGATATGTGTGATTGAAAACATTGTCTTTTGCTTTTTCTTTTCGTTTAGATGGTTGAAATAGAGACTCCTCAATCTTTATTTGTGGAACAAGGAAAACAATTTTTTGGAGCTAGGCTTCTAGAGATTCAGGCAAGCGTTTCTAATGACTCTTGATGATCTCTATATCTGACTTTGTTTTTACTGTCACTCATATTCTTAAGTGTTCGATTACATGGTGCTATAGGGAAACATGAAGCTCAACGAAACGCAATTGGCTTCTCTTACAAGTCAAAAAGCAGTAAATGAGTATCTAGAGACTCAATGAGAGAGCATTACCAGCATAATCAAGCAGAATCTGGCTGTTAGAGATATCTTCAAGCGTGAAAAATTAAAGGTACTTTCACACTTTGCTTCATTTACTACTTTGATGGGTCCTCACACTTATTTTTGACCAATTTTGTGTTTGTTTTCACATTTTTCACACGTCTTGTGTCATATACACTTGAGGATGGAGAAATCTCAGGTGAAAATGCAGCGAGGATCTCAACTCCTGGTGCTGATATATCCGGCTACAAGTCATTAACCATTGTCTCTCAGACCATAAAAAAAAGTAATAAGCAGAGCCAAGATTGTGTATCCACAAACCTTTAGAATATCAGTTGCGATGGTGTTTGGACCACGAGAAGAGAATGCAGCAATGACTGGAGCTTTCTGACTAAAACTTTCCTCAGTTCTTAGAACAGTAGCCACTGGCGAACTAAGGAAACATAGGTAAGAATTATTTGTGTAAGACTTATTATTTTTTGTTTTTGTGCTTAATATATATATGCGAGAAAGTAATATTACCTTTCGGACTTAATGTAAGAAACAAGAGAGTTTAAGTCTTCTTGTGACAAAGCAGAGAGGGGCAAAGAAGTGACGAAGGCAACGTTTGGTGTACGGTTGATAGTTATGCTTGCAACAGGTCTATTTGCAAGAGCTTCAAGTGAATCCGTGGAATTGCAAACCAATATTTTTCCTTTGACTAGGGATTCTCGAAGACACCCTTCTTCACATTTCCTGAAGAACATGAAATAAACATCTTAATCATTATCAATTTAGACCAGTGTTCTAATTTGCTTCGCAGGTGCTAGGCGACAGATTACAAATAGGTTATAAAAACTATTTCAATTGCTAAAGTGAATCATGGATTACCATAAGCCAGCGCATATGGATATGATGATAAACGAAATATCTATTCATTTCTAACAGCATGTTACTCTGAAATCGTGGTGTAAATGCAAAGATTTGTCGTGTCAATTTTTTGTGTGTTTTGTGTGTTTATAGATAGAGACGATGTCTGAGGCAAGTGAAGAAACACTGGACAACGAAGAATTTGAAGAAGACATTGAAGATCTAACTAACCAGGTAGTTACTGCAATTTCAGTCAAAAGATACATACACACACACACACACACCTTTCGTTAGTTTTCTTCAAGCTTCTTCTATGTAACTCATTCCTTTATATTCTGTTGTTCCTATAGGTGGTCCATTAGATTATTATTGATGTTGAATCTCAGGTTGGCTTTTCTTAAATAGTTAAGTTAAATTCCTCAAGGAGATCATTATGGGTGGTTTCAAACTAAAACTCTGTTTCTTCTTTCTCAACAGTTATCTTCAGCTTTAAAATGCTGAATGGTTTACAAAAGCATGTTCACACTACAGTCAATAAAAAGAGCGAGAGGGCCAGGTATGTACATTGACCATATCAATTCAAATTACTTACTTTGATCTAGAAAGATTATCACGAATGGATAATTCATCCTTTTGATGTTCAAATCTTCTTGCAGCTAAGTCTACTTAAACTGATGATCTAGAGAGGATATTGTCTTCGCTGTGATGAATCTGAGAGATGAACCTTCTTATTTCTTGGATCACCCATCCTGCATCATATGAGAGCATTATTTTTTCTAAAGAGACCAGTATAATATCAACTCATGTAATAAACAAGTATAAACTGGACGTACTTTATTTCAACCATGCAAATAAATCTCATTCAGACCAGCCAGGCAACTGATGTCGTCTTTTTGGAAGAGCCAACCAAGAGACATCAATTTAAGAAAAAAAAACCTTATTAACAAGTATCTGTTGTGAAAAGCTTGAAATAAGAGAAGAGATAAAGCCAAATATTCCTACCGAGATATGGATTAGGAATTAGGATAGTCCTTGATGTTTTAGGAGTTATCTAAGCATCCTTATCTATTGTGTTTTAGGACTTTATAATCTCTATATATGGAGATGCCAAAGTGTGGCATAACATAAGGGGTTTTAGAGATTGAGCTTAAGTTTTGAGTAAGTTTCTTAAGCATTAATAAAGAGAGCTAGTCTTTATACAATCTTTGAAATCAATATTTGGTATCAGAGCCTAAGAAAGAAAAGATGAGTGGAGAGATAGTTACTACGGACGTGAAACCTAAAGATGGAGGAGGAACATCTTCAATCAAGTGTCCCATGTTAAAAGAAACGAATTACACAGTATGGGCCATAAGAATGAAGATCGCACTCAAATTTCACAAGGCGTGGGAAGCTAGTGAAGAAGACACAAGCGTGGGAGAGAAGAATGCTCATGCTACGGCGTTGTTGGTGCAATCAATACCAGAGACACTTGTGTTGCAGGTTGGTGAACTTGATTCTGCCAAGAAAGTCTGGGATGCAATAAAAGCAAGGTACGTTGGAGCAGACAGGGTAAGAGAAGCTCGATTACAAACCCTAATGCGTGACTTTGAACGCTTGAAGATGAAGGATACATATACAGTTGACGGGTTTGGTGGAAAGTTAGCTGAGATCTCTGAAAAGTCTGCAGCTCTAGGAGTTTACATAGACGAACCAAAACTTGTTAAAAATTTTCTATCGTGCCTCCCAAGGAAAAACTACATTCAGATTGTAGCAACCCTTGAGCAGGTACTGGATCTTAACAACACAAGCTTTGAAGACATCTTAGGTCGACTTAAAGCATACGAGGAGACAATCCTTGATGAAGAAGAACCGCAAGAAGAACAAAGCAAATTGTTGTATTCAAGTTCGGAGACAAGATCACAAACAGCTGCGGGAAATCGCGAGAATTACAAAGACTCCCGAAATCAAGGCCGAGGAGGAAGATTTGGGTCCAGAGGACGAGGTCGAGGACGCAACTTTGGACCAAGAGACACATCACGTAACATGTGCTACCGTTGTGATAAGTTGGGACATTACACAAGTGATTGTCCTGATCGTTTGCTCAAACTACAGGAAACTCAAGAAAATAATGATAGTGAAACACATGAAGCAGGCGGTCTAATGGTACATGAAGTGCTCTACTTGAATGAAAGAAACTGCGTGCTAAGCAAGTTTGAAACATCTACGGACATTGAAGACATATGGTATCTTGATAATGGGGCAAGCAATCACATGACAGGAGATAGGAGGTACTTCTCTGCCATTGATGACTCAGTCACGGGGAAGGTAAGATTTGGGGACGACTCTCGAGTGGATATCAAAGGAAAAGGAAACATATCTTTTGTGGATATGAAAGGTGAACCTCGTAAAATGACGGATGTGTACTACATTCCAGATCTCAAGAGTAATATTATCAGTTTGGGGCAAGCTACAGAGGCCGGTTGTGAGATACAACTTCGAGGAAACTACCTAACTATGCATGATAAGGAGGGAAAACTCTTGGTTAAAGCAGATAGATCAAAGAACCGACTGTATAAAGTAAGAATGGGACTTATAGAAAATACGCAGCAACTACACCTAACATCTTTTGGTGAATCTACACGATGGCATGCAAGGTTGGGACACATCAATCTTTCCACATTGAAGACGATGGTGCAAAAGGAACTAGTTACAGGTATCCCAAGAGTTCAAATCACGAAAGAAGTGTGTTCGTCTTGCTTACTTGGCAAACAAACAAGACATGTATTCCCTCAGGAAACCACATATCGAGCATCTAGGAATCTTGAACTTATTCATGGAGACTTGTGTGGTCCCATATCCCGAGCACCTTTGGAGGGAATCGGTATGTGTTTGTGATTATAAACGACCATTCCAGATATATGTGGACTATGTTACTCAAAGAGAAGAATGAGGCCTTCCTAAAATTCAAGAAACTGAAGAATGTCATAGAAGGAGAAACAAGAGAAAAAATAGCTACGTTCAGAACGGACAGAGGTGGAGAATTTATGTCTCAAGGTTTCACTTGCTTCTGTGAAGAATCAGGTATAAAGAGACATCTCACAGCCCCATGTACTCCACAATAGAATGGAGTGGTGGAACGGAGGAACAGAACCCTGATGGAGATGGCAAGAAGCCTCTTGAAACATATGCACATGCCAAATCACTTCTGGGGAGAAGCCGTGAGACATGCGACATACCTGATTAATAGGGTAGCACACGAGCACTTGAGCTCAGAACACCATACGAAGTGTATCGAGGAAGGAAACCAAATCTATCTCACTTGCGAACGTTTGGATGTATTGGATACGCAAAAACAGAGAAGAAACAACTAAAGAAGCTTGATGATAGATGTCGTGTACTGGTCCACTTGGGAACTGAACCAGGCTCAAAAGCCTATCGGATGTTGGACCCTGAAAGCAGAAAGATTGTGATTAGTAGGGATGTGGTGTTCGATGAATCTAAAGGTTGGAACTGGAAGAAACCTAACCAAGACAAAGATGAAGAATTCTTAGTCTCACTTGGGAACCTGAGTTACAGAGATCTACGTGAGACAGAGAAGATTAACACTGAGGATGAAACAGAGGACGAGAATGAGGCTGTTGCACGTGAGGAGATAACAGCAAACTCACCAGTGGAAGAGGAAACTTCACAATCTGAAGACGATGATGACTGCATCGAACTCAGAAGAAGTCAGAGACAGAGTATGAAACCTAAATATCTTGAGGACTATGTGCTCTTGTGTTTGAATGGTGAGCCAAGAACGTTTAGAGAAGCAAGTGAAAGTACGGAATGGATGGTAGCATGTGAAGAAGAGATGAATTCTATAGTCAAGAATGAAGTGTGGAGTCTAGTTGAGCTTCCAAGCGGTGTGAAACCAACAGGTCTGAGATGGATCTTTAAAATTAAGAGAAACTCAGACGGCTCCATCAATAAGTACAAGGCACGGCTAGTGGCTAAGGGTTATGTGCAACAACATGGAATCGATTTTGAAGAGGTTTTTGCACCTGTTGCTCGGCTAGACACCATACGATTGCTAATTAGTATCTCAGCTACAAACGGATGGGAGGTCCATCATCTAGACGTTAAGACTGCGTTCCTACACGGAGAACTCAGTGAGACAGTGTTTGTAATGCAACATGAAGGCTTCGAAGTAAAGGGAAGTGAAGGAAAGGTATACCAACTCCATAAGGTGTTGTACGGATTACGACAGGCACCAAGAGCTTGGAACAACAAATTGAATCGAATTCTACATTATTTGAGATTCATAAAATGTTCCAAGGAACCGACGGTTTACAGGAAGATGGTAAACAATGACCTCTTGGTGGTTGCAGTGTACGTAGACGACTTGTTCGTCACAGGTGCTAATACGCAAATTATTGACGAGTTCAAGAGAGAGATGGCTTCAAAGTTTGACATGAGTGATCTTGGCAAGTTGTCATATTACCTTGGCATTGAAGTCAGTCAATATGAGGGAGGAATAACTTTGACCCAAAGACGTTATGCCCTGAGAATACTCGAAGAAAGCGGCATGAAAAACTGCAACTCATCTCACATACCAATGGAACCAGGAATGAAACTAACAAAAGCTGAAGATGAAAAAGACATTGATGCTACAGCATTCATAAGAAATGTTGGGTGTCTCAGGTATCTTCTCCATACAAGGCCGGATCTTTCTTTTGTAGTTGGTGTTCTTAGTCGCTATATGCATCAACTAAAAGAATCACATGGTTTAGCGATGAAGCATTGCTTGAGTTACCTACAAGGATCAACTTCGTATGGACTCGTGTTCGTACGATCAACTCCAGACATTCCGAGGTTGGTGGGATACAGTAACAGTAATCACAATGTCGATCCAGATGATGGGAAGAGCACCACAGGCCACATCTTTTACTTAGGAGAGAATTTGATAACATGGTGCTCCCAGAAGCAAGAGACTGTAGCTTTGTCTTCGTGTGAGGCTGAGTTTATGGCAGGAACAGAGGCAGCTAAGCAAGCAATATGGTTGCAAGAGTTGTTGAGTGAAGTTACAGAGAAACCATGCAAGAAGGTTACCATATAGATCGATAATCAGTCAGCCATAGCACTCTCCAGGAATCATGTTTTTCATGGGAGAAGCAAGCATATACACTCAAGATATCACTTCATAAGAGAGTGTGTGGAGAAGGGTCAAGTGAGTGTGGTGCACGTTTCAGGAGATAGGCAAAAATCAGACATTTTGACCAAAGCCTTGGGACGTATCAAATTTACAGAAATGCACAGTCTCATTGGAATTCAAGACTTGACCAAAAGGGATTTCAAGCTTAAGGGGGAGAATGTTGTGATAAGCTTGAAATAAGAGAAGAGATAAAGCCAAATATTCCTACCGAGATATGGATTAGGAATTAGGATAGTCCTTGATGTTTTAGGAGTTATCTAAGTATCCTTATCTATTGTGTTTTAGGACTTTATAATCTCTATATATGGAGATGCCAAAGTGTGGCATAACATAAGGGGTTTTAGAGATTGATTTGAGTAAGTTTCTTAAGCATTAATAAAGAGAGTTAATCTTTATACAATCTTTGAAATCAATAGTATCAAGTTAAAAGGATGCTGACAGATATTCCTTGATTCCATTCCCATTACTTATCATGTTATTTTGTAATGATAATCTTTCCCACTGTATCTTTAAAAAATTAATCAGACTAAACCTATCTCTAACCATTCTTTAAACATAAACTAAGAGAAAAATAAAGATTTTGGTACAATGGGAAAGAAAGTCTGTCTTCCACCCTTGGGTTGTATTTTTTATGTCTTTTCTTTTCACCAATATTTCTCTTGCTTCGAAACCAGAATCAAACCAAAGAACTGGTTATAAGTGTCCCTTACATACTTATAATATACACATCTTTAAAAATATTTATGATTACATCATATATTCGTATGGACAGAAGGTCTGTCTTTCGCCCTTGGGTTGTATGATAAAAGATCCAAAATTTATAATGAAACGTATACAACTTCAGTATAAGACGATCATTATTTCTATAGAATAACTTCCAGAACATAAAACTAAAATATTCTACATGACATAAATATAATAAAATGATAAATGTAAAACGAAAACAATGTAAATCAAATAAAATATTAGTACCACTAACACATAAATAGTATATTTCAAATTTTAAATATGAAATAATTAAATAACTCATAAATTTGAGTACAAGTGTTTCACTTGGCAGATATACAAAATAAGTTAATGTGCACGTATATAAGGTTAAAAACACTCTTTTAAAAGCATGTTTTGCCAAATAGTATAAACAAAATATGTTTTAGTCTCGACTAAGGTTCTCTATTGCTGATATTAGAGTATATATATATATATATATATATTAAATCATTTATGTACATTTTGTATAAACTATATTCTGCGAAAATGATAAAATAGCATTGATCATATTTTATCTCGATTCTATGGTGTACTATCGCTGATTATGGAGTATTTTAGATCACTTAAGTATATGATTATGTTAACAATAATTACTTGGTCTTTATTACATTATAGATTCATTACATCGAAACAAATCTACCTTTTGTTCAAAAAAAAAAACAATCCACTTTTAAATTTGAAAGGATCGATAGAAATTAAAAGAGATGTGTCTAGCCAGTATACGACTTCAATGTAGGAAAATTATATCCAGTTATTTCAAATTAGTTTAAAAGCAACAAATATCAATACAAAGTACTCTTAATATAAAAAGTGCTGTCGTTCAGATACATATTTTTAATTTTATGTCAGAATAATTTTAAAAAGAGTGAAAAAATTAATATATCTTCATATATATGAGAATATATTATATATTTTGTAAGATCATACAATTAGTTTTCAATTCATTAAATATATAGAATATGAACAGCGCCTGAAAACCTCTAGTAACAATAAAAACAACCAATTCTCATTTTCTCTACATTCAACACGTGTGAGTGTTTTTTCTTCCATTGTTACTAGGCCCGATAACTTTATCCGAACTTTCCTAATCAACTTTCCGGTTTAGGTAAGGTTCTGTGTTCTGAACCGTTTCGGTTAGATTGTTATTTTTTTTTTTTTTTGTTACAGTAAAACTAGATGTTTTGCCCGCATATAAGGGCTTAATTATATTTAAATTAATTAAAAAAATTATCAAAATAAATGATTATTTGTATCCAAATAATTCGACCTTAAACATTAAACTTTTTTACATTGATAAAGATATTCCCAAATTAAAAAAAAATCTATGTTTTCCTTTAAAATTTTGAAAAATCTAAAGTCTATTTCATTTCTTCGTTTGATAAAAAAATAGAAATCTATCTTTCAATTTGAAAAATTGAATCGATAAATATACATTCAAAAATTGATCTGACAGAAAGAATAAAATTAGTTTGGATAATAATACAATATATTTGAATTTATTTTTGTCAAACAAGCATTTTCTTTCTTTTTGAATGATCTTTTATTTTATATGATTAATTCATGTTTAAATTTTAACTATATAAAATATAAACATAATTTTAATTTAACATGTGAGTTCTGAGGCGAAAAATAACTTCACGAATATATATCATTATATTATATTATATTATTATATTATTTTAATTTGAAATTAATTACGTATTCTATTTTTTTCAATTTCTCTTTTGAATTATATACAATTAAAAATTGTACTTTATGAATATTTATTTATGTGTTATCTGCTTTTGAATTTTTTTTCTCAAAAATATATTTTTCGGATAACAACACAATATATATAAGAATTATCTTTTTATCTTATTTTTAAATATATATTTAGATTATGGATAATTATTATCATTGTTATTAATTTAAATTATTTCTCTAATCTATACTATTATTATTTAAGAAGTAAATTTGCTTAATTGTCATGTTCTTCTTGATTTTAGATAAATTTGTTTATCAAATAAATATTAAATTCGTTTTTATTTTTAGCTGATTTATATATTTTATTCATTAAGAGTACTATAGATATTAACCACTTAAACTTTTAATTCAAGAGCTCCGTTGCGAAAAATCAGTTAGCAAATAATAGTATACATTTTATCTTATACATAACACGACGTCGTAACGCCACCATTATCCATAGAAGATGACGACGATATACAGTATGATTTATCTTTGCTGCTGGATGAAGATACTAATCTGTGGAAGCCTATCGTGACGATGGAGGAATACAAAGCCAAATCGAAGCTGAGCGAGAGTTCAACCTCCACCGTCTGGCTAGCTAAGCACATCTTAACCGGAGAAGAAGCGGTGATGAAGTGTTTCGATCTCTCGAAGCTCAATCACAATCTCATAAGCTGTTTACACAACGAGCTCGATTTTCTATCTTCAGTCGATCATCCCAACATCATCCGTCTCCTCCAGGTTCTCCAGGATAAGGATTTACTCATCATGATTATGGAGTATTGCGATGGGGGAACTTTATCATCTTACATTAAGCGTCACGGGAGAGTTGAAGAACATATCGCCAGAAGATTCATGAAGCAACTTGGTATCTGTTGTTTGTAATAATTTTACACTAAATAGTTTGATTCTTATGGATTAGTGTTTAATGCAGGAGCTGGTTTAGAAATCATTAATGATAATCACATTATCCATAGGGATCTTAAACCAGAGGTACTGTTGCATTCGGATCTATACATATGGGCCTTGAAACTGTTATAGATTAATGCATATATTTTTTTTAATCAATTTTGAGAGAAAATGTTCTATACATATTAGCCACTAAGATTTTGGGAGCCGAGGGAATGTTTCATTTGGCTTATCCTGACTAGGACTTTGAGAATAGAGTATATGAACTGTGACATAGTATTTTGATTGGAACAGAATATTTTACTAGCTGGATCAGGGGATGAATCCGTGTTGAAGATAGCTGATTTTAGTCTTTCAAGGTAGTTTTAGAGAACAATGTTTATGTTATAGCATTTGAGGTGTTGTTATTTGTGATAAAAGATCCTTTTTTTATGTTCCTGTTGAGATCAGAAAACTGCTTCCAGGAAAGTATCTAGAGACAGTTTGTGGTTCTCCGTTTTATATGGCTCCTGAAGTTCTTCAGTTTCAGAGATACAATAAAAAGGTGAGATTATGCTCCATCTATGCCTCTTCGAGATGGTAAGCAATAGAGGCTCATAGGAAACATTGTAGGCTGACATGTGGAGTGTAGGAGCAATCCTTTTTGAGCTTCTTCATGGTTATCCACCTTTCAGTGGTAAGAACAATGTTCAGGTACGATCTTGATTTGGTTTAGGATTCTTTTGATCCAAAAGCTTCCATGCCATTGAGTTGAAACCCCTTTTTTTTCCATTGACCATAGGTTTTAAGAAACATAAAGTCTAGTTTATCTCTTCCTTTCTCTCGGTCGATTGTTCAGCAGTTGCATCCAGATTGCATTGATGTATGTTCAAGGCTGCTCTCTACTAACCCAGGTACATAAAAATTCTCATCCATTTTTGGTTTTAACATGTTCAAATATCGTTGTATATTCAGTTCTCTGTTTACCGTATTATTCTGCAGTTACGCGTCTCTCATTTGATGAATTCTACAAGCACAAGTTCCTAAGTATCGGATGATCTCCATGAGGTAAAAAGAAGATGAAGCCTTTTGTAAAGAGTGTCAAGTTTTCTCAAATCCTTGTATAGAATCTTTGACTTTTCTTGTTTTGGTTCTCATATAGTTTGATATTTTAATGCTTTTAATGAAATCATTAGGGTTTATCCTTGTGGTAAATATCTCCTGAATGAGTAAAAAGACCCTTCTTTGATGATATGAGTAATGTATATATCTCACCTTCTCATTGAGCCATTAGTCATGACTTCTGAGAGCCTTGTCAATCATATACTCACTATTTGATGTTATATAAAACAGCCATTGGGAGTGAAAAGAAGATAAGTTTCATTGGGTTTAGGATCTAAATCTCGAGATAAAGTGGTTGGATCTTCGCTTAAGTTACGAATGGGATTAAGACTTCACAGGTTTGTAATGGAGAGACATAGGTCTGATATACTATGCAAATCACTACACTATTGCTTGTTATAAGTTTTAACCAAGATATGTTTAGTGTAGTCCCAGTTGATCTGAACTCATTGAGTAGCTACTTCTGAATTTAGGATTCATGGTGGGTTATTTATATCTTTGTTGATCCGTAACTGTAATTGCTTCATTGAAGTGCAAGAAAACAAAAGGTCAAGTCCTTTTAACTTTTTTGTTTTGTAACAATCTAATAACTGTAACCGCTGTTTTTTGTTAACTATATTTTCCAAAATCTCACCATGCTAAGGACCAGTCATGACTTTGCTGTAAAACAAAAAACATAAGAACAAGATTCTTAAGCAGTTCATGTATTTTGGTTATTGTATTCGTAGCCTCCTTCTCTGGCCCACTGCTCAATGATTTAAGGCTTTATGCAAGTCCAACTTCTTCAAGAGCAACTAAAAGAGATTTGAAGAAAAGGCCTTAATATTTTTTTGAAATGCTTAAAACTCTGAGAAAAAAATGTAAATTTTTTGGACCATGTACAAATACACTTAATTTCATATGGCAAGAGCCGCTCATGCTCCTTCTGGATAGTCAGTAGAATCTTTACATAGCATAAACCTCAGTTCAATTGTTTATCTCGGGCTCGGATTCTACTAATAAGTTCTTGCTCTGGTTCATGATAGATCGAATAGTTCAACCAAAAACACTTAAGATCTTCAACTTCATTATCTATTAGACTATGTGACTCAGTTTTGCATGCGAGTAATGATACTGATTTGTCTGCTATTAGAATTATGTAGAGATTAATGGATCATGTACGTTAATCTCTAAAGAGCTGTGTGTAAGAATATATATAAATTTTTACATCAATAGTTTCAAGGAGACCTAATTAATATAATAGAGACCTGGACCAATCTAGAACAATTGGGCAATAGTTCTAAATCTAGTCCAAGTCTCTTATATATAATCCCATGAAACTTCCATGTAAAAGTTTATCTTCTTACACACTATTTAGAAATTAATATCCATGGCTTATTAGTCTCTACATAATCCTAGTACTTGCAATCAGAGAGATTAGGCCATAGATTTTCATTGGTGATTTTAAGAGATGGGACATAAATGAATTGATATTTCTTGGTGTGAATTAGTTTTTCAAACATTTAAGGGTAGACATACGGTTGATTTATATATGGATACCAATCTTCTTCGCAGCCATGTCCATCTTCTACTCTGCTAGAGTATTAAAACCTAGTCACAGATTTTCATTGACGAGTTAAAGAGATGTGACATGTTTTGGACTTGATTGGGATCGAGCATAGGTTTTGATTGGTGAGAACTTGTAGTTTTACTAGGATTATGCCCTATTCCACTTCAGTTCTGAATTTATTTTTATTTAGTTTTACGAGATGTAAATGAAGTCTTTTTTTTATCGTAAAATCTGAACGATAACTCCGATCGATAAGGAAATAGTGGCAGTTTTAATGTGACCTTCGGGAGATTGCATCAAAGAGTAAACGAGAGCGTAAAGACTCGGGTGATATTCCAGATAGTCCGGTCGCTACGTAGCGACCGAGCTTAGCTCGAGCTCGGTCGCTACGTAGTGATCGAACATATACATGCTCGGTCGTTACCTAGCGATCGAACATATACATGTTCGGTCGCTACGTAGGGACCGAGCTTGGCTTGAGCTCGGTCACTACGTAGCGACCGAGCTTTGCTTGAGCTCGGTTGCTATGTAGCGACCGATCATGTGCATGCTTGGTCGCTATGTAGGGATCGAGCGTGGCTCGAGTTCGGTCGTTACGTAGTGATTCGGTCCTTGTTCGGGTTGGGTTGCTACGTAACGAATTGGTTTGTCCGTTTTTGTGTTCTTATCCGATGTTTGGATGTTAACTTTGTCGTGACCGTTTTTGACCCCAACAGTTATCACCCCCAGCTAGCCCGTTAGAATCGTAGACTGTAGAGGAGATTCTAGCATGCGTTTTGGACAAGCTGGGCAATATTGGTGAGTTTGGATGAAGTTAAATATCTGAAAATCGATAGACAAAAAGTAACTTCTTATGCCTATAAATAGATGGAGTAAGCCTTCATCTTTACCCCTTTCTCATTGCCTTAGGAGAAAATTTCTAGTGAGATAGAAGTTAAAAAGAGATTCCCTCTTCTTTTGAAGAAAAAAAAAGTTTGGAAAATGTCTTCCAGGAAGAGGTCTTCGATGTAGACTGCTGCTTGTGGTTCCTCATTCAGAGGTACTTGCGAGGAGGAGATCCTTGTTCCGAAAGCCGAGTTAATGCATCGTCTAGTCAATCAAGATGAGGCCGAAGCGTACTGGACTGCCAGGTGTGGCACGATTAGTCCGCCTCCCAATTCCCCTTCCTCGCTCTGAGCCATCATGGCGTAGAAACGGGTGCTCCAAGTAGAAGTTCCCATTCATTTCTCAAGACGATCCGTGAGTTTTGTGGGATTTTGGACGGCGTGGAATTCTGAATTCCTCGCCGAGGGGAGAGCGCTGATAATCCCCCGGAGGGATACTTTGTGTGTTATGAGGCATTCTTGGTACGCTGCCGTCTATGGTTCCCGATTCTAGAGATCATAATCCGGGTATTGGATCGCGTCGAGGTAGCGTTGGGCCAGTTAAACGCCACCGGTCTTCAGCACCTTATTGCCTCTTAGTGCTGAGCTATGAACATGGTTTTCTCTCACTGTTGATCACTTCGAGGCCCTCCTTAGGATACAATATGTCTCGGAGCCGTATACCTACCGGTTGACCCCTCAGAAGTACATGTTGGTGATCAGGGATCCTATTTCGAACTGCGGTCCATGGAGGAAATTCTTCTTTTTTGTTTGTATATACACTGATTCGATTGATGAAGGTGTTGTCGCGTTGCTTAGGAGCAGGTCAAACCCTGATCCGTGCATCAATCCCCTCACTCTGTTTCTTGCCGATCTGGTGGCGGCGAAGGACCTTCTAAAGAATGGACCGTTTTTCTGGTCCTCTTTTACGCCAAGGAGGGTTTCTAGGTCATTGGCTCGTTTCCTTTCCGGCTCCCGGGTGGCGGAGGATGTTAACTCGGACTCGGATGATCCTACCCCCCGTCATGTCCCTTCGAGGGGAAAGGAGGCTGAATCGCTCAGAGGCAAAGGAGTCGACTTCGCCGGTATAGAATTTTCCGTGGATGACTCCGTAGTTCCTAGATAGGATCCAAACCTTGCTTTCGATGACGGCAGTGGTTCGAGTGATTTGCCTCTGCCTGACTTTGATTGGTTTTTTTCTGACTTTCCTGCAGATATTGACCCACCTCCGCCTGCCGAAGAATGAAAGAGGCTTGAAGTAGTTGCGGAGGGATCCCGTATGATTAATGGGATCAGTGTAATTCGTATGTTTTGAAAAGAAATTTGTTTGAAGATGTTACGAAGCGTTTTGATGTTTTGATCGTCTTTGCAGGGACCGAACGTGCTTAGCTCGGACCTAGAGGCGAGCAACAGGGAGGCGATGGCCTACCGCTTCAAAGCAAAGAAAGCGGAAAAGGATCTTGCTCGTATGCAGAACGAGGCCTTGGAGCGAGAGTCTAAGCTTGCCAGCGAGCATCTGAGTCCGAGGCTGAGCTAGGTCATCTTAGCGAGGCATAATCCTTGATGGGCGATTTCCGCGAGTGCCGCAGTTCGGTTGGTACCTTGTGGAAGACACAGCTGAGCGACTTTAATTTCAAGGAAGAGATGGCAACAACGAAGGGCGGTATGAAAGACTATGCCCACGCTGAGGCATTAATCTCCCTGATCGAGGGGAGGCTTCGGGGGTTCTGGGATCCCATCCCGGTTTTTCCTGATACGGAGGAGGTTTCGACCGAGGTTCTTAGGGAGGATGAGGAGGTGAACTTCCTGGCGAGCGCATTTGGAGTGTCGCTGTCTGGAAATGTTAGTATTTAGTGGGGAGTGTTCCCTTGTATTTATAGCCAGCGTGACTGTTTAGGTTTGATTGTATAGGGGCCTGTTTGGCTTTTTTTTTTTTTTATCAGGACTGGCCGTTAGTGGCTTTGAATCCCTGCCGTTGTTCGGCTTTATTCGAATTATTTTTAAATGAACAATTGTGATTGTGTTTATCTTTTTAAGCGTAGAGGGAAGAGTACGAGTTGTCATCTCGTATCTAACTCTTTTCGTAGATCATCCTGTTCGTTTGCTCGTTCCGCAAAGTTTGAAATTTTGTGAGTGTTTAGATATGAACGAAGAGACATGCCTTTAGGATCTCATATCATGCCTTGAGATGTTAGAGACCAGTGTGCTGGGTTTGGGTAAGATCTAGGTTTAATCTCGGATTGAGGCTTTTGCGATGATTAATTGGCTTTTGTTTTGGCTGTTGCGATTTCAACCTGATTCCGTACCGATTTAGAGTCCGCGTTAGGTTCTCGGCTTTTATACGACTGGTCTGGTCAGAATTGAGCATCTCACCAGAGACAATTTTTAAGTCGTCTAGCAGTGCAGACCAAAATTCTGGATTTCTTTTATAGCACGCTATTTATTCTAGCCGGATGTATGAGGGCTGATGGGTCTAAGTGCGTTTGTTTAAGACGGCTAGAATGCTCAACGGGGCCAATCGATTTGTAAATTTGAAGTCGCGAACGGACTGCGAACATTTTCTTAAAAGACTTTAAACGACGTCTCATTTCATCTTTCCGAAATGTTGTTTACGAGTATGACAGCTTAGTTTGAGAGATTCGAGTGTTTAGGCGAGGTTTGGTCTTTTGGACGCGACCAAGTCGTTGTTGAGTTGATTGATTCGTTCTCAGAAATTTTCGATTTTCCGAAGGTGTTCAAAGTTCGTTTTTAGAGCCTAAGTATTTTTTTTAAGTTTCGATTTTAGACTTGTGTAAAAAATATTATGCTCGTATTCAATTGTAAAGTTTGCGATATTCTAACTTTGACTTTATTGAAATGTTTCAAAAATATCAAGTACAAAGCGAATGTTTTGAAATATGGGAGTAATGATTACTCGTATACGCACCCACTCCTCCCCCCTCCTTTTTAAAGAGGGAGATAGCTGAACTCGTCTTTAGGCGAGCTGCCTACGTACCATTTTTTGGAGATCAATCCATCTCGTAGTTCTGATAGTGTTTTGCGAGTGTATTTAATCGACTGCTGCGTCGTCACCGGTTATCTTAGTGGCCGGGTCGACGTCTTTTTCTGTGGTTATCTCCTCCGGTTGGGTAGACGTGCTGGGCTCGAAAGCTTGTTGTTCTGCGGCCACAACTTGAATTGGCAAATTTTGGTTATCTTCGATTGGACCAGACTTGACGGGTGCTGGGCATGTCTTTGCCCGTTTCGGTTTTACCGAAGTGGTTTCAATTTGCCTCAGTTTGAGTTTGGCCAGGAAACATGATTGCGACTGTTTCTGGCAACCCCAAATCGCTGCGGTTCCCGAAAGTGTCAGGAATTTTATGCCGAGGTGGTAGGTTGATACGACTGTTTTCATAGCATTTATCCAAGGTGTGCCCATAATCACGTTGTAGATAGCTGGTAGATCAACGACAGAGAAGTTGGCGATCTTTGTGATTTCTTTTACCGCAACGGGGAATTTTATCGATCCAAGGGTCATCGATGTTTCGCCTGAGAAGCCTGTCAGGGGTCTTGGCATCGGCTCGATTTCCCTGAGTTTTACCCCCATCCACTTGAGCGTGCCGCGGAAGATTACATTGACCGTACTCATGGTGTCTGCGAGGATTCGAGAAACTTCAACGTCCCCAATGACTAGGTCAATGACGTGGGGATCGGCGTGTGGTTGGTCGATTCCCGCGGCTTCCTCACCTTCAAAAGTGATTGCATTGTTTGGGATATCGCGAGGCAGAGTTGGCCAGTTCGAAGCAGTCTCGGCTTTCCGCTGGTATGATTTGACATACAAGATTGTATCACTGTATAACTGTGATCCTCTGATGATCATGTTAACTTTTCGATGACGACTTTTGTTCCCCTTATCGTCATGCCTCCTTCCGCGTTTCTCGCCTGGATGATTTCCTCGAGGAGAGTTTTTAGACTGTGGAGGCTTTATCCGTTCTGGGAGGGCAGTCTGAATCGCGGATCAGATCCTTTATGCTGGACACTTCGGAGAGCGCTCCTGCGAGAAGCTTGGCTGCCAACCTTGCTCCGAGGACTTTGCAGTTGATTTTCGAGTGGTCGTGGGTTTTGTGGAAGTCACAGAAAGTATTCTCGTCGTAATTCGGATTTCTGGTCCACATGTTACCCGTAGTCCGCCCTTGATTGGATCCGGAGTTGATGGCGTAGTTGTGCGCACCCTGAAGATCTTCCCCCTCGTGATGGACGAATTTGTCGTTACGAGGGTTCTTCTTCTTTGGTTTCTGATCCGGTGGCGTGTCTCGTGAGGGTGTCTTTGTCGGCTTATGCTGTTGCGACATGACTTTTAACTCCTCTTCGATCGTGATGTAGTCAACGGCTTGGTGGAGAGCATCTCGGATCGTACGCGGCTTCTTAAGGGTTATCAACTTTCTGGATTTGGACTTGTACCAGAGTGCCTTCTGAGTGCGTTGATAGCCACTTTATCGCTTATCCCGCTGAATCTAGCCATGATGAGTTTAAATCTTCTTATGAACTCGCGGAGGGGCTTGTCTTCTCGCTGCGCTATGCTCCAGCAGTCAACATTGGAATTTTTTCTGTTAATGAACATGGAATATTGCTTGAGAAATTCTGAAGCTAGCTGGCGAAAACTTCCGATGGAATTCCGCTTGAGGTGAGAGAACCATTTGAGCGCGGCCCCTTGTAGGTTTTTGACGAAGAGGCGGCGGTACCCAGCGTCTTTCTCGTTATTTCGGAGTCTCGCTCTTTCCATCGTAATCTGAAAGGCTTGCAAGTGAGCCTTAGGATTGGTGGTGCCGTTGTAGGTAGGCACCTTGACCTTTTCCGGGTCAGACAACAGTGTTCCGGTGATACAAGTTGTGAAGGGCGTTTTTCGAGCTTCGTCGAGTAAGCAATCGATTTAGGGGGCGGCGCTTGTGGCATGGTGAATTTGAGATTTCACAGCTTTTACCTCTGCGGCCATTTTTGTGATGTATTCGAGGAGATCGCTGATCTCAAGATGGGCGTCAGCAGTTTTCCGACCTCGTCGGCATTTTCTGCGGGTGACCTGGGATTGCTCTTCAGCCATATTCTCGTGTTCCATACCAAAGATCTCTTCTTCCCCCTCGGTTAGGGGATCCTCGGGAGAAGATTCGCGCTGAATGTTACGATCTTTTCTCCTCCTTGGATGGATGTCGGCGTTCTCTTCCGACGTATCAGAATGGTTGCTTATTTCCAGATTAACCCGCTAGAAACCATCGCCCTCAGCCTCCTTTTCATGAGAAGAAGGGTCTTCCGAGTCTTTTGGGTCGCGTCAGGGTTGTTGATTTCGGACGCCTGCCCCAGTAAACCTCCCTGCGCGGCTCTGGGACGATCCAAGGGAGTCGCAAAATCGAGTCGCTTCTGCGGATTTTTGTAGTTCCGCGGGGGCAAACAGCCTTGGTCTTCGCGGTTAGGGTTTCAACCTGTTTTGCGAGAGATCCGATTAGCTTGTCCTGCTCATCCGACTTCTTTTGGAAGGCGGTGAGTACCTCCTGGAAGGCGGTGAGTACCTCCTGGAACGCTGCAGTTTTAGCGTTAGCGTTAACTGCTGATACGTTCACTTGTGGAGTGTCGATAACGATGTCGTGGATGTTTTCATCGTCACGAGTTTGTTGTTCATTTGATACCATGCTTGATTGAACGTGTTGTGGCTTGCGAGTTAGATAGATCCGTAACCCCCCCCCCCCTCCTTCTAGCGTCAAACTGTGGGAACCGAAATTTGCACTGTCGATTTCCGTTGAACTAGGGACGTAGGGAAAACCCTAATTTCCCAGAGGTCCCGGTTATTTGTTATACCACACGCCAAGCAATCAAGAATGGTAAGTAAAAAACGATAATAAGAATATAAGTACGAATACGAATTAAAAGAGAGAAAAAGAAGTCTTATTCCGAATTCGCATTTGAGTGTTACAACGAGTTAGGAGCCTTGGCCACAAGAGCTGACGGCGACATCCTAGTTCTAGCAACCTAAGACTGCGGAAACCCTAATTGAGAAGTAGTTCTTTGAAATTATTATCGTTTATTTTCCTAATATTTGTTTTTATGTTTTTATGTTTACATTTTAAAATCGATGTTTAAAATGATATCTTTGACTATGTTAATTTAATAAATAATGTTTTTCTTTAGTAAATCAATGTTTATAATTTTTTTTTTAAAAAACGCTTAATTGAGTTCTTGGATTGGAGCACTAAGAGTAACTAGTTGCATAGTCTCCGCGCAAGCGCAGGGCCAGAGACATTTTTGATGTTTTTTGGTATTTTTTGTTTAGTTTTCTTGTTAAATTTTGTGTTACTGGCTAACATAACATTTTGATGGTTAACAATATATACAAAAAGTTAAGAAGTTTTCTTTTAAAAAGTTCCTAGGGTTGATTTTGTATCTAAATATTGGAAACTTTTTTGTTGGATAAGGTAAACTTTCTACAGTTTCATATATCGAAATAGTCATATGACAATAAATTGTAGAACCGAGAAATTAATATTGGGTTCTTAAATTACTTGGACTTCAACTCTGATGGATCTTGAGTCTGATTGTAACTCTGACTATGACAAGACCGTTTAGGCTGAATCTTTTTTCCGCCCTCTGGAGAGCCTCATAGTGTCCTGCAAATCATCGACTTTTCAGCGTTTAAGTGTTTGAATTCAGAGACGATAGTTTGTGATAAAGCGCCACTGAAGAAATATTTGCTTACATCATCTTAGGGCGCTTCTGCATCATTCCGTAATCATTGATTGTCGGATGTCGCGAAGGCCTGGGAACCTGCAATACCGAAGGTTTGAGTTTGTTATTCTTGTTGTTTTCTGTTGTTATCACTGTGTTGTATTTAAACCAATTCCAAATCTGTGGCTTTGTATTTATAATTTCAGGTTGTTTTTGAAATGTAATTGGCTTTTCTTTATAAATAAAGTAGAGTTTTTTTCCATATGGGCAAACAATGACACTTGTCATCTTCTCATTTGTTAAATATTTTTTTAGGCTAAATTATAAGATTTTTTTTTTTGGATTTTTGTTGGCTTTTACAAATGATATGGGCTTTAATAAGTATTACTAATCCAATAAAATTAAACAAAAAATAACTTTATCACCTTCAACATTTTCTTATAATGGATGAAAGCTTCGATATCTACGGTTCATCTTCATTGCCTTCTTCGATCTCTAACGGTATTTTCTTAGTTCTCTTCTTTACTTCATCAGTTAACGCTCGATTCGTCGCCATACGTTCATATTTTACCGATTTTATCTCCGATGGAATCAACGATGGAAGTCTCGACTCTGGATGTGTTATCAAGACGGTGATCTTGGTTGAAGATAAAGAGGAAACCTGTGAACATACTTACAGGTTCGTGGCACTTGGTAAAGTGTTTTTGATTTTGTTTATGGATTTCTCATGTTCACTGCATCGATGTACCTATATGCCAAAAGTGAGCTTCTTCTCGAGATCATATCTCTTGAATCGTCGGTTGTTTGTTTTTTGTAATAAATTATGTCTTTAGCAAAAATCAGTTATACTTTTTATAATCATAAATAACTTTTTCATGCATATTTTTATTAAATGACAAAACTAATTTGTTATTAAATGAAAAAATTAACAAATCAGTTTGTGTTAAAAATCACATTTGTTATTTAATTTGTTATTAAATAAAAAAAAATTAATTTTTATTAAATAAAAAATTAACAAATCGGTCTTTGTTCAAAAAAAAATAATTATTATTTTAGTTATACATATATATTTATATTTTTAATATTTTAAAATTACGGAATAGAGATAAACTCAATAATAAATATCATATCATCTTCATATATATCACCTCATTTAAATATCTACTTTTAATAATATTTCTATTTAAAAATTTAATTTAAAAAAAATATATATATATATATATATATAATGTTATTAATAATATTTTCAGATTACATGTGTTGAGAAATTGAAAAGTACACAAAGTTACATCATAAATAAGAAAATACATCATATTCTTAAAAATAAAACATAATTAATAAATTTGCTTATGTTAATATATTTCTAATATATTAATATATTTGTAATATATATAAATAAAAAACCAATCATATAAATCAGAGATCCACGACAATAGTGTGTTTGACTTTCTCCACACCAAATCATCACGGTAATAGAAAATAAAGAATAAACACAAACAACAATATGTTCAAGTTTCAAATTTAACAATTATGAGTAAACTTTGCTCAATTTTTTGTAGTTAATGTTTGAAGCATTAACTGAAATCCACTTAAGCTAGCATACAATGTTACCACTAAATTACAATTCTCAATAAATATTTTCATTAACTCACGCATCTCAACATAAACGTTTTGTGCCATTTACATGAATATAAAAAAGATAGGGACTTCCACTACAATCCAACAACCTCTTCGAAAATCTATCTTTCAAAGTAATCAGTTATTCTCTAATATCGAAGACACCCTTAAAGAAATCCTAGGAGATATCATCCTCTGGATTAACCAATCCATAACTTCTTCCGATCATCAAAATATTTGACAAAAATCAAAACAACAATGCCAACAAAACTCTGACCTTTAAGTCACACCGTTTAAACTCTTTGCCACTAAATAATTACACTTAATGAAATAATATATCACAACTAAAAAATTTCAAATACAATTCAAAAAGATGATATTCATTCTAAACCGCTTTATCCAGTGACTTAGCTTGCCACAAGTAAACCAACTACAACGTTAATTGTAGATTAATTTTTACAATAAGATTCGCATTTTAACGATTATATTCGATAAAATAGATTCTTAATATAAAACATAAAAGAAATACATTTCGCGCGTAGCACGGATTGACTACTAGTGTTAACTAAAATTGAGTGTTTTAATTCACCATTCTCTGTTTTTTGAATTAAGAAAAAAAAAACAGAAAAGCAGGAGTTCAAGCGGAACGCATAGGTGAAGATAGTAAATAACGTATTGTTTGATCGTGGAAGGCCATTGTAGGCCTCTCTATCGACGATGTTGTCAATGCGTTGGACTTCAGAAGATATCAACCATGGCCGCAAGTGGTAGATACGCCTCTAATCCTTCACTGGCTACAACGTGGACTGAGAGATTTGCATCACCATAAAGAAGAAGACCAACCATGATTGTGACCAAGAGTTGAAAGAGTTGAGATAAAAGAAAGTAAGAGGAGTTAAATATTATTATATTACCAGAAATGGTGTTGGTAAAATGGACGTTGTTTAAGTCAAGCATTGATAAAAGAGATAACACATCCTTTTATTTCTACACAGAGAGACAAAGACACCAAAGGGAAAATCAAGTAATAAACATATTTTGATATGGCTGTCAAGCTACCACAAAAGACAAAAGTTACTGACCGAGATGTAGCAACAACCTCTGTATTTCCAATAACTGAGGCATATATACACTTTACAGGTTCCAATAAATACTCTGCTCGTACATTTCTTATTGCTCTTCTGCAAATTAAAAAGGTAGGGCGTCAACATGTTCTGGACCCTAATCCCTTTACAGAATATATGAAGACAGATATTCATACTGACCAGAGCTTCTAAATTCTCAAATCATTTTATTAATTCAACGTTTCTTAGAAGTGATTTTTGTGGCCATGGAGATACAATCAGCGCTTCTTTTCTATAGGGTAGTGCCTACAAATACAAAATGCAATGATAATATTTTTTTAGCTGAAATCATTTTTTGGCTGCACTGCTAAAAGTAATCAATAACATACAACTTAGTTTATGGTCTTCTTATACCATTCTAAAGAAAAAACTGCACTAAAGATGGCCTAGCAAGTAAATAAAATATGTTACACTACAAATATAGATAAAGAGATTTATATGTTGAAGAGTAATATATGTTACACGGTTCATCCAAATGGTCACAAAATACGGGGATGAAGCCGTTAATCACCGAGTCCTGCAATCAATTTTCACAATTCGATTCAGACGATTTCGTAGAAAAAGAAAGGAAATTTTTTTTAAGAAGCTGAGAAGAAGAGTCTAAAGTGAAAGGAAAGTTCACCTCAGAGGACCTCAATATATAAGAGTATGGATAACGCGTTAAGGGAGAGGAGGCGTATCCTCTGCATTGAATGAGTTTAGTCTTGAAGTCATGGAGTTTCAGATTCGATCACCAGAACAAGAACCGTCTTAAAGCAGAAAAAAAAGAGGGTTTGAGGGTTTTCACGCTACTCTACTGAGCCACAAATAAAAAACCCATATGAGATATACACGAACGAAATGAAGACATAAAAACATGAAAACTGTGGGATTCGAATCCACACCCTTGCTTGGCATCTCCGGAAGAAAGCTCGGGAATTGTGTTTCTTTGGGTGTTATGGCATCTCTGGAAGGTAAGAAACGAGTTAGCATTTGAAAACCGTATGATAAATCCCCTCACAACGGCAATAAGAGCTTTTGAAGATGCTTCTGTTTGGATAAATGCACTCGGTATACGTCAAGAAACGGAACTACCAATCACAAATGGTGAACAAGATAGGGGATGGATGAAACCTCATGTAGGTAGTTTTAAATGCAATATAGGATCTTCGTGGACTGGACTCAACATGCTGAGTGGGGTGGCATGGATCCTCAGGGGTTAAAACGGCAAGACACTTGTGCACAGTCGAAGGTCTTATTCATATATGCAGTCCATAACAGAGCCTGAGTTGTGGTCTATGCTATGGGCAGTGGAAAGCATGCACTCTTTACAAAAGACCAATGTAATCTTTGAAGCATCTTCAGAAGGAGCATGAGAGGTTCTAATGAATCCAACGCTTTTCCCCCAATTCTCAAGGATCATCCATGCTATCCAAAGCTACCTCGCTGAGATTGAGGTGTGGCGCCTAGATCATTGTCTGCCGGCAAGAAATGAAGCGGCTGTATCAATTTCGGTGAGTGTCACTCGCGACCGTCGCACACAAGCTTAGATTGCACAAAAGGCTCCAGTATGGCTTCACCACCTTTTGGTACTAGAAGCTGAAGACAAGTAAGGTTTCAGTGTTGTGTTCTCTATCCCTTGGTGCCTAATGGCAATGGTTTCTTTCTTTTCTTTATTAAGTTTATTTCCAATTTGTTCTATGGTTTCTTTCGAACCTATGTCTTTACTGTATGGAGAATAATGAAATTTTCATTGTTATAAAAAAAAAATTAATAATGTCAAATGGGGTCAAGAGAGTCAAACTTTGGTTTTGGGGGTTCATTACCCGAAACTTATCATCTGAGTAAGGGATTATTTATGGAGAATATACAAATAAATGACTTTTACATTTTATGGGAAGTTAGATGACCCCACTTCTTCCTTAGTGGGTCTGTCCCAGAGCACGGGCTTCCAGCCCTCAAAATTATATATTGTTTTCGGCTAACTATTTTCAAATGTTTCATTAGTCTAGTGGTATTATAGTGAAGTTGAACCCATCATGAGTTCGAACATGGGTCTTTTTCGGCCTTTAAAGAAAAAAAAGCTTATGGTCCTTATAAAATCAAGATAGGTACTGTCTGCTCAACATACTGATGGGTTTGGTATATGTTTATTACTGAAAGAAGAGTTCCAGTTTGTGTACTTAACTGGTTTCAGGTCCATATCCCTTTTACTGAAGTTACAAGAGAGCTTCTCTAATGGGTATAAAAAATTTCATTGCCACTTTATCATTTGATCTTCCTATGCTTGGTGAAACTTTCTAGTCATTAGATACTTCTTAGTATGTTTTTTACTTCAACACATGTTCTATGTATCTACCTTAACATTTCCTTATCACAATAACATTTACAGTCCATGAAAGAAATAAAGAAAGAAAGAAAGACACTTTTATACAGTTTTAGAAAATGTACAAAAGATTCCTCTGCTCGTCCGTTTTTTTCTTTCCCTCGCGATTAAATTTGAGAAAATGTACACAATTATTCAGTACCATGTGGTGTCAGCTTTCACCACTTGTTGTTGTCAATGCATAGTAGATGGAGCTGGATGTTGTTGCGGTATTGGTGGAACCGGATAAGAAGGTACAGCATAAGGTGCAACTCCAAGATGATGAGTTCCCATTGGAGGTGGAAGCATAACAGGTGTTCCCACAGCTGAACCAATATGATCAGGTGGTGCGATGATGGGTTGTCCCAAAGGGGCACCACCATACATCCCTAATCCAGCCATTGTGTGCTGATGGGGCTGCGGCTGAGGCTGAGCTGGTCTATGCTTAACCACTTGTTGTTGTTGTCCTGTAACGGCAGGAGCTTGATTGTTCACAGAAGTAATGTCGTGAATGCTAGACCGTCTTCGATCTCGGTTCATTGAGTTAAGCCTGATAAAGTATTTTTGAGCATGACTTGCTACTTGAGTTGGTGTTCTTGTGATCACGAAGTTCCTTGAGATGCTTCTCCAATCTCCTTTCCCAAATTTTTCCAAACCCAATAGAAACAACCTTCAAGTACACAAACAAAAACAGAGCATTTGAATCTTTATTTCACTTTTATAAAAGAATTGAGGAAGAAGAAGTTGAAACCGATGCTCTTCTTGAGTCCATGGAATCCCTTTCTTCCTATCTTGTTCTTGTCTGGAACCACTTCTTCCACCGCCATTGGAGCTACTTATCCCGGAGACTCCATGGTTTGGTTTCTTCTCCGTTGATCCACCTCCTCCGGAGGAATGACAGTCTCTGTTAGCAGGAGAAGTGGCTGCAGCTTCCTCGCCGGTTCTGTGATAACGTGGCAATGGGACTTGTCCACTCTCGATTGCCTTCACATCATCCAAAAGCATTTGGTAATGTTTCTTGACTTCTTGTAATGATTTGGTCGGAACCATTGAAGCCATTTTCATCCATTGATCCTCTGTTATCTCTTCTTCTACACAATGCAACGCAATTGAGTTCTCGAATGATTTATCTTCTTCTCTGCTCCATGTCACTGCCACACTCTCCATTAGATACTGCTTCAATCTCTTTACTCTCTCTTTTTCTTTCTTCTCTTCTAATGTAGATAAATATTTGGGATATTTCCAAATATTTATTATTTATTTTATTAGTTATTTTAGATAATTATCTTTATTGTTTTAGGGTTTTATGGTTTTCATATATATAGGCTTCTTATGCCTAGAGTTGTATTCAACAGTTTTTATAATGATTTGATAAATAAAAGTCTGTTCTTAAAGAGGTTTCTATAAACCAACAGAGGTTTCTATAAACCACTGAGAAGAGTATTCTCAAACCCTAAGAGCTTTTAATTAAGCACTGTGAAGAGTATTCACAAACCCTAGTTTCCGGGTATTCTTAGAATAAACGGATCTAGTTCTATCCCTAGAAGCTTCCGCTACATCAGTTGGTATCAGAGCTGTGTTCCTTTGGTTTCTCAATCGAAGACGATTCTGGATGTCATGGTGAGTATTAGCATCTATCCTATCCTGGACGAAAGTCCTTTTGTTGAAAGAGAAGAGAACCATGAGATCTATCGAGAGATCTATGGTGATCCAATCTGTGATATATATGAAGACGATGTCCATCCTAGTGACTTTGTTTTTAAAGAGGTTTTTATAAACCACTGAGAAGAGTATTCTCAAACCCTAAGAGCTTTTAATTAAGCACTGTGAAGAGTATTCACAAACCCTAGTTTCCGAGTTTTCTTAGAATCAACGGATCTAGTTCTATCCCTAGAAGCTTCCGCTACATCATCTTCTTTGGGTTAATCGTGTGGTGGGCATGATAGTGTTTGTGAAACGTATGTGAATGGGTCAGATTCTTTGCTTTTTGGAGTTTTGTGAAATTCTTTTGTGTTTAAATTTTGTGGAAGCGCAGGATAGTAGTGGAGAATGTGTATATGCGCAGGATAATAGTGGGCATGTGCGTAGGATAAGAGGGGTTGATGGGGACTTTAACTTATTCACAAGCATTAATCAGTTGGGTTCGTTTTCTATTGTGTCACTCATAAGGGACGAGTAGGCACAAGATAAGATTCTTGTAGTTCACGACTACTCTTATTTTTCCTTTAAATTGATCTTCACTCTATACAGATTTGGTCATTTATAATGATGTTTTAATACTGGGAAGTTTCTATAAAGTAGTATCTGTAAATTTTGTGCTTAAAACCACAGCATGTGATATTAGTTTTGATCTAAACATTATTTGCTCATGTGGCTTTTAAGCTTTGTCTATAGTGTTTTTCAAGCTAAATTAATAACAGTTGGTCACAACCTATGTGGCACAGAAGCTTCATCGAACACGTGCGTTTCCCGCTTCGGAACAAGAATCAAAATCGAAACCTTGTAGAAGCTTATGAAATCTCGATTCCAAATCACTTCTAATACAACATATATTAAAAACACGTTGGAAGCTTACAATTCCACTATGGAATCACGCTTCCAATTTTAAAAATATAATGCCATATATAAATAAATGAAATATAAAATCATTTTTTTATTTTTTATAGTATATAATAGTATATATATTGAGAATATAAATATGTAAATACTAAAATTAACACTATAAATCATATGTATGCATTGTTTTTATTAGAGATATAGCATATATATTCAAATAGGTTGTGCCAATTATTTATAAAATGTTAAAAATAACTAAATGATAATATTTGTTTGTAAACTTAATTTATCTATATTTTCACAACATAATAATATGCAATCATTTAAAATTATAATAAATGAATAAATGCTTTATTTTAAATTAGAATCATATAGTTCTTAGTTATAAATTTTATATTTTTTTTTGTATTTTCATATATACATATATAGATTAATATTTGGATATACGCTTTCAACACGTACCTGCTTTCTAATTCTTTTAAAAAATTTGATTTCGCGTTTTCATACGATTTCGCTTCCTCACATCTACTTCCGTTTCTATGTAACATAACTTCGGAACTTGAGGTCTAGATTGGGAAGTAAAAGTTGATTTAGGTCTATTTAAGGTTATTTCTCAAAAATAAATGAGTTACTCTATTTATAGAGACCATTTTATTTTTTACTCTATTGTAGAATAAAAAGAAAGTAAGATTGGACTATTTTTACTCCAAACTATATTTTAATGTGAAAATAGAGTATAGTTGGAGATCGTCAAGAGATGATCTTTGATCATCTCGAATGGATTGCTCTATTTAAAAAAATATAGTAACTCTATAACAGAGTTGAGTTCAACTCAAATACTATTCTATTTTAGAGTGGAAAATAGAGAATGAAAAAAAAAAGAAATGGATTACTCTATTTATAGCATCTCGAGATTCACTTTATTTTCTACTATAAACTATACTATAGAGTAAAACCTTCTCAAATCTCACTCAAGTTTTCACTCTAAAATAGAATAACTGGTAAGATTATTCAATATTTGGAATTGGAATAACTCTATTTTTTAGTATATTACAGTGTGGAACTTTGTTATTTATCCTCTAAAATTTAATCTTTTTATTTTGTAATTCTCTATGTAATTTAATTATGCAAATAACACATAATTATGTTCAATTCAATACAATATTGTAAGCTTATTATTATTTTCCGTATAACACTTATATGACATATAATTTGTTTATCAAATTTAAAGTAAGAATTTTTTTAAATAAAACACTAAAAGCATATATAATTTTATAAGATTAGTTAAATAAAAGAATTACTAAATTTAAAAATAAGCAACATTACATAAAATTAAAACCATAGATAATAGTGAATAAATATTCTGATAAATTTCATCAAGGTCCAACAAGATCGTTAAAATATTGTCCAAATGAGGTAGATAGAGTAGGAGCTTCTTGTTTATGTTGTTGACAATGCCTTTTTTTTTGTAAAATTTGTATTCATTTCTTGAAAATATGCATGAACATCTGGATCTTGCACTGAATTCATGTCAGAATAAATATTCGGTTTCTTCCTTCAGGTCACTTAGAGCATAATTCTTCTTTTAATCTCCCAATATTATTCTCATTGTGCGCTTGTCTTCTTTAGTTGCTCTAAAAATAACTTATTTCGTTTTTAAGGTGTTTATAACCGATGTTGTTTGATCAACAATTTTTTATTTTATTTTTGATTTCTTTATTCTGTTTGGGTGTGGGGAGAAAGATCCGCCGATATTCCCATCGCCATCACTTTAAATTTATAAAAATGTGTTACATGATATTATGACTACATGTATAATCCTACACAATATGATAATCGAGGAAAGAATGTGATCTTAATGTACCAATTAAAGAGGGAAAAGCAGCTTCACCTCTAGAGGTTCAAATACCATAGAATGATTTGGTTTGAAGAGTTTCTTGATTGATTTAGAGAAATCAAAGATAAAGAAGCTAATTTCTCATTTTGAAATTCGTTAATTGATCATTTGTGGAAAATATACACTAAGGGTGATGCTTACGGTAAAATAAAATGTAATTTTTAATATAATAATTGTTTGATATAAAATATCATAATTTATGAAACAATATTGTGGAAATAAAATATAAGGGATCACTTTCTAATTTTTGTAAATTAAAGGCATTACTCATAAAATAGAAAAAAATATTTGTAAAAAAGATTACTTTTTAAAGTCATAGAATAGGTTGTTGGAGAGAAACTCAACTCTATTTTTTCTACTACTCTAAAATAGTGGAAACAAGGGATCACTCTATTTAACAAAAAAAACAAATATAGTAACTCCATAATAGTGTTGAGTTATACTCCAATGCTACTCTAGTTTATAGTAAAAAAATAGATTGATGAACAAGAAATAAATTAGTTACTCTTTTTATAGAATAAACCCCATTTTTACTTTATTATAGAGTGAAAATAGAATATAGTTTGAGCTATTTTGCTCCAAACTATATTTTATCCGGTGGAGGCTTCAAATCTGCTCAGCGTTGAAACTACGGTGCTTTGCAAAAGAGTTCTGCTCAGTTGCAGGAGATGGGAACCCCTTCCGACTACATTTCAGGTGTACCCTTCGTCCTTATTCC
Organism: Eruca vesicaria subsp. sativa; assembly: GCA_932364175.1. Lineage (NCBI taxonomy): Eukaryota > Viridiplantae > Streptophyta > Magnoliopsida > Brassicales > Brassicaceae > Eruca > Eruca vesicaria. Next base: position 112,969 of record CAKOAT010441821.1, on the reverse strand, counting down.
TGATGAGAATATTGAAGCTTCTAAATTAGAGTTCAAGGATTTTTTTTACGCACGATTTCATGGTGACTATCGCACTATGGGGAAAATTATCGGTGTCATAAATGCACTTTGGGCTCAAACTGGTCCTTGGATCTTTGTCCATAACATTGGACAAGGTATGTACCTTCTCTAAGTCACAAACCCACGAACTCATGAGGTGCTCTTGTCTCGCACTTGCTTGAACTCAAAATTATAAATATAAACACTAAAATATTGTATTCAGCATCCTTGATGTTCATACTTTAGTTCCAGATCTTAAACTGAAATTACAAATTTAGTTATTTGCAAAATTTAATCTCAAAATCCTAAAACCAACCTTTAAAATTATTTTTCACAACCCTAAAACTCTACATCCAAATCATAATCTCAATATTATCTAATATTTTTCAAACTTAAGCACCAAACTTTAGTATAAACATGCAATTTATTATTTTCAAAAATAAACTTAAATCTTACCTTAACTCCAAACCCCACATATTTAAATTTATAAGTTAAACTTCAAATTTAATACTCTCTACTTAAATTTAAAATCTTAAGGAATTATCTCTACACGCAAATTTTCAAAATAATACAAATCTTAAACCACACCCTCTTTTTACTAAAACACTCTAATATAAATATTACTCTTAAACTTTATTCAATAATCTAATTTTACTCTAAATCTCAAATCCCATGCTCAAAGCTTTAAATCATAGCACTAAAATATAATTAATTATAAACTCAAATACATAAATTTTATATCCTAAAACTAACCTCTAGCTAACACTATACTTCAATCCCTAAACTCTAAACGTATACTCTATATCGAAAGCATAATCTTTAATATGTTTTTAAACTTATACAACAAAACTATATTTCTTAAACCCTTAACTTCATTTATTTTATTCTAACTCTGGATTTTAATTTCAAATGTTAAACTTAAAACCTATGCTATATATTGTAAACCCTCTCTATTTTATACCCAAATATCAATAACAAAGTTTAACTTTTAAAGTTATAAAATTTTGATGTTTTCTCAAACTTTTTTTTTTTTAAAGAAAATATATTATAAATATTTGATATATTAAAACACAAAATAGAAAAGAACACCATAGTATTACAAATACTCACTATCTCTTCCTCTCTCTCGCTCCTTAGTATCTCCAATTTTTTGAAACATGAAGACTCATCCGTCACCACCAAACCTCATCCATGTTTCAAAGGTCACCACTCCCCATCCTTCTCCTTATCTCTACCCGGAGCCATCATGCTCATCACAACCCACTACCACCACATTCTTTGTGTCTCTCGTGACGAGTCTGAACATCGTCGCCATCGTCATGGTCTAGAGTTCGCCCCATAGTCACCGGCCTCAAGTCTCTTCCTGTCTTCACTGTCTCGCTCTGTTGTCACTGTATCGAGCTCACTCCGTCGTCACCATCTTGAGCTCGCTCCATCGTCAACGGTCTCAAGCTCGCCCCAAAAGTCATCGATCGAGAAGAAGATGGAGAGAATACAGAGAAAGAAAGTGAGAAGGTATAGCCGGGGGAGGAGTAAGGTCTCAAGGCGGCTGGAGGCAGTGCTCGTGGAGACTCTGGTTTTTTTATGTTTAGTTTTTTTTTTGGTTTAGTGTAAACCGATTTGTACATATATGTGTTGGTTTAATTTTGGTTTAATTTTCCAAAATTTATTTGTAATTCTAATTTAATTTATGAGACAATTGGTGTAATGTACCTAACGAAGATCCAAATTGGTCGAATGTCTATGGATGTGGATAATCCAAAAAGGAGTAACCTTTTGACACTGTGCGGACGAAAATGCCCTCTTACTTTATCGAAAACATGTAACTCTAGATTTAGCGGATACACATTATGTTAACTGAACACTAAGATATATTTATCAATTTTAACATGATATCAAAATTGTTAGCAAATTGACAAAATTTTAACATGCTAAAAGTTTTGTTATCGAGATACGTCTATTTATTAATGTGTTAAATAAATCGCTAACAAACAGGTTATCATGTTAACAATACTATTATCATAAAAATATATATATTAACCGCTAATCAATTATCTATCAAATAGCCGTAATCCTATTTGTAACAGCTAACACTCTATGTATCGGTTACAAATTCATTAAAATATAATAATAACGGGTAAATAATGCTTCTAACTTACATATTATCCAAATAAAAGAATGTATATTTCAAGATTTGAAATTCGAAATAATAGAATTAGTGTGAGATAATAACATTAGCAATATGAGTGTCAAAAGAATCAGAGTAAAAAATAGAGATTTATGATGAAAAAATGAAAGCATAAATATGTCATGTGTGAGAGATAAAGAGATTAGAAGATAGGGAAGAGAAGAGAGAGAGAATGAGATAGGGTATAATGGTTAGGCAAAATAGTTTCTATTTTAGAAGGATAGATGGCAAATATGAGGTGTATTTAGAGACAATCCCACCAATTTCTGTTAATTTATAAATAAATAAACTTTATTTTGTTCTCACACCTTCAAGTTATCATCTACAATCTATGGCGCGAATGCCCGCATCTTCAGGAATGTCTCTTTGAACCAAGACGCGTTCTTCAGAGTGGTGGATCGTGGAATGAGAGATCGGTTGCTGTCTTCTTCGTTACTGGCTTCCTCGTCGCCATCTCTGCTGGAGTTGTATTTTTGGTTCCTTTCCCCTTTTAGTTAATGACAACATTGCAGCTCTTTCTCTTTATTTTCTCTTGTTAAGTCATGCTCCACAACATTGTAAAACTCAAAAAGTGGTATAAATCTTAATATTTAGACAAAAAAAAACCATGTAAAAGAAGAGATCAGTTTTAGATTTAATTAGTTAGGGGGGTAATAGTATTTTGCCCATTAATTATGTAATGGTAAGCTTGGTTCGTTGTTGAAAATTCAAACGCATTCACTCCCACATAAGATTTATCTTGAATGTCTTCTCTAATGGAACTGTTATTGTGAAACAGTTTGCAAGTTTTTAGAGAAGAGAGAGGATTACGAAGGAATGTGTTTGTGACCACTGGAGGAACATCACCGAGTATATCCTTATGAGCTGGAGAGAAGGCTACAGGAGCTCAAGGAGACAAGACAAGAAGAGTATATAAAGAGCTGCAGACTTCATTTGAAGACGCTAATAAAAGTCTTCATGTGACAGGGTCTGAAGCTTCTTGGTGGAAAGATACTTCATATGTAGTCACTGAACATATACCATAACGGTCTAGAGTCAACTCAAACTATCAAAATCATCTCACTATGCTTCTTTAATTTTCTCCTATAAAATAGGCCCCTCGGCATTGAGTAATCTCACTTCTCACACTGCCTTTCGGCATTGAGAAATCTCACCTCTTTCACTGCCAACGAAGGCAAAATAGACTTACATCCTGAAGGTAACCACATCATTCCCTCCATGTTTTATCATCATCTTGATATTATCGATGCGTTTTCAGTTTTGGCTCTTAATTTCAACATGTTCAACTCATCCAACCACGCTACTGAGCAAACCTTTCATGACTTATGTCTTTATTACGTGTACGAGGGGGTGGTGACGGTTGGTGATTGGTCAATACAAGTATGGCTGTGGCCTTTTACAGACCACCATTAGTAAAATAGAACATAAATCTATACAATAAAATGTAGTAAGCAAATTGAACTTTGTGAAACATTAATCAATATTTAATAAATAATTAAAATACATAATTCAATCTAAACTATATAATTAAAAAAATAAAGATAGAAATTCACAAAAGCAGAGGAAATCCCGCTTATGATTTTGTTTAGTTTCATTAAACTCCAGTCAACAAAAAGAAACAGAGTGAATTTCACAGAAATGTTTTCTATATTTTCTCACCACACTCAAATTTAGGGTTTGGCAAAGAAACTCAAATCCAAAAACCCAAATCCGATCCGAAAAGTAGTACTTAACTTCAACCAAAATTGGTTAAACATTTGAACAGGTTCAAAATTTTAATATCTAAGAAACTGAGACCCTAACTAAAATATTTTAGGTATTTGAATAGATCCAAATCGGATTTATATACTTACATATATTTAATATCTGAAAATATTTAAATATCTAAGATATTTTTAAAGTTGCTCAAACAAATTAAAAAATCAAATTGTCAAAATTCAATATCTAAAATAGCTAAATAGTATTTAAACACACAAAAAACACTTGAATATATTGATTCCCCATCCAAATATCCAAGTTAAAGTAATTTTGTTTGCTAATTCTGGCATACAGTATTCAAACTTATATGTTAGATATTATTTTTATTTTAGATTTGAAGAATAGTATACATAATCAAAACATATATTAAAAACTGTTAGAAAATTAAAAATTACCAAATATAACAAAGAAAACAATAAAAATTTATTAAATACATAATGTAACTTTAGTTCGATAAAAAATTTACTCAATAATAATAATTTAGTAAAAATACATAATATAATCAAAGATACGTGTATTTAAAAAGAAATAGCAAAATTCATAAGAACAAAAAGTGTAATTTATTTACTAAAATAATTCATCTACAAAAGCGGACTAATGTTATAAATTACCTAAGACCATCTCCAAAGTATTTTACTATTCTACCTCTAAAATCGAGAAACTCTATAGTAAATTTGTAATTTGTTCTAATGTATTCCTATAAAATAGCGAGTTTTAAATATATAGTAAAATATAGAAAATGTTATTTATTCTTCTATAAACAGAGGAAAAGAAATAACAATCTCTATTATACAAGAAGTTATAAAGAAGACTAAAAACAATCTGACCTCTAATTGATATTATTGTAATAAAAAGCAATAGATATAGAGATGCTCTAAAAAGTTATCAGACACTATTAAAAGGTCTAAATAAAGGCTTCTCCCATTGTCCACGTGTGCAATTATATTCACCCAATCATAAAGTTCTAATCTGCCGCATAGGAAATCTGGTTTTGTTTTTGGTCTGAAATTGGTATTTGTTTATATCTGTCTTTGGTTATTTCTGATTTGAGCACTGGTTAGTCTTACGAAGAAATCTATGAAGCATCATACCTTTCGACTTCATGTCTCTCTCTTTCACCTCTTCCGTTTGAGCGATTCAATTTAGCCACTCTCTGTGTAATCAATCCTTTGTTTCATTGCATTCAATCCTTTGCTTATTATCATTCAATGGATTCCTCCTTTCACCTTCCTCCACATTGTTTTATTTATAGATCTATCCTCTATGTCTTGATCAAACTGTTAAGTTTTTCTACTCTCTCATTTTCTACTCTCTCATACTCATCGCAATGGATCCGAGTTGCAATTCTTCAATCCCACCGGCGAGAAGACCAAGAAGAAGTTTGTCTCATCCTCCGCCAAAACTCAACAAGACGGGAAATCTGCTGCTTCCTCCGCCGTTGCCTTCAAGCCTCACGGCAAGGCTGCTGTTTCCTGTCCCACTCCGGTGATCACTCCGGTGTGCTTTGTACAATTTTAGAATGCTACAATGTGACATTCCAATCCAGTTTCAAAGAGTCTAATCAGTCTTTTGATCAATACTGATGAATATATGTAGTATTCATAATACTGTGGTTTAGTTTGATAAACTTAGTGACTTGGTTTGTTTGTGTATAATAGGGAAAGGCTGTGCGCCAAAATACCGCAAGCACCACAGGTTACTGGAACAGAAGCTCCTCAATTTTGTGGATGCTTTCCATCAATACGTAATGGACCAGGTATTGTCTTATACTATATTATTGGTTATAATTACAGAATCATTGTTTTTAGTTGGAGTAATATAAGTATGTTGAGTAGTTGTGGAATAGTTGAAAGCAGATGTTACGGGCACAATAGCATATGGATAAACTGGATTTTTGTGAGCAGGTATATCACACGGCATGGAGTGAACTGTGTGAAGGTATGGTAAAAGCAGAATCTCTGGACGAGGTCATATATGTACAGGAAACCCACTTGTTATCGATTCAAAGGCAATGCTTTGTGGTTCAAGAAAAGTTGGTAATGATCTCTTTTTGATAGCATAACTATATAAATTTGTAGCTTTATTTAAAAAAACTAAGTGTTTGGCGGTTTCTGTATAGTGGGCAATCATCGCAAGTCGGATCAACATGATCCTGGGATTAGCTATAGAATTCTACTCAATTCAACAGACACTGAGCAGCAGGGGAGCAGTCTCAGCGACCAAAGCTAGGCACGAAATGGAAATAAACCGTATTGAGCAACAGTTTGAAGACTGCATTGATTTCCTCCTTAGAGTAAGAAAATCTTATCTTAAACTCATTTATACTTAGTTCTGACTTCTTATGATTGATATTGGGAGATCTAGAAGATCGACCTAATCTAATGGTCAATATTAGGATATACATCAATATATTAGAATAGGAAGTTTATCATTATCTATTATATAGTATTCCATATTAGTTTAGGAAATTATATTGACTTATCTCTATATAAACAATGCATCTTGTACTATTATGAACATGAGAGTCTAATATAATTCTTTCATAAACACTTTTGTGTTCGTCACTCTCATCAATTTGTCATGGTATCAGAGCCTAAACAAAACTAAAAACATCAATTCCAAAACATCTTTATCATCTCGTTGTTCTTGCAAAATTGCAGTACAACACATCATGATCATCTTCATCCTTCTCGATTCTTTGGGTTTCGAGATCTCTAAAAATCAAACCATCCATTCAAAACATCAAGCATTCATTCATCGACTTTCGTATGGATATCAGCTAACGAAAAATTCAGATTTCTTAACGGCAGTCCACCAGCAGCCGATTCACCCTACCGTGAAGATTGATCAGCAAACAATCATCTCATTGTAAAATGGATAAAACAAACAATCAAACCAAAAATCAGATCATTTATCTCAACTCGCGAAATCGCAAGAGTTATGGGACATTCATCAAGCTTCCGCAACATCATCAACCATCGTTGTTTCACAAGATTTTCAGTTATTTTTAGGAAAAATGATTGTTAGCTACATGAAGTATCGACCATCACATGACTAACCATGCAAAATAATAAAATGCACACTCAACTACATGAAGTATATGATATGCATGGTAACATCCATGAACTTTATGTTGTTATGTAGGTAACATCACAAGAAAAAATACTATTAATTACTTCACAAGACTAATTACTTAATAAAATAGCTAAAATATAAAAAATGATGTAAGATATGAAAAACCTTTTTATATCTTATATTTTACTATTATGAAAACTTTTTTTTATTTTCAAAAGTGTTAAAGAACAATATTAATAATTAATGTTATTTTAGAAAACACTTTTAACTTTATTTTAATTTTATATTTTTAATAGTTTCGTAGCTTAGCATTTATTTTTATATATGATTATTTTAGTATTTATTTTTATATATTTTTAACAATTTGTAAGTTTAACATTTATTTTTATATATGATTTTAAGGGGGAATTCTATTTTTACCACATTTACTGTAGCATAATTCATATTTTCCTTCATTAAGGAAATATTTTTACAAATACATTTTCACTGAAGGGAAAAATAATTTTCGATCATTATTTTATAGATATATAAATATAAATAATTATTTACAAAAAAAATATTAAAAATAAAAAAATTGAAAAAGAAATTTTTAGAAAAGAAAATTGAAAAAATTATAAAAACATTTGATTTGAAAACGTATAATCAAAAAATAAAAAAATTCTTTTTATTTAAATAATTATTTATATTTAAATAATTATTTATATTTATTATCTATAAAGTGAGGGTAGAAGAGTGTATGAATTTTTAATGAAACTTAATACTTAGGTATATTTAAAAATGTTCCTCTAATAAGGAAAGTAAACATGAATATTGGTATCAAAAGTGCGGTAAAAGTAAAATTTCTCCAATACTTTTGGGCTATGTGAAATAAATATTTTTATATATAAAGTATATTTTTGATTTTAAATAGTTAAGTCATTTAAAAAATATTTTTCAAAATGTTTTATATCTTTATAATTTTCTTTATAAACATTTTTAATAAACTAAAATTTTTAAATATCTTACTATAAAAAGGTTTATGAAAACTTTTTTTAATTTTACAAATATTCAATAAATGTGATAAAAATAGAGGTTAACAAAAAAAAAGATTTTATGATGTTAGCTACATAACAACATAAAGTATATGGATGTTAGCATGCATATCATATACTTCGTGTAGTTGAGTGTGCATTTATTTAGTTTGCATGGTTAGTCATGTAGTGGTCGATACTTTAGGTAGCTCACAATCATTTTTCCTTATTTTTACTATTATATTTTGAAGATTGTCCAATCTCATACGTGGGTCTAATATTGACCATTAGATTAGGTCGATCTTCTAGATCTCCCAATAATTGATAATAAAGGGATTGGTTAATTGGAAATTGAACTTGCAGGTATTGTCTTCTAAGCTTAATGTGGAACACTTTCCTCATCTGGCTGATTTAGTGACCACAATCAATTACAATTACCACTACATGCCTGACACTGGAAGCTTGATGACTGCTTCTGGAGCAGAGACCAAGTCTTCCAGAACATGAACAGCCAAATCTGACGAACAAACTTCACCTTTACATCTGTTCAAGGTAATGTGTATTGGTTTACTGATTGTTCCAGAGAAACCAACATCACTTTTTTTGACATGAGAGAGTCTGATTGCTGTGGTTCGACCTTCAGTGGCGCCTATCTTGATAAAACAGTTGCATACAAGGTTAACTTCTCAGGTAGTCTCTCTTGTGTTGTCACTTAGTCTTCCTTTTGCAGTGATATGGATTTATGGTAGTAGGCTTATGAAAGAGAATAGATTCCACAGATAGTAATCAATTGTTCACATGTACCTTTTTAATAGAACTTTTAGAATCTCAATTCATTTGCCTCCAAAAGCATTTTCAAATGGTTTCATAGCCAAAACCTGTTGCTCTCTGTGTTGCATCCTTAGATCCATTGCAGTAGATATCTATCTCATCTTTGATACGCCATTCTCTTCTTTATGACGCAATTCTTTGATTTGTCAACACTCAACAGTTTTTGACCATTAAGACTTTGAAGATGCATATCTTCAGTACTATGAATTATTCTACTAGAACTTCCCTCTGCTAAACACTTGATTAGCTTCTCAGAGTTTTTTTTTTTAATCTAGAGGTTTTGGCATCAGGAATCTGTGATTTGAGGATTACTTCCATCTATGTCAGTCTTTGTGAGCTGGCACAATTCTTAGTTGATTTTTATTGCCATTTATATATAGTGCATGTCCATATTAAGATGATGCAAAGATGAATGTATTGAGCTCAGTTTTTGGTTGGAAAACCTGAAGAAGATAATGATGAAAAAGCATAAACGATCATCTCTAGCTATCACATTGCTACTCAGGTCTTTCTCTGACTTCTTTCTTCTTTCTTATATAGACGACGGTATAAGTAATTCACTGATTTTCTTTGGTTGAACTTTGAAGAATCTCTTGAACACATGTTGCTCCTAATCAAACACACTCTTTTCTGGGAACACAAAACTTCTTAAAATCTACCTTCACTCAATAATTGAAAATTTAAATGCTATATTCTCCCAAAGGATTGCAGGGTCATTGGTCTCCTTGGATTTCATTTAAAATATGTTGGTAAAATCGACAAAATTTGAAGAGAAGGTTAGACACAAGATGTCTTAAGAAATTTAGGATAAAGGCTACAGGAATTTGCCTTGGCGAGAAAAGGTATGAGGATTTTATCATAGACTAAGTTTTTTATTAGAGTGATTAGCTTTTTTAGTACAGCACATTGCAATTTTTGTTTACAGCTTAAACTAAACATAGAAGCAGCTGGGAAATCATATTGCTATGACTAAACTACGTACATGTCTCCAAGTTGGATGGTTTTTGGTCCTCTCTATATAGAAGTTATGAGGGATCAATCATTTTCCCTTTGTACTTATTGAAAGTTTACGCTTTAGGAGTACATCCTATCCTAACTGAAACTTTTTTTTCAGGACTACATACTGTTAATTGTTTATAGGCATTCTCAAGTTGAACAATGTACATCTGACTCCGTAAAGATATCTAATTATTCTATTAAACCTAAATTTTATCAACTTAAAAAAGGTCTAGATGTAACTCATGGAATCGTTCAATCAGCTTACATGAAAGGAGAATAGATTAATCAAACGTTTTTAGGAACCAGAGAAACCTCCATTATAGAACCGACAAAGATTCTCAAAGATTTGATAATTTTTCTGTTTTTTTTTTGCATCTAAATCACAATATGGCCTACAATGGTGTGTGGAATGTTTTAATTTCATAACCTTGGGTGGTTAACAGTACAAAAAACAACAAATATTAGACAAGTTGTTTACAAAACAGAACAAAATTATTTACTATTATTACTGAAAGTATATTCAAAACATAAATACATAATTTATATAACTGAAATATTCAATAAACTAATAATAGTAATTACTATGGACATAGTAAATATGTGATGCTATCTTAATTGTAATGTCACTCATAAATTATATAACCACCCAAAACTAATGAGTATATTATAAAAAATATAATTTATACACGTAAACAAAATCTATAAAATTTAATCAATATATAATATAGCGAAATAAAATATAATTTATTTATATAAACTGTTTTTTCACAAATTGGTTTGCAACAACAGGAATTTTATCATTTTAATAAATAACAAACCAACATCTCAAGCTATCACCATCTACTTATAACTACGTGTTTTCCGGCACCATTTGCAGAAATAAAAGTTTTAAAAGTTAGTTTTTAAATTTATTATTTTGTTACATTATTAATTTTATGTTAAATATATGTGTAAATTAAAATAAAATAAACAAGTTTTCTTTAAATTTATATTTAATAATATATGTGTATATATTTAAATTAAAATTTTGGAAATATTTTTTTATCTTTTTTCTTTTGGTTAAAATATGTGAAATCAGATTCTATACAATTAAGAGAAATATTTGTTAGGTATATAATTATCAAAATATAAAATTAAAGAATATTTTTAAAATTTATAGATGTTATAAATAAAACTAACAACATTGAGATAAGAAAATTATAATTTTTTAAAAACCCACCACAAAATTTTGAAAAAAAATTATTAATAAAAATTATATAATTATACAAAATAGACTTGAAAAATATTTCAAAATTTGTAAATATTGTATTTCTATTTTTACTATTATATTCTTTATTGTTATGTTAGCGATAATTTATGAGTTATTACTATATTCTAAAAACTTACCAAAAATATATATTAACATTAAATGTAAATGTAAATGTAAATGTACATGTCACAATTAATTTCAAACCATGTCATCATTATTAGTGAACATATCATCATTTTCTTATAAAATTGATTGTGGTGATGACACATGTCAAAATCACTTCGCAAATAATATATAAGAGATACCGCACATGGAGTTTGTACTACTATATAAAAAACAAAATTAGATTAAAAGTATATAAAAAGAACTAAATCAGAGAACTCTAAAGTTATCTACATTAGCAAAAAGATAAGAAAATATCTAAACAGTTACATTAACTGAATTATTTAGTTTTTGAAACATAGAGATTTACTTATCTTATTATATAAAGCTGGATTAGTTTTGATAGAACCTTTCTCATAAAAATCCAAAAAAAAAGATACATGAATAATATAATAACATATAAAGTTCAAATAACTCTTCAATCAGCTTGCTCACCATCCTAAATATATTATTTGATATCAGATTTTTTAAAAAAAATTAATGTGATTTATTATATTCATATAGTTGTTCAATATATACAATATATATATATATATATTAAAAAAAAATTTAATTAAGATATATGAAAACAACTAGACATAACTACAAACAATCTTAAATTGTGAATATTTTTAGTTATTTATATAGAAAATATTTCAATATTTTATATAAAATTTAATATAATAAAAACTACTCTTAATTGAATACTAAATTTGAACTGATATCTCAATAACTGTTATATAAATATTAGTCATAGATATTAGTCATATTGTCTTTTTTTTTTTAACTCTGAGTTTGCATAATGTATAAGTAACACCAAAGACAAACACCCATCGCCTAAAACAGAGTGCGATGAAACAAAGAAGAAGCAACAAAACCTTGCCACAAAACAGGCAGAAAAATTAGAAAAACACCATGTGACATACAGAGCCTAAAACATATGTATATCTCAGAGCTGTAGTTCCTCCCTCTCCTTCAAGAAAAGATTACGTAACCACACTGGATCTCCCCGAGCCACATAAGACTGCACTCGAGTCTCTAGTGTAACACTTCTAGCGATTCTGAAGGCCGGTACATTAGCCTTCCGTACCACTCCATCCAGCTTCCATTCACGAATGTTGCTCAGAGCATTGTTGAGTTCCTTCCCATATGCGCGAAAAGACGGCCAAGCCACCGGGTGTGTCACCGCTCCTACCAGTTCCGGCGCCTCAACATCAAAAATCACGTTCTGTATTCTGTGTAATGCCATACTTTCAATTTCCCACAGCATCCCCAAGTGTTTAGCTTCGGCGAGAGAATTGATCCCATTAAAAGCCCTTCTACTATGCATCAAGACAAACCCTCTCCAGTCCCTCACAATCCAAGAGGCACCCGCCTGTTTTGTATGCTTAGATCATGCTAAACCAACGTTGCATTTTAGACTCCCCACATCTGGAGCTCACCATCTGTTAGCCACCTTGCGACCCACGCCAACGACCAAATCTTCTCCACTTTTACGTTCATGAACCGAGCACCATTGTCTTGCGTCCTCCACAATTTTCCGCACAATATCTTCTGTCTCATAGGATTTCCCTTCAAACAAAAAGGAATTTCGGTTTTTCCACAGCATCCACAACACCCATGGAAAAATCACACTAAGCTCCTGAGGAATGGCCTTATCTTTCTCAACCTCAAGCAGATAACTAAAGTTCTCAAGCAGGTTTCTGTTCTCAAAACCTCGTCTAGGGAAAGAGAAACCCATCTGAGCCCAGATTCTCCTCGCCACCGGGCACGAGAAAAGGACATGGTTGATAGTCTCAACATCAAAACCGCACCTCTGACATCGTGCATCGACATTCATACCCCTTGAAGCAAACGTTTCTCTCACCGCTAACGCCTGAGACATAGCTTTCCACATAAAAATTCGTATCTTTGGAGCAGTCTTTACCTTCCACACTTTGCTTTTAAGATCATTTACTGATGGTTTAGCCAGAGCTTCTCTTCTCACCTCAGATTGATCCATCACTCCCGATAACCAGTATCCAGATTTAACCGAGAAAGCACCAGACATCTCATGTACCCACTCATACGAATCCTTCTCACCCCACGCTGGTTTCAGTTTACAAATTCTCTCAATATCATCCTGAAAGAAACACTCTTCCAACTTAGCTCGATCCCAGTTTCTGGTTCTTGGACAGATGAGATTGGACACTTTCAGTTCTAAATCAAAAAGAATCTGTTTTCTCAAAGGCGCCACAGGAGCCGCATCAAACAACCATTTGTCAGTCCACACCGACAAGCTTTCTCCAGAGCCAATATTGCTTCTCAATCCCTTAACTAAGAGCTCCCTACCAAACAAAACACTCCTCCATGCATACGAGGGCCTAGCTCCAAGTGTAGCCTTTAGGAAGGAGCCGTTAGGGTAGTATCTGCTTTTAATTACTCTAGCACAAAGAGAATCCTCTCTCATTAACAATCTCCAACCTTGCTTGGCTAGTAAGGCTTGGTTGAAACGTTCTAGATTTCTGAAACCTAGGCCTCCATTCTCTTTATCCAAACACATTTTATCCCAAGACACCCAGTGCACCTTGTTCTTCCCCTCATACGCATTCCACCAGAAGTTAGCCATAGCGCTCGTGAGTTTTTGGCATGTCAATTTTGGAAGTTTAAAAACCGACATCGCAAAAACCAGAATCGCCATAGCAACCGATTTCAACAAGACTTATTTTCCTCCAGCAGACAAAAAATTCCCGTACCATCCATTGAACCTTGCCGTCATCTTCTCCTCTATATATTTTAGCATCTCCACCTTCGATCCACTAAAACATTCTGGCAGCCCCAAGTACTTACCAGTGCCACCTTCATTAATAATCCCTGTGAGATCTTTGATTCTCTTTTTCCTCTCCTCGTCAACCTTTTTTCCAAAAGTAATTGCAGACTTTGCTAAACTAATCATCTGGCCAGACACCGCCTCATACTCCTGTAAAATCTTGCAAATCTCCACAAATTCTTTTTCCTCCACCTTAAGGAACAGCAAGGAGTCATCAGCAAAAAACATATGGGTCACCGAAGGACCAGAATCCGCAAATTTGATCCCGGAAATTTCCCCACGACTCTCCGCTGTATTCAGTTTATGTGATAGACCCTCCGTAAAGAATGAAAAGGAATGGTCATAGAGGATCACCTTGTCGCAGCCCTCTTGTTGGAGCGATATTTCCTTCCGACTCCCCATTCATCAGGACCGTATACGACACAGTCCGTACACAGAACATGATCCACTCCCTAAAAGTTTTATGAAAACCCAAGGCCTTCAACAAAGCTTCGAGATAAGGCCATTCAATCCTGTCATACGCCTTTGACATGTCCATTTTATTAGCCATGAATTCATTAGAGATCTTCTCATGCGTACGGAGTCCATGGATAAGTTCATGCGCAATAATAATGTTGTCTGAAATCAAACGCTCCGGGACAAAAGTAGACTGCGTAGGCGAGACAATATGCTCAAGCAATGGTTTCAGCCGTGACACCAGAACTTTGGAGACGATTTTATACATCACTGAAGAAAGGCTGATCGGACGGAGATCCACCATCACTGATGGATTGGTCACTTTTGGGATCAAACACAACTGTGTAAGATTCCATTCTTTTGGGAACGAACCTGTCACAAAAAAATCTTTGATCTCTTTCGTCACATCTCCTCCAATAATCTCCCAATATTGCTGGAAAAAGAACCCATTCATTCCATCAGCACCTGGTGCGCTCGAAGGTTTTATTGAAAAAACCGCATCTTTTATCTCATGGTCTTTCACTTCTTTGATCAACATCTGATTCATTGCATCAGAGACTCTTGCGTCATTCCTGCAAAAAAACTTCCACACCTTCAGGAGCAGTCGTTGCAAATAGTTTCCCAAAATAGGAAGCTGCCACTCTTCCCATATCGTCGTTTGAAGTGTACTCCCTTCCATCTTCCTCCACAAGTCGAGAAATATAATTGTGTTGTCTTGTCGCCTTTACCGAAGCATGGAAGAAACTAGTATTTTTATCACCCACCACCAGACATTTATCTCGACTCTTTTGACTCCAGAATTCCTCCTCCTCTTTGAAAGCCTTCCCTATCTCCATCTTTAAATTGTGAATTCGAACCCAACTCGGCACCAAGGAACCCGATTCCAACTCAAGCTCATGACGGAGCTTCATAAGTCTCTCATTTGAATTTAGCTCATTCTCCCGCGTCCATTTTCCCAGGGATCTCCGTACTTCCCCCATACTTTCCAGTAACGACAGCCTCCCCGACAACCTCGAGTTTGACCAAGCTTCTTGTATTGTCTCAAAAACACGGTTCTTCCCCACCAGCTGTTTATCAAAACGGAAAACCACTCTCTTCCTATCCTTGGCAGGGAAAAAATTAACCATTACCGGCCTGTGATCAGATCCCAGTCTCCCCATGAAAACCTGAGATGCTTTCGAGAACACACGACGCCATTGTTTATTCCCAAAGCACCTGTCTAGCTTGCACTGAATGTACTTCTTATATCTCACTCCTGCCCATGTAAAACTGTCCCCGATTCCAGTCAGCTCCTTCATACCGCATACTTCCAGCATTCCAGCAAACTCACCAAAAGAAGAAGCACCCCTCTCAGGCCCACCAATCTTTTCTCCATTGTTGAGTATCTCATTGAAATCTCCTAACATACACCAACACTCTTTCCTACAAGCACCAAAACGCATCAGCCGCTCCCACACCCTAGCCTTACCGTTCTGAGATGGTTCTCCATACACAAAGGACACAAAAACTTGTATCCTCTCCACACCACTGAACAATCAATAAGGTTTTTATCAGAGTACTTTACCTCCAAAATCACCTCCCTCTTCCACAGAATCACCAGACCACCACTCAGACCTTCTGGATCCACTACAAAAATGTTATCATAACCCAACTGCAATTTCAAATCAACCAATCGATCTTTTTTATGTTTCGTTTCCATCAAAAACAAAATCTCAGGGAAATGTTTTCTACGCATCTCCTTGAGGTGAGGAATCGTCAAGTCCTGAGAGTCTCCCAGTCCTCGGCAATTCCAACCGATAATACGCATTATTGCTTTTGCAGTCCCTCGCTTGGGACCGCCTCGAGTTTTGAACGCCTTGCGACCTTCGTGAAATTTCCCGCCATCACCTCTGCTTTCCTCTTCGCCACACCAGGCCCCTGCAGTCCCTCACCATGAGACTCCACTTCGTATCCAGTATCTCCCTCCTTCGGCTTGAACTTACGAAAGCGCTTTGGAGGCCTCCTTCTCGTACCACCTCTTCCTCTTAGACTCCTGGAAACTCCAGTCTCGAACGAACCAAAACTAAACACCGTTGGATGTTAAGCAGCAGAGGAAGACAATGGAAAACGCCACACTTTTTCTCTGTTTAGTTCTGGTGGGGTCAAAATCTGCACATCATCAACTGATCTCTTTCGTAGTACAATCTGAGAACATCCAGCCTCTCGCGTCATCTCAGTCTCCTTCTCTGGATAATTGAATATTAAACCTTTCCCTCGACTGACCTCCGATGTCAAAGTCGGGGCAGATTCAAGCCTCAGAAAACTCTTCTGACCCCTAGGATCATTATCCAAATCCAACACCGATTTCTTGACCCTTTCCTTCCTCACTTTCCTCTCTCCTCCATCTGCAGAAATAAGGTATTCTCTCATGTTCTGAAGTACATCAGGATTGATTCTCCGTCGACCCGTATTTGGGTCCACACCCACTTGCTCCTCAGATAAAACTCCATATAACGGATCATCAGGAAGGAGAATACGCTCCTTACTTCTCTTATCCTCCATAATCCTTAGTCTGCGGTCCTTGGCGGCATCCTTCCTCGCTTGAATGATCAAAGGACACTTTTCCTTATCATGTGTGAGTCTTTGACAGTTATGACATCTCTTCTGCAGCCGTTCAAAGTCAAAACGCAACTCCACTGTTCCCCCACACGGGAGATTGACCACTTTTGATTGCCTCACTGGCCTAGAAACATCAAAGAAAACCCTAACTCGAACATAATCCAAGCTGTGTGGTTTGTTTGGGTCAAAAGCCACAGTATCCACCTTACCGATCAAGTCACCAAAAGCTTCGATCGACTCATAAGTGTAATAGTTGACTGGGATATTCCTTATCTGCACCCATACAAGTAGAAACTTTAGATAATCCTCCGAGGGGTTCTCCATCCAGCGATCGATCACGATACTCCAATCCTTACACGTCCATACTCTCTTCCGTAAAACCTCCTCTAAATCATGTTCATATTTGAAAACGAATTGGAACATTGTCTTTGATAGGGCGATCCCTCGTACTCTGTCATACACTTGCCACTTCCTTGGCATGTCCAGAATAACATCTCTAACCCTCTGACACTCCGGGTTCAGTATTCTGCGAATAATACTCAGTTTATTCCTCTCCACCGCACTGAATTGTGGTAGCTTGGGGAGGTTAAAAGGCACCTCCTCCTCCTCCAGAGACATAGATTCAAAAACTTTATTAATATTCATGTTCCCGCATAATAGAAGCGAAAACAAGACCCCGTATCCGCTCACGTTCTTAGCAACCAGAAAGGCGGCTGCTATGAACCCTAGAAAAACCATCGAAAAAATACTCAAAAGAGCTAGATTTCTATCCAAAAAGGAGAGATTTTCTGTTTTTGCTAGCAAAAAAGAAGGAAAAATCTCGACAATATGCTCAACTTCCCTTAAATGAGAATATTCTCAAAAAGATTAGAGAGAGAAATTAAGCCCAAAAAGGGGTGATTGTTGAACTGATTAGTCATATAGTCATAACAAAGAAAAAGATTTATTAGTCAAACAAAATATTTATTAGCCAAACAAAATAATCTGCGTAACAAAATAATCCACAATTCATAGTAAAAAATGATAAACTAACAAATTTGAAATATCTGGTAAAAAAATACATAAACCGCGCGTAGCGCGGTAAAAATCTCTAGCATAGCTTAATGAGGATAACACGTTTGTCTACAAGAACATCTTCGAAAATAATGCCTTAGCGTCTTTTCAATTGCTTACTGCCATGTTTTGTGAACTCTTTTAACATTCAAAATAGCATATTGTTCTTCATAATATTGGGACAAACATTGGTTAAGGAACTTTGTGTAAGCCGTTTCTTGGAAATAATTATAGTAACCCACAATTGACCAACCAATTAATTATAAATTACTAATCATCAAAAATATAGAACAAGAACACCACCTATATCTCATCATACATAATCACCACATAATCTAACATTATTTAAAAACATAAACGTTAATATACATTTTTTTTGCAAAAAACTATATATAAAAACCATACAAACAAAATATACAATTATATAATTACATATTACACGTAAAGTATATTATGTGCATAGCACGGACCGATCCTGTAGGACCCGATTCTGGAATCCTCATTCCAACCAGACCGCAGTCTTATCTAATTCCTTATGTTGTTTGATTTCGGTTCTAAGTCCATTATTTTTTCTAAATCTTTTCAATCATTTTGAGGTTCATTCATTTCGCATAAACAATCAAGACTGATAGAGTAAAATCGTCACTGTATAAATAGAAATATGAGATTTAATACATAGATTCAGTTTGAACAATAGGCTATCACAATTTTATTCATACATGGATCTACCCAAACACCACACATCTTCCCACAGCTTGAGTCTTCACGGTTCCTTAGCTTTACCACAATTCAAGTCAGATCCTGAAACAATCACATCAATAAATACATGTATGATATCCTAACAAACGATTCTATTCATGCATGGTTTGATTCCTTGAATTGCTACTCAAATCCTATAAAAATATGCACATATATTAATCGGCCATACTTAGATTCACATCTAATACAACCGCCCATAATAATTCCATTCATCAGATTACATCTAGTGTGATCTAACCCATCGTATATAACCAAAGAGAATCCAATTGTGGTTAATTCCAGCCGAAGGCTATGGACATCGGTTCTGATCCGTTCAAGGCCTCGGTTCAGTGTTACCATGTCTGTTTATACAGACTTGACCAAAACATAGAAGAAAAAATGCGATCCAATGAGTAAAAGAGAGACGGATGCAACCGTTACCAAGCCGGACCATAAGCACTATCGGATCAACCGATGATTATGTCCGATGGGTCGCGGTTCACACCACTCATTTTAGGCGTACACTCGGGATGGATCACATCCTTCTCTGGACCCTTCTCCTAGTTCCTTTTTTCCATCTTCGATTCTCTCGTTTCCCCCACAGATAACTCCTCGTCGGAAGGGATAAAGCACCACCACACACATGTGTTTTGTCTCCCACCGTTGGTCTCTCTCTCTTACTTTCTCTCTCACAATTTCGCCAGCATTTTTCCTAAGGAAATTGATGTCATTTTTGACCCCGAAGGGTCTGTATATATATGGGAAAAAGTCGGAACTTCCTTGGCCAGAACGGGTGCGACTTGCTGGCCAAACGGGGTGCAACTTCCTTTCCTTGCATTCTTTCGCCGTTAACCACCCTTTACTACCCTAAACTGTCCTTATTTCAGTCGGACATAAGCCTGGCTCCATTTTTAAAGCCCTTGTACTGATCGCCTCAACCCATGGACTCACCATCGGTCCAAGCCGTCCCAACCGGTCCGGTAACTGCTCGGACCGTCCAACCATCTGGGCACATGAACACTTCGTCTCTGAGTTGATCAGATTGCTAGCTGAGTGAGCTAGTACATCCAGCTGATCCAGCTGACCTACACTTGGTGAGCTATCACCGATCTTCCCTTAGCTGGTCCTCTTCCATGTTTTGGTCAAGTCTCAGCTGTCTGATACCCTTAACCATGTTTATGGACCATAATACGCTTGTCTTTAGGTCGTATGACCTGACAGGTGCATCTCCTCGCACCACATGGTCCGTCCGGACGATCCAATCTAGGATCGGGGACATGACAAGTCTCCCCCACTTGGAATGGATTCGTCCTCGAATCCGCACTAATTGTTTCATCATGAATGAACTGACTATACCACTCAGGGTACTCAGACTTCACCCTTGCTTCTGTTTCCCAAGTGATAATATCCTCGCAATTTTAATCCCATACAACCTTGATCATGGGAACTGTCTTCTTTCTTGTGGCCTTCTCCGTTCGATCCACGATTTGAACCGGCCTCGTCTCTAAGGTTAGGTTATAACCTAGATCAGCAGGAATCGCAGACAAAACAATGTCTTGATCCGTCAGACACTTCCTTAACTAGAATACATGGAACATATTGGAGAACACATCCATTTTTATAGCAAGTCAAACTTGTATGCCACTGCGCCCACTCTCTCCACAATTCTAAATGGTCCCAAGTACCTAGGATCCAGTTTCTTCCTTCTAGAAACCGTGGTCCCTCCTTTCAAAGTGATCATCTTGAGATAGACCAAGTCATCGACCTCAAACTCCAGATGTTTTCTCCTCTTGTCCCCATAACTCGTTTGGCCATCATGTGCCTCCTTCATCTTGTCCTTAAGAACCTGATCTTCTCTATAGTTGTTAGGGGATTTTTGTTAGGATCTTTGTGAGTACTACAGAATGATGGATAAGCTGGTATTTCATATAGGTTTACAGAGAATAAAACTTAAAGAGATATTTTACTGAGTAAGCAAGATAGAACTACAGTGTATTGAGTAAGAACCCTAATTCTAGCTGCCTAACCCTAGTCTCTAAGTCGAAAAGGGTCGATCTCCTGTTCTAGAGTTTGGGCTTGTTGGTGTCAAAAATCGTAATCTCGAAATCAACGTCTACGATAGCTTCTATAAAAGATGGGATTATTGCTTTCCGCAAGAATCGTTTTATAAAATACGAGAATCGTTTTATAGAACTCGAAGAATCATTTTATAAAACTCGAGAATCGTTTTATAAAACTCAAAGAATTGTTTTATAAAACACAAAGAATCGTTTTATAAAACTCGAGAATCGTTTTATAAAACTCGAGAATCGTTTTATAAAATACGAGAATCATTTATAAAACTCGAAGAATCGTTTTATAAAACTCGAGAATCGTTTTATAAAACTCGAAGAATCGTTTTATAAAACACAAAGAATCGTTTTATAAAACTCGAGAATCGTTTTATAAAACTCGAAGAATCATTTTATAAAACTCGAGAATCGTTTTATAAAACTCGAAGAATCGTTTTATAAAACTCGTGAATCGTTTTGTAAAACTCGAAGAATCGTTTTATAACACACGAAGAACCGTTTTACAAAACCGCGAAAAACCAAAACCGCCGTAAAACGCGAACTAGCTTCGTCCCGGCTAGTTCGCCCAACGGCAAACTAAGCCAAGCCGGCTTTATTCTCCGGTGGGCGAACTAGCCTCGTTCCGGCTAGTTCGCCCAACGGCGAACTAAGCCATGACTGGCCTAGTTCCCCATTGGGCGAACTAGCCTCGTCGCGGCTAGTTCGCCCAACGGCGAACTAACCCATGACCGGCCTAGTTCGCCGTTGGGCGAATTAGCCTTGCCCGGCTAGTTCGCCCAACGGCGAACTAAGTCATGATCGGCCTAGTTCGCCGTTGGGCGAACTAGCCTCGTCCCGGCTAGTTCGCCCAACGGCGAACTATGCCATGACCGGCCTAGTTCGCCGTTGGGCGAACTAGCCACGTCCCGGCTAGTTCGCCGTTGGGCGAACTAGAAGCTTCCCGGTCAGTCGGACCGGTCTGTCTCACCGTACGTCGCATCGACCATCCCGAGCCTCGATCTTCCGAATTCTCGATTCAGTGCTTACGACCTTCGACACAGTCGTACTCCGAACCATGTTCAAAATGTCTCCCGTTTCGTCTCGATCCGACCTATCGTTCGAGTTTTACGACAAAAAACCGTAAAACTCTGTTTTCTCGAAAAGAACTCGAGGAAATCGTATAAAACGGTAACGGTTAAACGAGAACATCGAACATTGCCTAAACTATATGATTTATTCGATATTTTTCGTTAAAATCATAAAAACGAGTTTTTAATAAATAAAGTTGAGAAAATCGTAAAAACGGCATCGGATCAGGAAACGGGCTCGTATAAAGTCGTAAAATGGATTTTATCGTAAAATGGTCCGAAAGGTCCTAAAATACGATAAAGACCCATCTCGCGATATTAACGAAACCAAACCCGAGGATACGATAACGTTTTGATGGTCTACTCGCAGAAGGAAGATAAATGTCAAGTTTGAAGTTAGAAGGCAAGTTTGAAGATAAATAGAAGATTTCTGCGGGAGAAAAAGGAAGGATCAAGAGAAATGGAAAATTCCCGATAAACTCGAATTCGGGCAAAATGGAAAGACTGAACCGTCTAGGAGAGGAGTATATAAGCCAGAGGAATGGAGAGGAGCAGGGGGACGAAAATCAGACCTAAAAAGGCGGCTGTTAGCTTAGGAATCTAGGACTTAGCGTTTAAACTAGCGATCCAGATCCTTAGAACGTTTCGACGTCTAAGTTCTTCGATTCTCTTTTGTAACAGTTGTCGATGTCTTACTAAATAAAAGCTTTCATACAAATTCTTCATTCTCTGTTCTTCGTTATTCATTCATATTCTGTTAATTTCGTTTGTTTTAGTGATTTCCGCAGAGATCCAGGACCTCGGGAAAATTAGGGTTTTTCTCTAAGTTTCCATATTTGACGGAAAATCGACAATGTGGATTTCGGTTCCCACAGTTTGGCGCTAGAAGGAGGGTGGGTCGGATTCTCTTACACAATAATCGCTACAACGAACCAGAATATGGATGTCGCGAGGATATTAGTCGATACCGGAAGCTCGGCTGATATCATCTTCAAAAATACTCTCGAGAGAATGGAAATCGATCTGTCTGAAATCGCGTAAAACGTAAGCCCGCTAGTAGGACTCTCGGGAGAGATCACCATGACCCTCGGAACGATCAACCTGAAAGTTCGCGCCGGGAGCATAGTGAAAAACGTCGAATTCGAAGCGTCGATCGACCTATGTCTTACAACACAATCGTAGGGACACCGTGGTTAAATTTGATGCAGGTGATTCCGTCAACATATCACATGTGTCTCAAGTTCCCAACTCCGCGCGGGATCGAGACTATATGGGGAAATTGGAGGACCTCGCAAGTTTGCTACGCCGCGGATTTAAAACGAAAAAATCTGCCGGTCGATGTCTCCTCCAAAAAGAAAAAGAAGTTGATGTCCCTCGACAACCCCCCATAGCAAGATAAAACGGAACTCTTCTGGCAGTTGCGAGCGGCCAAGGCTTTGGAAGGTAAATGCGAGCCAACCTGCGAGCCTGTCATCTCAGTATGCATCGACGAGAACTTTCGATAACGCTGCGTCGAAATCGGTGCAAACCTGAGCGAGACCTTGAAAGCCGAACTCCTAACATGTCTTAAGCGAAACTCGAACACGTTCGCTTGGACTGCGGAAGATATGCCAGGAATCGACATCAACATCACATGTCACGAACTTAACGTTGACCCAACATCCAAACCCGTCAAACAAAAAAGACGAAAACTGGGGCCAGAACGCGCCAAAGCGGTCAACAGCGAAGTCGACAGACTCCTCAAAGTAGGATCGATCACGGAAGTTTGGTATCCTGACTGGCTCGCCAATCCCGTCGTTGTAAAGAAAAATAACGGAAAATGGCGAGTCTGCGTCGATTTTACCGATCTCAATAAAGCATGTCCAAAAGATAGCTATCCGCTGCCACACTTCGATCGTTTGGTCGAGGCAACCGCGGGAAACAAACTTTTATCTTTCATGGACGCCTTCTTAGGATACAATCAAATCATGATGAACCCTGACGATCGGGAGAAAACCGCATTCATAGTTGATCGCGGAACTTATTGCTATAAAGTGATGCCTTTCGGACTTAAGAACGCCGGTGCGACCTACCAACGACTCGTCAACCGCATGTTCGCCGAACAATTCGGAAAAACGATGGAAGTATACATCGACGATATGCTTGTGAAATCACTCGAAGAACGAGATCATGTCGTGCATCTCCAAGAATGTTTCGAAAGGCTCAACCTTCATAACATGAAGTTGAACCCTGCGAAATGCCGATTCGCCGTCTCATTCGGAGAATTTCTAGGGTATCTCGTCACTTACCGCGGGATCGAGGCCAATCCGAAACAAATCACGGCATTGATAGAAATGGTTTCTCGCAGAACAAAACGCGAAGTACAAAGACTGACCGGCAGGGTCGCAGCACTTAATCATTTTATCTCGCGATTAACGGATAAATGTCTACCTTTCTACGAAACGTTAAAGGGAAACAAAAAGTTTGAATGGTCCGGAGAATGCGAGAATGATTTCCAACAGCTGAAACATTACCTGGCTACCCCGCCAGTACTCGCGAAACCTGTAAAAGGAGAACCATTATTCCTCTATATCGCAGTGTCGACAACCGTCGTGAGTGGCGTCCTTATTCGGGAAGAACGCGGCGAACAAAAACCGATCTTCTACATAAGTAAGACGCTACTGGACGCGGAGACGCGATATCCGATGATGGAAAAATTGGCTTTGGCCGTAGTCATGTCGGCAAGAAAATTAAGACCATATTTCCAATCTCACACCATCGTCGTGCCCACCTCATTCCCTCTCCGCACCATTTTGCATAGTCCCAGACAATCGGAAAGATTAGCAAAATGGGCGATCACGCTGAGCGAATACGATATTGAATATTGCGCAAAGACTTGCGCGAAATCGCAAGTACTCACGGACTTCATAGTGGAACTCCCAACGGGAAGCACGTCCAACCAAGAGCCGAACTCGACTTGGATCTTATACGTTGAAGGATCCTCGTCCAAACAAGGCTATGGGATCAGCATCCGACTTGCATCCCCGACGGGAGAAGTATTGGAACAATCATTCCGATTAATTTTCCACGCTTCGAACAACGAAGCCGAGTATGAGGCCTTGATCGCAGGACTACGATTAGCTCACGGACTGAAGATTCGTAAACTCCACGCATACTGCGACTCCTAGCTAGTGGCTAGTCAGTTCAGCGGAGAATACGAAGCAAGGGACGAGAGAATGGAAGCATATCTGATCTTGGTAAAAGATCTGACCCATAAATTCGATCAATTCGCCCTGACTAGGATTCCTCGAACGGAAAACGCCCAGGCAGACGCCTTGGCCGCCTTGGCATCCAGCTCAGATCCTGGTATGAGCAGGGTAATTCCCGTTGAATTCATCGAACACCCTAGCATCAGACCGCCCATAGTCATAAACCTGATCAATGAACCAGAGGACGATATGGACGAGAACCATCCAGCCAAAGATCAATCCGATTACGGATTCGATCGTCCATGGATGGAAACGATTCTCACATACATAACTAACGGAGAACTTCCACCGGAAAAATGGGCAGCCAGAAAGATAAAAACTCAGGCCGCACGGTATGTTGTAGTTGACGGAGAACTTTACAAATGGAGATTCTCCGGACCACTAATGACTTGCGTGCAAGGGGAGAAAGCGCAGCGGGTAATGCAGGAAGTGCACTCCGGATCTTGCGGAAACCACTACGGCGGAAGATCTCTCGGAATAAAAATCAAGCGCCACGGATATTTCGGGCCAACAATGGTAAAAGATTTCGAAGATTTTTCGCGAAAATGCGAGAAGTGCCAGCGGCACACTCCGACTATTCACCAACCCGCCGAAGTCCTTTCATCTATCTCGGCACCGTACCCGTTCATGCGGTGGTCGATGAATATAGTCGGGCCAATGCACGCGTCAAAACAAAAACGTTTCCTTCTGGTTTTGACCGACTTCTTCTCTAAATGGGTCGAAGCCGACTCTTACGCAAGCATCAAAGACGCCCAGGTAGAAAGTTTTGTATGGAGAAACATAGTCTGTAGACATGGAGTACCATTCGAAATCGTGACGGATAATGGATCCCAATTTATCTCGACTAGATTCGAAGCTTTTTGCGAAAAATGGAAAATACGATTGACCAAATCGACTCCAAGATATCCTCAAGGCAACAGACAAGCCGAGACTATTAATAAGACTATCCTCGACGGTCTCAAGAAACGCCTCGACTCCAAAAAGGGAAAGTGGGATGAAGAACTCGAAGGAGTTTTATGGTCACACCGCACAACCCCGAGGCGAGCAACGGGCGAAACTCCTTTTGCCCTCGTATACGGAACGGAATGCATGATTCCAGCGGAAGTCGAATTTCCAGGAGTACGCAGAAGACTGCTCCCATAAAGAGAAGAGGCAAACAACTTAATGCTTCTCGACAAACTCAACCTGATTAACGAACGGCGGGATCAGGCGCTCGTTCGAATTCAAAACTATCAGCAAGCGGCCGCAAAGTACTATAACGCAAACGTACGCAACCGCAGATTTCACGAGGGCGAAATGGTCTTACGAAAAGTCTTCCAAAACACCACAGAACGAAATGCCGATAAATTGGGAGCAAACTGGGAAGAACCATACAAGGTCATAAAAGTAGTTCGACCCGGAGCATACGAGATCGCAAACATGCAGGGCATCAAAATTCCCAGGTCTTGGAACGCGATGCACCTCAAAAAATACTATCACTAGGCGGCACGCCCACAGAACACTGAACTATGAGACGGCTTGATCCCCTAAGAGGGTACGTAGGCATCTTGTCACAAAACAAGACCAGCCGTCCCCTGTAAGACCCAAACCCGGCCGTCCAGGCCGCGGTCGAAGCCTCACGTCGCTCGGTCCTCTTCCGGACCGAACCTCTAAATTTTTTGCCCTTTATTTATAATATCGCCCATAGACGAGGGCCAAATTAGATCTTAGCTTAAGACTATATTAGTATTTCCTAGCTTAGATCATTTCTATTCTATGCAGCGGATTATACTATATTAACCATTGGTCTAAAACCAATCTAACACTTGTCCAATCTAATAATCTATGCCTTGGTCAGTTCACTGAACTACCTTCCAGCTTATAGATCGATCCTTACATGGTACAAGTCATACAATTCCAGGGTTCCATTTCCCTAAACCATTCTAGCTAGATCTAAAAGAAAGTAGCCAGATCATACCTTTGCCACATCCACGGAGCTTGTTAGCTCATCGGTCCAGCTGACTTAGTTAGCTCATCCTCTAGCTGGCTTAGCTAGCTCATACTCTTAGCTGATTTAGCTAGCTCATCCAGCTCTTTGAGCTGACACTTCTAAACTAGCTGAATCTGAGCTAGGGCCAGCTGTCTCAGCTCGTTTAGCTAGCTCATCC
>CAKOAT010441821.1:64806-85391 GCA_932364175.1 Eruca vesicaria subsp. sativa | reverse complement strand
ACCCAGCTCCCTGCCAACTCGTCCAGCTTTATTATACCTGCATAAACATCTCCCCTTGGATACTTAGTCATTCAACCAACCATCCCCACTGACCAAGTAACCTTTGGGAAGTCTTCAACAGCAATGGTAATGCATCTAGCTCCTCTCCGCTAATGGATCACCCATCTCCTCACGATTGTAGCATAAGATAGCAAGTCCCTCTCCTGGACTAACCTGTGCATCCTTTGATCAAACCGAGCAGACACCTTGATCCATCATCCATGGATCAGGTCGTCCCCCTTTACTCATGATCAGATCACACACAGTCTTCCCTGCATAATAACAACTAGATCCATATTCGTGGTCCACGCCACCCAGTACCAGCCTTACCCTCAGGTACCAGTATGACAACAAGCAAACATCCTCTAATACCACACAAGCACAATAATTACATATTAATCCGATAACCTAGAACATGTTCTAACAAGTTCATGATTCCGAGCCTAAGGTTATGTTCCTGCCCAATTTTGGTCAAACTGAAAAGTGCTCCAAAAATTAATGTTAAGCTTTGTAAATTACCCAAAAAATATAACTAACATGAATCCAAGGTCAGAATTCACAGGAAAAATCACTAACCCCATGATCCGACCCAAAACAGCCCTAGGCCTAAATATGGTTTTTGAGCAAATCAACTCCAAATCGTGCCTAGTCTTTTCCAATAATTCTTAAATATTCTAAAACATCTATCCTCAAAGTTTCAAGCCATTTGATTCAGTAAAAGTTGTTTTGGATCAGTAAACCCAATTCTGGCCTAAAACAGCCCCATTGAACCGACACTTATGTACGGTTCATGGGAAGGTCTTTCTGATCACCAAACTTGAAACTAATTATCAGGAGAGAAATATATTTAGATATATAAAGAGAAATGGGTGTATCCAGAGTTCCCAGAAACCATAAACCACATGGATTCACTCATGGGTTCATGCCTTTGGCTTAAATGGTTCAACACCACTAACCTTAGATCTTGTGCCTTCCAGTATCAAGTTTGGCCATGATCCTCCAAGGCACGCCTCCATAAAGTCTTAGCACATACCTCCTGTAGTGATAAGATCTCTTTCTGGGTCGCACCAATGGTTCCTTCCATTGATTTCCCATAAAACCGGTTCTGCAGTGCCTTTACCTTTAAGGTTGTTCTTGTAAATGAGAAAGGATTCTGGCATTCTCCCTTCTCCCCTGACTCTTTGCTTGTGTTCCAAATATGAATAGGAAGCCTAGGATGTGTTCATTCAGGATAACATACCGCCACAGGGTCGTTCATAACTTCCTTCTCACTCTAATGAACTGCCTTTCTACACATATCTGCCCTTAAAGCTGTCTTGGCATTTAGGAATGAATTCCGGTCATCTCCCTTATGTGCTCACCATTTGCGTGTGTTCTCAGGCCCTGGAGGATGCTTTGGGTGATAACATCACAGATCAAAAGCCACCAGAAAGTAGTTCTCCACTTCTCTCTTGATCTGCCCCAAAACTGCCTATTTATGGCCTTCACACCACCATGAATCTTGGATAGGGAATGCGACCATCTCTCTGTTTTCTCTGGCTGTTTCTTTGTGTTTCAGGGTGTAGGAGGAAGCCCTGGCGTTCCTGCAAACCCACGGAACCATCCTCCTTTAATAGAAGAAGGGGTGGTTGCTTTTCTAACCATTGCATCCTTTCGGTTTCATTTCTGTCCATTGATTTAATCAATGGTCCAGATCACACCCATTCGCCTAAGACAGTTACCAGATGTCCTGGGCCTGATAAACAACTCCTGGACATGTCTAAAACAAGCCCAAACAGGTTTCCCACGTCCCTGACCCAACCACAAGAGCCCACTGGCCCATTGGTACACATGGGTCATCCACCTGGCCTGGTCACTGTCAGGTCCCGGCCCAACTGCCCAAGACTTGAACACTCAGTCTAGCTGAGTTGAGCTGATCCCCAGCTGACCCAGCTGAGTGAGCTAGTCCATCCAGCTCAGGGAGCTGACACACTCTACTTGAGCTCCAACTGCTCTTTCCAGCTGGTTGAGCTTCTTGCTCGCATCACGCAGCTGTGATACACTTCGTACAGCTTGATATCTTCATCTTGTACAATCTTTCTAAGTCCCTTAGTCTATTCACAGAACTAGACTTAGTCTTCCTTTGCTCCATTCTGATCATTCACTTAATCGTGCTTGGCCACGATCATTTCTCATGATCTGAACTAAAGCTGTCTCGTTTCTATCAAACGTCTAAGCCTTATGTCAAGTTCCAGGAATGAGAACATGACGGTTCAGCTGGTGTGAGCTGACCAGTGAGTGTGAAGTTAGACCGAGCTGGGCTGAGCTCACCCGAGTTTCCCCAAGCTAGGTCGAGCTGTCCCAAAACCCCGTTGAGCTACCCCTTTACTCGTGTAACTCGTTTAACTCCTTTTCCTTCTTTATATGGCTAAGTATCAGCTCCCTGATGACCTTAACCTTTTTGCTAGACCATGGTATGCTTGCCTTTAGGTCTCGTGACCTGACTGATGCGTCTCCTCGCACCATGGTCCGTCCAGACGATCATACTCAGGATCGGGGACATGACATCCCCCCCTCGTTTAAAAGGGGGGGGGGAATAGGTGAGTATACGTATACTCGTATACTCCCGAAATTTCAAACTCGAAATTTCTCGAACTTTTTTCGACCAACAAAAAAAAAAGAGAGAATGACATTCTGAATATAGCGAGACGTCGCCAATGTTCGGAAAACCGTTCCTTCCCAAAAATAAGAAACAGTCCGCCCGCGATTATAAAACACACACTTCTTAATATGTAATCCCTTCGCGAAGGTCCAAGCTACATAAACATCTGTCACTTAAAAATAGTTTGTTGCTGATTACAACAAACTCGCAACAGTCTTAAACAAACTTAAGTTATCTCGCAGAGATAGCTCTCGAACACCCGACACAAGGGTAATAGCGCTATAAAAGAAATCCAAACTTTTGGTCAGCATTGCCGGGCAACTTAGAAATTTTTCCCGGTGAGATACTCGGTTCCAACCAGACGAATCATATAAGCCGAGAACATATCGCGGATTCTAAATCGGTATGGAATCAGGTTAAAATCGCAAGAGGCAAAACGAAAGCCGACTAGTCATCGCACAGCCTTAATCCGAAAGTAAACCTAGGTCTTGCCCTAAACCCAGCACACTGGTCGCTAACGTCTCAAGGCATGAATCGAGATCCTAAAGGCATGTATCTTCGTCTATATCTAAACGTTCACTCGATTTGCTAAACATCCTAAAACGGGCAAACGAATAAGGCGATACCCTAGGGGAATGGAATGCGAGACGACAACTCGCGGACTTCCCCCAATACCAACTCGAAGCAACAAGTTTAAACAAAAAACTGATTGTTCATTGCCAAAAAAAAAAGTTGCCGAAGCAACGAGGGATTCAAACCCATAAAAGGCCAGTCCCGAACAAGTACAAAAGCCATAGTCAGCCAAACGCATAAAACTTTAGTTTTTAAGTCCCGTACGAGACTACATCCTCAAGCATCCTCCGCACACGGAGCCTCATCCTCATCCATCGCGTTACCTTCACCTTCGACAGCAACCTCCGAGTCGTCAGTCTCGTCCGCATCAAGATGAGGCACGTTTTCGGCGGCAAGAGTTGGATCGGAATCACTTCCCTCGACATGAATAGATCCTTCAGTCACACGGACAGCCGATTCCTCGAAACTCTTCATCTTGCTCTGAAGTCTGCGCAGCTCTGAAGCCTTGGATTTTTCGCATCCTTCGCCTTGATCAGAGAGATCGCGGTCTTTCCGAGATCGCGCTCCAGATCGCTAATCCTAGCCTCGAACCGAGACACCTCTACGGAATGCACATCTTCTATCACCTTCAGTTTCCCCTCGAGCTGAGCAGACCTCTCCTGCGACTCGGCCAATTCCTTGGCTAAACGCTCAACTTCGGACCCACACTCTTTGATCGTCCCATCGATCCACGAAACAAAATAGAAAAACCAAGATAGATGGTCAGATACGAATATATTGGTTAAAACGTATACTTACGAATCTATACCTTGGTACGCTGTTGCGACATCGATACCAAGCTCGGCGCCTTGCTAGACGAAGCTCCGGCCTCGGGACCCTTCACGCCTCTTTTTCTCGTGGGAGCATCAGGGTTTGGATGAGTTCTCTTGCGGCCTTTGGATGAAGCAGGTAGCGTCGCGCTAAGTGCTGGAAGTCCCAGAACAATCACTCTCTTGGCCGGAGGAGGAGGCCTCAGAATCGTAACCGAGTCAACTGCAGTAAGAGCTGCAGCCGGTTCGATTGCGACAGGATTCGTAACCGATTACCGACATCGAGAGTCGCAACCGGTTTAACCGCGGTAGGAGCCACGACTGATTCTACCGTGGTGGGAGCTACAACCATTCCGACCTCAGCAAGAATATCAACATTTTCGGCTGCAATAAGGGGCGGAACAGCAGACACACCCAACGGTTCAATAGCAGCGTCCGCCGAGGAGTCCTCTATCGTATCCGTCGTTTCGTCCAAAATAGCCTTGACCTCTCTCGCAAGAACAGATGGATCCACCGGGGGTATGCCACTCGACACAGCATCCTCCTCGGCATCACTACGGTCCATCTCTTCTTGAAACGAGAGAAACTCAGAAATCCGAGCATGCTGCGCGTGTAACATAGGGTTGTCACCAGATGGGACCTCACAGTTTTGTTGATCACCTTGGGAAGAAGACATCTTGAAATTTTTCTAGAGAGAAGTTGGAGAGAAACTTGAAAGATGGAAGATATGAGAAGTAATGATCCAATACTTATAGAAGAAAAAAGAGCCTGTCCCTCGTAATAAGACAAATCGTAGCCGTAGATTCCGATTAAAGCAACTCCATTCGCCCACAAAAACTTTCTCCTGAATTCGCGAGCTGGGGGGCTAACTGTTGGTGTCAAAAATTGTAATCTCGAAATCAATGTCTACGATAGCTTCTATAAAAGATGGGATTATTGATTTCCTCAAGAATCGTTTTATAAAATACGAGAATCGTTTTATAAAACTCGAAGAATCGTTTTATAAAACTCGAGAATCGTTTTATAAAACTCGAAGAATCGTTTTATGAAACACAAAGAATCGTTTTATAAAACTCGAGAATCGTTTTATAAAATACGAGAATCATTTTATAAAACTCGAATATTCGTTTTATAAAACTCGAGAATCGTTTTATAAAACTCGAGAATCGTTTTATAAAACACGAAGAATCGTTTTATAAAACACGAAAAATCGTTTTATAAAACACAAAGAATCGTTTTATAAAACACGAAAAATCGTTTTATAAAACACAAAGAATCGTTTTATAAAACTCGAGAATCGTTTTATAAAACTAGAAGAATCGTTTTGATAAGACTCGAGAATCGTTTTGTAAAACTCGATGAATCGTTTTATAAAACACGAAGAACCGTTTTACAAAACCGCGAAAAACCGAAACCGCCGTAAAACGCGAACTAGCTTCGTCCCGGCTAGTTCTCCCAACGGCGAACTAGCCTCGTCCCGGCTAGTATGCCCAACGGCGAACTAAGCCATGACCGGCTTAGTTCGCCGTTGGGCGAACTAGCCACGTCCCGGCTAGTTCGCCGTTGGGCGAACTAGCCTCGTCGCGGCTAGCAGAAGGAAGATAAATGTCAAGTTTGAATATAGAAGGCAAGTTTGAAGATAAATAGAAGATTTCCGCGGGAGAAAAAGGAAGGATCAAGAGAAATGGAAAATTCCCGATTAACTCGAATTCGGGAAAAATGGAAAAACTGAACCGCCTAGGAGAGGAGTATATAAGCCAGGGTCATGGAGAGGAGTAGGGGGACGAAAATCAGACCTAAAAAGGCGGCTGTTAGCTTAGGAATCTAGGACTTAGCGTTTAAACTAGCGATCCAGATCCTTAGAACGTTTCGACGTCTAAGTTCTTCGATTCTCTTTTGTAACAGTTGTCGATTTCTTACTAAATAAAAGCTTTCATACAAATTCTTCATTCTCTGTTCTTCGTTATTCATTCATATTTTGTTAATTTCGTTTGTTTTAGTGATTTCCGCAGAGATCCAGAACCTCGGGAAAATTAGGGTTTTTCTCTAAGTTTCCATATTTGACAGAAAATCGACAGTGTGGATTTCGTTTCCCACAAGACTCCCCTTATATAGTTGTCTTTTCGTACACCCATTTTTGTCAGTCTAAGTACATCCAATTGTATGCAATTTTATTCAATTATATTTACACATAATATTTAAAATAAATTTCAAACACAATTTGTAGTGTTACAGCATGTTTCTAACAATTTTGTTACATTAGAGAAATTGTTGATATATATAGCAGTCCAAGTACATCTAGTTGTATCCAATTGTTTCCCATATTAAGATTTAAAATACATTTTTAAAGAATTATGTCGTTATATCATTGTTTCTAGCATGCATGTTACATTAAAGAAATTGTTGTTTACGGATATTTTTCTGTCCATGTACATCCACTTGTATCCACTTATTTGCAAGTTTATCCAATTGTATTTCCAATATTTAGATTGTATGTACATATAAAAAGAATTACTAGTTGTTATATAATTTTTTTCTAGCAGCACTACAAGAAAAATGGGCATTGATAGCACCCGAAAAACGCTATCATATCGTTTTCATAGCATTTCGAAGAACGCCGTGACAGCCGCAGCTATAATAAACCCCCCCCCCCCACACCCCTTTTGTAGCTTTTTTGCGTGCTGTAAAAATATAAAGATATTATAGCCTTAGTCCAGTGCTATATTATTTTTATTTTTAGCGCGCTCTTTTAGCTATATAAATTGTTTCTGTGGCACATCTCGTGTGCCATAAAATATTTTTTTATGACACTTATGTTTTGCCATGGAATACCTTTTTGTAACTCACTTGGTTCAAGATTTGTGAGCATATAATAGCAATTTTCTTGTGCTGTTTGAATATTATTATGCAGCATTCTTCTCGTGCTAGGACGTTTATATTCATAGTTAATATTGGACAGCCTATTATTTTCTATATTGACACATTTGTCAGTTTGATTTCCTCAATTTTTGTTTTTTTTAAGTTATAGAATTGCATAATATTGTAATAAAAAAATTAGAAAATTATAATTTTTAGTAATTGTAACCAAAGTAGAATAATGTAGAAAGCCTTATAATGTACTGACAATAGATTCATCATATAGCAAAGAAACACACAGATTCATCATATAGCAAAGAAACACACATAGAAACAACAATTATAGAACACTGCGATTATGCAATACTATGGTGCTTGTGGACTGTCCTTGTGCTTGTGGTGGGCGTCTCATAAGAGAAGAGTTTCTGGCATCCAGGGCTCTCATACAGTTCAGGAACATTGGCTCGATGTCTTCTTCAGGTTCCTCAATTCGTATCAAGTAGCCAAGAGAGCGTCTGAAATCTGTTCTGGTTATCTCCTCCACATCATTTCCTCCTGAGGACTGTCCTCGTTCTTGTTTTGTGTTGAGTGCTTCTTTTTGTGGTTCAGTGTTACCATGTCTATTTATACAGACTTGACCGCAACATAGAAGAAAGAATGTGATCTAATGAGTAAAAGAGAGATGGATGCAACCGTTACCAAACCGGACCATAAGCACGATCGGATCAACCGACGACTATGTCCGATGGGTCGCGGTTCACACCACTCACTTTAGGCATACACTCGGATGGGATCACATCCTTCTCTTGACCCTTCTCCTGGTTCCTTGTTTCCATCTTCGATTCTCTTGTTTCCCCCACAGATAACTCCTCACCGGAAGGGATAAAGCACCACCACACACATGGTTTTGTCTCCAACCGTTGGTCTCTCTCTCTTACTTTCTCTCTCACAATTTCGCCAGAATTTTTCCTAAGGAAATTGATGTCATTTTTGACCCCGAAGGGACTGTATATATAGGGGAAGGAGTCGGAACTTCCATGGGCAGAACACGGGTGCGACTTGCTGGCCAAACTGGTGCAACTTCCTTTCCTTGCATTCTTTCGCCCATAACCACCCTTAACTACCCTTAACTGTCTTTATTTCAGTCGGACATAAGCCTGGCTTCATTTTTAAAGCCCTTGTACTGATCGCCTCAACCCACGGACTCACCATTGGTCCCAGCCGGTCCGGTAACTGCTCGGACCTTCCAACCATCTTGGCACATGAACACTCCGTCTCTGAGTTGATCAGATTGCTAGCTGAGTGAGCTAGTACATCCAGCTGATCCAGCTGACCTACACTTGGTGAGCTATCACCGATCTTCCCTTAGCTTGTCCTCTTCCATGTTTCGGTCAAGTCTCAGCTGTCTGATACCCTTAACCATGTTTATGGACCATGATACGCTTGTCTTTAGGTCGTATGACCTGACTGGTGCATCTCCTCGCACCACATGGTCCGTCCGGACGATCCAATCTAGGACCGGGGACATGACAAGTCTCCCCCACTTGGAATGAATTCATCCTCGAATCCGCACTAAGTGTTTCATCATGAACGAACTGACTGTATCACTCAGGGTACTCGGCCTTCACCCTTGCTTCTGTTTCCCAAGTGATAATATCCTCGCAATTGTAATCCCATACAACCTTGATCATGGGAACTGTCTTCTTTCTTGTGGCCTTCTCCGCCCGATCTACGATTTGAACCGGCCTTGTCTCTAAGGTTAGGTTCTAACCTAGATCAGCAGGAATCGCAGACAACACAATGTCTTGATCCGTCAGAAACTTCCTTAACTGGAATACATGGAACATATTGGGGAACACATCCATTTTTTATAGCAAGTCAAACTTGTATGCCACTGCGCCTACTCTCTCCACAATTCGGAATGGTCCCAAGTACCTAGGATCCAGTTTCTTCCTTCCAGAAACCCTGGTCCCTCCTTTCAAAGTGATCATCTTGAGATAGACCAAGTCATCGACCTCAAACTCCAGATGTTTTCTCCTCTTGTCCCCATAACTCGTTTGGCTATCATGTGCCTCCTCATCTTGTCCTTAAGAACCTGATCTTCTCTATAGTTGTTAAGGGATTTTTGTTTAGGATCTTTGTGAGTACTACGGAATGATGGATAAGCTGGTATTTCGTATAGGTTTACAGAGAATAAGACTTAAAGAGACATTTTATTGAGTAGGCAAGATGGAACTACAGTGTATTGAGTAAAAACCCTAATTCAAGCTGCCTAACTCTAGTCTCTAAGTCTAAAAGTGTCGATCTCCTGTTCTAGGGTTTGGGCTCCCCTTATATAGTCGTCTTGTCGTACATACATATTTATCAGTCTAAGTACATCCAATTGTATGCAATTTTATTTAATTATATTTACACATAATATTTAAAATAAGTTTAAAATCAAATTTGTAGTGATACAGCATGTTTCTAACAATTTTGTTACATGAAAGAAATTGTTGATATATTGTGTTTCCCATATTAAGATTTAAAATACATTTTAAAAGAATTATGTCGTTATATCATTGTTTCTAGCATGCATGTTACATTAAAGAAATTGTTGTTTACGGATATTTTTCTGTCCATGTACATCCACTTGTATCCACTTATTTGCAAGTTTATCCAATTGTATTTCCAATATTTAGATTGTATGTACATATAAAAAGATTTACTAGTTGTTATATAATTTTTTCTAGCAGGTATGTTACATAAGAGAAATTGTTGTATACATATATGTATCGGTCCAAGTACACCCAATAGTATGCAAGTTTTTCCAATTTTATTTCCTATATTTAGATTCAAAATTAATTTTAAAATAATTGTTAGCTGGTATATCATTGTTTCTAGCATGCATGTTACATTAGAGAAATTGTTGCGCATCTCTTTCTCCGCATCGGACTACTGGTCATCAATTATCTGCTCAGATACTTCCTCCTCCCCCAAAATGTAGAGGTCCTCCAAATGCATACATGTTACATAAACTTTCATGATTTGGTTCTTAGTGGTTGCTCAGTTACCTAGTGCTTGGAATAAGTAAATATACAATAAAATAAAAAATATTTAATAAATATTTAATTTAAGAAATAGAAATATTACATTAAACATCTATCGTAATATTATTATTTAATATAAAAGATTTTTGAATAAGTAGATATATACAATATAAGAAAAATGTTATAAATGTGGTGTCATTAGGCGAAAGGTGTTATAACTCTTTGTTGTTGTAAGTAAAACAATATAACCGACAAATTTTTATTCAATTAAAAAAACAAAATAACTAATAATTATTTTAAAATGTATTTTAAATATATATTCATTCCCCATTGCATGAAGGAGTATCCCGGCATCGGGGCCATGAAATGCTTGGATGGTGCATAGATCACTGGGGCATGACGTATGAGGATGTTCAGTATAAGCTTATGTATCAGGACCGGTTCAGTATGAGCATCTGTCTCTACTTCGAACTCAGTCTCTATGTTTATCTTTATCAGCTAATAATGAAAAACTTATGCATGGCTCAGAGCCTTAGACCATTTTATGTGTAGTTTGACTCTGATCTAGTTTGGGTCACCTGAACTCTGTACCACCGCATGGGGAACCCGACAGCTTTTGAAAGAGCAGATGAGTTACACTCATTGTGAATTGGACACGTCCTTCCTGTTGAGTGTGAGCTATGAAATTTCCCTATTTGCGAATCATGACCATGGTAGAAGAGTTTTCTACCAGTCCCAAAAGCATTGCCAGCAAGCCATTGGATTCATAATTGTTTATGAGAGGTTCTGTTATGTGAAGGTATCATAATTATTTTTGAAGAATTCAAACGTGTTTTTAAAGTGTTCAGAATTGTTTCTGAAAGGTTCGTAACTGTTTCTCAAGGGTTCATAATTGTTTTTGAAGGGTTTATCGCTGGAACGTGGTACGTTCAGCTCAGAACAGATTAGACGCTGTAAAGCAGATGTTGATAGTAAAGACTTGGAGAAGAGGAAAAAGATGGACGAGGTTGTTCAGTTTGGAAAGACACACAACTTATTGAGAAACAGTTAGAATCACAATTGCAGTAATATGAGAACGCAACATAACTCGTTGAACATGTATATATACAAGCTAAACATTAAACCTAGTCTTAAAGATAAGGATCCTTCCTAACTGTTTGTAGATAACTCCTAAAACACCTCGCCATCTTTATCTTGAATCTCGGATAGACTAGAATCTCTTTTAGCTTGTACTCCAAATCTTTTAGGCTTGATTTGTCAAGTTCAAGCTTATCTCAACACAACTAAATTAGCAGAGTAGACAGCTTGGATTATGACGGGTTCTCTTTTGTTGGGCTGATATGCACACTGGTGATATTGTCATTGGCAGATGCAATGAGTCTGGGACAGATCACAGTGTTAAACTTAAGCACACTAAGAGAGGGATAGTGCAGAAAGTGGTGTTCACGTCTAATGATGACGAGAAGAATTATGTTAATGTTTCTTTGAAGGGTTTATAATTGGAACGTGGTATGTTCAGCTCAGAATAGATCAGGAGCTATAAAGCAGATGTTGATAGTAAAGACTCAGAGAAGAGGAAAAGGATGGACGAGGATGTTCAGTTTGGAAAGACACAACAAAATTACCGGAGTAGACAGCCTGGATTAAGA
Source organism: Eruca vesicaria subsp. sativa (assembly GCA_932364175.1). Classification (NCBI taxonomy): domain Eukaryota; kingdom Viridiplantae; phylum Streptophyta; class Magnoliopsida; order Brassicales; family Brassicaceae; genus Eruca; species Eruca vesicaria. The sequence continues at coordinate 73,795 of CAKOAT010441821.1, read as the reverse complement.
CTGGTTCTCTTTTGTTGGTGCTATATGCAGTTTTATTTTTTCCTTGGGGTTTCTTCAGAGAACATTGAGGATAATTGTAATGGAGCCTAGAGAAAGGAAAATGGTAAGCTTTTTAAACCTTTACTGTTACAAAAAGGTTAACAGATGATAGTTTGTGACGTGGGAGAGTAAGTAGTAGATCACTCTTGTTGAAATGAAGAAGGAAGAAGTAATGGCTGAGTTGTTTGAATGAAGATGTGACTAAACGAAAAGGAGTCACTGGATGGTATCCAATCTAGGGAAACGCATCCACCAAACCGTGGAGGGAGAGAAACCACTTGAATTTGATAATTTGGAGCTTAAATCTATCACATCAAAACACTTGCATCTAATTTATTATTTGCTTATGTTTCCTCACAATATTATTAGGTTAATCATCTAGGGTGGTTGTTTACTTAGATATAAAAAGCCACCAATGTAATCAATTGTGAGTAATCTAAACTATGGTGCTCGTGTATATTGAAATAGAGCATGGTTGTAACTCTTTAACTCCAAACTATATTTTCGAGGGAAAAATAGAGTGTGATTGGAGATATTTTTATAAAGTAAACATGTTTTCAATTTATTATAAAATTAAAAATAGAGTAGGATGGAACCATTTTACTACTATAGAGTAATAATAGTGTAGAATTAAGAAAAGGGGGCTGGAGATCAGTGTCGTCTTAAATTAAAAATAGATCGTTATATATGATTGATATTCTTTTGAACTTAGCTTTCAAATTTAAATGCAGAATAAATGTAAAAGATACAAGCCTAAGCCTTAGTAGTTTAGAGCCCATCAAAGCCCAGTAAAAAATTAAATCACCACATCAAAGAGACCCAACAGAGGCCCAAAGAGATAGAAAGAAAGTGAGGGGTTGATATTGTGAAAGTGATACGACGATCACGAGGTTTGCGACGGTAGAGAGAACTGAGCCGATCAGAGAGAGGACGACTAGGCAAGCCATGTCTGCATTAGAGATGAAGAGAGTGTCGGGTTTGAATCACGGAGGGAGAGTATCATGTTCCTTAGCTTCCAACGTTAAAACTTGAATCTAAGCTTCAAAATCTTCCGCTTCTTATCACTAGTGTCATAATGGAGACAACGTAAGATGAGGTTCAAGGCTTGAATTAACATCCCAAAATCGTTTTGAAATACAACTATTTCTACTATTTTTTAAAACGATCTTCTAATTCATGGTTGTTTTACACGATCAAATACTAATTTTATTATTTATTTTATAGTTGTGTTTTCCTTTGTCATTTTATAGTTACTACATCTTTTTGACTGCGCTACGCAGGGCTAGTCTCTTGAATAAAATTGTCAATCATATTATTTATATATATAATATATTGTAAAACAGAAAAATGAAATGTTAAATTAAATAGAACAAAATAATGATTGACAAAATTATTGTAGTTAATGCAAGTAAGAGTTTCATAAGTAATTCTAATGATGAACAATTTTCTTTTATAAAATATAAATTTTCTAGTCTTTTTTAACAGAACCCTCATTTTATTTTTGATATAAATAACTTATATAATAATTACTATAATATTTTTATCTGTAGTTTTATATTTTCTATCTTCAAAATGTTTGTAAAAAATAATCACTATCAAAATCTGAAATTAAGTATATAAAATGAATTGACTTTTATTTAAATTTAAGATTGTATATATTTCGTTGTTATGAATAATGTTTATTTATTCTATTTATTTATAAACTGGATGATATTAATTTATCCTTACCATTAATGTTTTGAATATCAAACCGAATATTAATTTGACATTGCAGTTAGGTCAATGGTCACACTGGTCCAACTGGATTAAAAATTTAATTTAGTTTTAAGTTATATATATATGTATGTATAACTATAAAACTACTTTTATAAGACTTTTTATCATTTTTGAAGCTAAAATGATATGAAAATAAAATGAAAACTTCAAAAATAATATAAAATATAATGAAAAATAATTTATTTAAATAGATATTAAAAACAATACAGGATTTTATGAAAGTTTTTTAAAAAGTTACATTTTTAACTTGAATATTAAAAAATCAAGGTGTAATATCAAACTGGACCATCTATTTTAGCGAGTAACCGATTCTTAAAGCGAATTTGTTGGTTTTTAGCACAACTTAAAATTGTTTAGAAGAGAGAGAGTCATGATCCAACCAGCCGGTTCCGATTTTCAAAACTTTTTTTTGCCACAAAGCATCACTTTTAATAACAAACAACAAATCATTTTAGTAGACATATTTTTATTATGAACTTATGTCAAAAACCATATAGATATTTAACTGAAGTTGTTATTTATTGTTTAACCATTTAAAAAAATAATTGTCATCTTAATTTTTTTTTGTTTTTCAAGTTTCCAAATACTATGCAATATGAACCAAATTGTATGCATGGAATATATCAAAATATAACTTTATAACAAGACATAGAGATTTGTGTAACCACCATAATTATACATTTAAGATAAGATAGTCATTTGAGCTTGAGAAAAATGATTTTTTTTTAAAGAAAATGATAATCAAGTATATAAAGTTTCATGGGTTGAGATTTTTGACTCAACTTACATAATAATCTATATTTTGTTATTAACTTATGTATTTAAATAATTGGTTGAAATAGTAATAAACAAATATTTCAAATATCTTTTATGTCCTATAATATTTGGTTTCTTTAGATCCAATACTCAATCATTATAAATATAAACTAACCATTTTCATTAATCCGCAAACGCGGGGTTATATGTATATATATAGTTGGCTCAATATATGAAGAGTAAAACACTATAACCTATAGTAATGTTGTTATTAAACTTGTGTTGTGTTGATAATTATTAAAGTTGTTAATAATTGCTAATATAGCTCTGAAGATATGTTTTTAAAATTATTGAACTTATTTCAATGCCAGCAATTATTTAGCAAAAGAAAAAATTATTAAGAATTTTAAATTGTTTAAAACGATGCAATAATAAATATATGTATATAAATTATTGTGAGTTATACTCAAACAAATGTATAACATCAATTACAATACGTCAACTTCTTTTTTTATGACAAAGTTTTTTATCATGCTTTATAAAAAGAAATAAATTCAAAATAGTACTAATCCAAGGTTTTGTTCCCAAACTAACATCCAAAGGTAAAAGTCACAAAAATAGGTTTCATTAAAAGAATGATTTACCTTTATGCAATTTCTTTGATTAATTAAAAAATAATAGATTAATGGATGATTTATCTTTATGCCACTTTTTTGTAATTTACACTAAAATCATAAACCATTAAAATCAACTCAAACCTTAAACCCTGAAATTTTCACTCTAAACCCTGAAACATAAATTCTAGAACCATAAACCTTAAAACTTCAAATTTAAATCATATACCTTAAAATATCAATTCTAAACCCTAATCACAGAAACTTCAACTCTAAACCCCAACCCTGAAACTTCAACTCTAATCCCTAAACTCTGAAATATCAAAGCTAAAACCCTAAACCCTGAAACTTCAACTCTAAACCCTGAGACATGAACTCTGATACCCTAAAACCTGAAACTTCAACTCTAAACTCGGAAACATCAATTCTAAACTCTGAAACATCAACTCTAAAGCCTTAAACCATGAAACTTCAAATCTAAACCCTAAATCCTAAGATATCAACTCTAAAACCCTAAACCCTGATGTTTTATCTCTAAACCCCTGAAACATCAACTCTAAAAAACCCTAATCCAGAAACTTTAATTCTAATTCCTAAACTCTAAAATATCAACTCTAAAACCCTAAACCATGAAACTTCAACTCTAAATCCTCATCAACTTTAAAACCCTAAAATTCGAAACTTCAACTCTAAACCAAGAAACATCAACTCTAAACCTTAAACCCTAAAACTTCAAATCTAAACCCTAAATCCTGAAACATCAACTCTAAAACCCTAAACCATTATGTTTTACCTCAAAACCCTGAGACATCAACTCTAAAACCCTGAAACTTCAACTCTAATCCCTAAACTCTGAAATATCAACTCTAAAAACTCTAAACCCTGAAACTTGAACTCTAAATCCTAAACCCTAAAACGTCAACTCAAAAACCCTAACACCTGAAACTTCAATTCTAAAACCTGAAACATCAACTCTAAAACCCTAAACCCTGAAACTTCAACTCTAAACCCTGAAACATCAACTCTAAAACCTTAAACCCTGAAACTTCAACTCTAAACCCTGAAACATCAACTCTAAAACCCTAAACCTTGAAACTTTAACTCTAAACCCTAAACCCTGAAAGTTCAACACTAAGACCCTAAACCCCGAAACTTCAACTCTAAACCCTAAACCCTGAAAATCCAACTCTAAAACCCTAAGCCCTGAAACTTCAATGCTAAACCCTGAAACATCTGTTCTAGAACCCTAAACCTTGAAACTTCAACTTTAAACCCTAAACCCTGAAAAATGAATTCTAACCCCTGAAATTTTAACTCTAAGCCCTAACCCTGAAATTTCAACTCTAACCTTAAACATTGAAAAATCAACTCTAAAACCTTACACCCTGAAACTTCAACTCTGAACCTTAAACCCTGAAACTTCCACTCTAAACCCTGAAACATCAATTCTAGCTCTCTAAACCCTGAAACGTTAAATCTAGAACCCTAAATCCTCAAACTTCAACTTTAAACCCTAAATCCTCAAACTTCAACTTTAAACCCTAAATCCTGAAACTTCAACTCTAAACCCTGAAACATTAATTATAGAACCCTAAACCTTGAACTTCAACTATAAACCATTTTGAAACATAAAAATTTAACCCTAAATCTAAACCCTAAACCCTCGACTTGAACCATTAATCCCTAAACCCTATATTTTTTCTGAAATTTGAATCCTAAACCCCAAAACCATTAATATATTAAAATCTTGATGATATATTAATGTTCATGATAGGCTTCACGGTAATGTATTATAAGATCTGGAAATCCTTGAGCGTGTTCAGGATGAGCTTCTGGATAATATATTAATCTTTAGGATAATGTATTATAAAATTTTGGAAAGCCTTGAGCGTGTTCAGGATGGGCTTCCAAATAATATATTAATCTTCAGGATAATGTATTATAAAATTTGGAAAGCGTTGAGCGTGTTCAGTATGGACTTCCAGATAATATATTAATCTTCAGGGTAATGTATAATAAAATTTGGTAAGCGTTGAGCGTGTTCATGATGGACTTCCTGATAATATATTAAATTTTAGGATAATGTATTATAAAATTTGGAAAGCCTTGAGCGTGTTCAGGATGGGCTTCCGGATAATATATTAATCTTCAAGATAGTGTACTCGACGTTAGAGAACATGCAAGTCTAAAAGGCTTGAGGAAAGGAACTAAAGGAGTCAAAGAAGCCAGATGCAAACCTGGAAACTTCTGTAGAGAACCTGCATACTGCAGTAATGAGTCGCATTAACGCGATAGAGGTGTCACTGAAGAACACAAATAGAACCAAATCAACATATGGATCTCTGAGACTAAGAGCAGAAACCAACTAAACTTCATGAAACATCAATTCTAGAACTATAAACCCTGAAACATTAAATCTAGAACCCTAAATCTTCAAACTTCAACTTTAAACCATAAACCCTGGAACTTCAACTCTAAACCCTGAAACATCAATTATAGAACCCTAAACCTTGAAACTTCAACTATAAACTCTAAACCCTGAAACTTCAACTATAAACCATCTTGAAACATAAAATTTAAACCCTAAATCTAAATCTTAAACCCTCAACTTTAACCCTTAATCCATAAATCCTATATTTTTCCGAAATTTGAATCCTAAACCCCAAAACCTTTAATATATTAAAATCCTGATGATATATTAATGTTCATGATAGTCTTCACGGTAATGTATTATAAGATTTGGAAAGCCTTGAGCGTGTTCAGGATGAGCTTCCGGATAATATATTAATTTCCAGGATAATGTATTATAAAATTTTGGAAAGCCTTAGGCGTGTTCAGGATGGGTTTCCAAATAATATATTAATCTTCAGAATAATGTATTATAAATTTGGAAAGCTTTGAGCGTGTTCAGGATGAGCTTCCATATAATATATTAATCTTCAGGATAATGTATCATAAAATTTGGAAAGCCTTGAGCGTGTTCAGGATGGACTTCTTGATAATATATTAATTTTTAGGATAATGTATTATAAAATTTGGAAAGCCTTGAGCGTGTTCAGGATGGGCTTCCAGATAATATATTAATCTTCAAGATAATTTATTATAAATCTTGGAAAGCCTTGAGCGTGTTCAGGATGGGCTTCATGATAATATATTAATTTTGAGGATATGATTTAAGGTTTAAGGTTTAAAGTTTAGAGTTTAGAGTTGATGTTTTAGGGTTTAAGGGTTTAGTATATTAACCTTCAGGATAATGTATACTTAAATGTGGAAAGCCTTGGGCGTGTTCAGGATGAGTTTCCGGATTGAAGATAATGTATTATAAAATTTGGAAAGCCATGAGCGTGTTCAGGATGGACTTCCGGATAATATATTAATCTTCAGGATAAACTTTATGGTTTAAGGTTTAACGTTTAGAGTTTAAGGTTTAGAGTTGATGTTTTACGGTTTATGGCTTAAAGTTCATGTTTTAGGGGTTTGGGTTTAGGTTTGATTTTTTTAGAGCTTAGGATTTAGGTTTGATTTTTTTTAGGGCTTAGGATTTAGGTTTAGAGTTTAGGGTTGAAGGTTTAGGGTTTCGGATTTAAGGTAAATTTTGTAGGGTTTAGGCTTTAAAGTTTAAGGTATAGGGTTTAGAGTTGATGTTTTAGGGTTTACAATTTAGTATATTAATCTTCAGAATAAAGTATTCTAAAATTGGAAAGCCTTGAGCGTGTTCAAAATGGGTTTCCGGATTGAAGATAATGTATTATAAAATTTGGGAAGCCATGAATGTGTTCAGGATGGGCTTTCATATAATATATTAATCTTCATGATAGACTTTAAGGTTTAAGGTTTAGATTTTAGGGTTTAGAGTTGATGTTTTAGGGTCTAGGGCTTAAAGTTCATGTTATGGGGGTTTGGATTTAAAGTTGATTTTGTTAGGGTTTAGAGTTTGGGTTTAGGGTTTATGGTTTAGAATTGTTGTTTAATGTTTAGGTTTTAGGTTTTGAGTTTACTTTTATGGTTTAGGATTTAGTGTTGATAGTAAATTTCAGAGTTGAGGTTTTAGGGTTTAGAATTGAAGTTTAGGGTTTAGGGTAAATTTTTTAGTGTTAAATATTTATAATTTATTTATAGGGTTCAAGGTTCTATAATGATTTAGGGTTTAGAATTAAGGTTTAGAGTTTAGGGTTTGATTTTTTATGGTTTAGGGTTTAGAGCTTATTTTTAGGGTTTAGAATTTTGGTGTTGATGATTTAGGGTTTATAACTGTGGTTTAGGATTTATATTTTACTTCTATAGTTTAAGGTTTAGTGTTGATAGTAAAGTTTAGAGTAGAGGTTTTCGGGTTTAGGATTTAGAATTGAAGTTTAGTATTTATAGTTTATGTTTTAGGGTTTAGAGTTGAAGGTTTAAGGTTTAGGGTAATTTTATAGGGTTAAGGGTTTTGAGTTTATTTTTAGGGTTTAGGGTTCTGCGTTGATGATTTTGGGTTTAGAATTGAGGTTTAGGGTTTAGGGTTAATGTTTTAGGGTTTAAATTTGAATGTTTAGTGTTTAAACTTAGAATTGTGATTTAGGGCTTAGATTTTAGGGTTCAGAGTTTATTTCTATGGTTTAGGGTTTAGAATTGAGGTTTAGGATTTAAGGTAATTTTTTTTAATATTAAAGATTGAGAATTTGTTTAGGGTTTAGGGTTCATTGTTGATGGTTTAGGATTTAGAAAAGTTTAGGGTTTAGGATTGATGTTTTAGGGTTTAGGGTTGAAAGTGTAGAGTTTAAGGTTTAGTGTTGATAGTAATGTATATTTAGTATTAATTTAAAGCAAGGGTATTAGAGATATTTTGTCCATTAATGAATGTCATTTTTGTGACTATTCTCTTCTGATGCTATTTTGGAGACAAAAACTTCAAAAGTGCTATTTTGGTCGATTGCCCTTATAAAAAAAGTAGTTTAAGAAGGTGGTGATCATTTTTATCATGTTATTTTTTTCTGTCACCAGTCATCATGTTACTTGTTTAATGTATAAGGTGATGGTGGTCTTAATTAAATATTGGTGAGTGTTAGGCTACCTATCGCTCAGTACATTTTCTTTCCTCCGAAACATTTAACCGGCTACCGTAATGAATCAGTTCGGGACTCTGAAATATGAATTAATGTAGATTTTAAAAGGGTTACGGGAGGCTAATTAATGAATGGCTCTAAATACTCCAGCGCAAATGTTACAGAGTGTAGGTATGGGCATGTGAGGTACAATCTGAAAGTATTCAACCCTTAATTATACCAGATAATTGTTAGTTGTTTGCAAAAATCTAAACAGACGTCGAAGTTCCCTTTTTTCTTTTTTTTTTTGAGCAACATAAATAGATTAATTCAAAGTGGGTTCTTACAACACAGTCCCAACAGCCAAAAGCCCAGAAGCATGAGCAGATTTGGCCAGTTTATCAGCAAGCCCGTTAACAGAACGGGAAATGAAAGAAAAACCGCAAGAGAGAAAAGATAATGACAGAGAATCGATGTCCGAGAGTGTTCCAAAGAGCTCCGCCGGTCGTCGTTTCCCATGGATTGCTCGAATGAGCTCTTGAGAATCTGTGTGAATCCAGATTTGTGAGAAGCCGAGAGATAAAGCGTGGAGCAGTGAAGCTCGAATAGCTAGACTCTCAGCAAGGAGAGCCGAAGGGATGTGGTCCAAGAAGAGTGATCCCCGATCGATTTCAGATCCTGAGTGGTCCAAGATGATCCATTCTAGGCCTGCGGTCCGTGAGCCTGCAATCCAAGAAGCGTCGGTGTGGCAGAGGATCGTAGATGGGAAGATACATGTGC
>CAKOAT010441821.1:54549-64706 GCA_932364175.1 Eruca vesicaria subsp. sativa | reverse complement strand
ATGGGGGATCCTACTGGAGGTAAGTTAACACGACGCAGAGATGTCTGTAGTTCCATTCAGAAGGAAGTAGCCTCTTCAGAGACGAACGGAGATGACCATGGAGCGAGGCTCCAGACTTCTTTGGCAAAAGCGCAATGGAAGAAGAGATGGAGAGTAGTTTCCTGGGCTCCGCAACGTTTACACTCAGTGTTTGCCAGGAGACCTCTGCTCTGAAGGTTGTGACCCGTAGGAATGGCGTTTTGGAGCACTTTCCATAGGAAGATTTGAATCTTCGGGAGGGTTTGGGCTCCCCAAACAGATTTGACCCAGTTGAAACCTTCCGGAACATGTTGAGAGCTGCGACTTGTAGCATCTTGCAGCTGCAGTGCAAGATATCCTGATTTGGCGGAGTAGACTCCCGAAGGGTTTAGGAGCCAAGAAAAGCCATCGTCAGCTCCTGTCGTACTAGGGTGAAGGAGCAGGATCTCCTCCATTAGATGCGGCATGTGCTTTAATAAGGCTTCTTTGTTCCACATGCCGGTTTCTCTGGTCATAATGTCAGCCACCATCAAGTCTTTTTCATCAGGAGTAATAGGACCGAAAGCAGATGTGGGGGTTGAAACGGATAACCACGGTTCCTGCCATAGCTTTGTGGAGTTACCGTTCCCGATAACTTTACCAAGGTGTTGAAGGATAACGTTCCGACCCTCTAAGATCCCTCTCCAACCATGAGAGGCTGTGGAGCTACAGGAGATGCGGAGAAAGGAACCCGTTTGACAGTATTTTCCCAGTAATATTCTGGAGAGGAGGCTGTTTGGCTGGGTTGGGAGCTTCCAAGCAAGCTTTCCTAGGAGGGCTTTATTAAAGTCTACAATATCTCTAAAGCCAAGACCTCCCAAGCTCTTTGGTTTGGTAAGATTGTCCCACGAGATCCAACAAATCTTCTTCTTAGAGCCACTACCATCCCACCCAAAGCGTGTCAAGACTGACTGAATTTTTTTGCAGAGGCTGATAGGGAGTAAGAAGCAGGTCATGGGATAGGTTGGAATTGCTGACAGGACGGATTTCAGCATCGTCAGTTTCCCTGCTGGAGAGAGTTGTCGTGAAGACCAGCAGACGGCTTTTCGTCTAATGCGATCCACAATTGATGCAAAGGCATCTTTCTTCTTGCGTCCAAACAATTCAGGGAGACCAAGGTATTTACCAACTCCCCCCTCTTTGTCAATACCAAGTATGTGCTTAGCACAACACCGTGTGTCCTGTGGGGTTTTTGTTTAGAAGGAAATAGAAGATTTTGCAGTATTAATCATTTGACATGATGTTGCTTCGTACTTTGTTAGGATTTCTTTCAGAGCAAGGCAGCTTTGTTGATCTGACCGGATGAAAAACATCATGTTATCAGCAAACAAAAGGTGGTTGACCCGTGGACATCTTGTGGCAACTCTGATACCAGTCATGGAGCCGTTGTGTTGGGCCTCTTTACAAAGACCTGAGAGGACCTCCCCACAAAGAATGAAGAGATATGGTGAAATGGGATCTCCTTGATGAATACCATGGTACGGTTTAACTATCCCTGCCACTTCCTCATTGATAAGAAAGGAGTAGGTAACCGAAGTAATACATTGCATTACCCAGTTGACAAACTTGTAGTCGAAGCCCATCTGATTTAGGACCTTCTCTAGAAAAACCCATTCAAGTCGATCGTAGGCCTTGCTAATGTCAGTTTTGACTGCCATAGAGCAATTAATCTCAGCCTCAGAAGTCTTTAGATAGTGTAGGACCTCGTGAGTGATCAATACATTATCAGATATAGCCCTATAAAACCAAAAGGAAATAGCAGAGTTTGCAGTGCAGAGAAAGATAAGTTGGCAGGTACGATGGCTTGTTCCACTACTGACATTCATTCACGGTGGCGTTGCAGCTTTTCTTTTCCTATCCAAAGCGCGAGAGTGTTGGTTGATCAAATTCCACCCCTTTGTTGCCGCACATGCATGTTTGCAAGTAAAGGAAGTTCTGCAACCTCCCAGCCAAATACTCTTAGTAGTCCAGTAGAAAACCGGTTGCACTTTAAATTAGTAGGCGGAATAGCGAAATCATTGTTTAACCGCAATTAAAAATATGGCATCTGGTTGTTCTTGTATACTCTTCCTATATGAAAAATGAACTTGTGGTAGTTATTAATATTACTGAAAGTTAGGCCAAGAGTCAAAAATAATGCATGATGAAAGAGTCTTCACCCGTAAACCATTCGTGGAATAAGATTGCGCCCTGAGACTGGATCAACTATAGAATCAACTGCGAAAAATAATCAGGTCGTGTTTAGCGAATTCCTATTGACCATAGCCAAGTTTATGAAGGACAAATGTTTTTCAGTTTTTCATATGATTATTCCATTACATAATACAAAGGAATATAAAGGCACAGTGGTGGAGATCGTCAACAAAAACTTGGAGGAGTGATCAAGGGGGAGACTGTCAAAGGTTTGACATTTTAAAGGATTGATCAATGGATCAAGGGGGGAGAATTTGTATTTATCCAGAAAATTTATTTGATACTTTTACCTTTGTATCTGCATCTGCGTTTAAGACGACTATGAACACGAAGAATCCAGATTAGCAGAAGTATCGTGAGAATATTGAAAGCTCACTGTCAACTCGCTAAAAATGTGGGGTTTCCCACAACAGCCGTGACTGGAGCAAGATTCAGTACGGTTCGAGCAGTCTAGAAACTTGATGCTACATGGCAGACAAAAATTATGTTACCGCAATCAATAGCCTCAAGATTAGCTAGTTCAGACTTCCTCTCAGTTACCTAGACATATGGTTATCAAACGATACAACAAACGCAGAAGGAAACATATATGTCACAAAGCTCACTAATACCGTAGCTACAATGGCACGTAAGTATCTGGCATGAACAGCCCTGGATGCTCTAGACCAGTCACCAGTCCTTTCCTTTGTTCGTAGTAAGTGCTTTCCAAGTGGCTTCCACCGCGAGCTCCACATCCTCAAAAGTTTATGTCGATGTATTGTCTCGTTCCAGTTTGGGCCAGCTTTCAGGCCCAAAGCTAATGGTAGCGTGCAGTGATGGGCCATGGAAAATACAAGCCCATGACAGCCTAGGGTAAACTCAGAGTACCTGCATATAAAAGGAGGAGTTATGTTGACTTGCAGAGTACGGGAAAAAAACAGATATCAGATTGTGGAGATCAGGTTGTTAAGCTATAATCACGCTCAAGAGGTTATAGAGGTTCTACCTGAAGTTGAAGGCGATCTGAAGTATAACAAGAACTTGGTTCATTAGTTCAAGCTCAGGCTTTGGTGATTGTAGAAGCTTGAGTAGTCTATTATCTCTTGTATTAATTTCTTTTACCTTGAGATAGTGGATTGGAAGCAGAGTGCTTCCCCCAGACGTACCGGTAAAGGGAACTGGGTCAACAAACTGTGTTGTGTCTTTTTATTCCTGCAAAACAAACACACAAACATACAAGTTAGGATTGAGGTTAATCGATCTAAACAGTTAGCTCAACAAATCTAGCTAAAGAACTAAGGTTTAGGATATTAAATCTGGTACAAAACCTTACAAGTGGTATCAGAGCATCAGGACGAGCTACTGGTGTGAAAGAATCTAGTCTTAAGCGGTTGGTATTCTCACGGTTGAGTTGGGAATCATGAAGAGCTCTAAGATCAAGATTGATGTTGAGAAGTTTGACGGTAAAGGAGACTTTGGTATGTGGAAATTCAAGATGCTTATGCAGCTTGAAAATTCAGATCTTGACAGTGTATTGTATGAGGAGGAATCAAGCTCCTCGGCTGAAAAAGAAGTAGTTGAAGAAGTGGACTCTAAAACTGGCGATAAATCAAGAGTCCTCACTAAGAAGGAAAAGGATAAGAGAGCTAAAAATATGATATGTGCAAGCTTAAGCAACCTGGTCTTACGAAAGGTAATGAAGCAAACTACTGCTCTGGGTGTTTGGAAAGCATTGGAGAAGGATTATCAAACAAAGACTTTACCAAATAGGATCTACTTAAAGCAAAGATTTGCAAGCTTCAGAATGGATGAGCATCAAAGTGTGGAAGAAAACCTAGATGTATTCTTGAGATTAGTGGATGATTTGGAGAGTCTCAATATCACAGTTAGTGACGAGGATCAAGCGATACAGGTTTTGTCGAGCTTACCAAAAAAAATTGATTCTCTAGTGCATACTCTCAAATACGGTAACGGCAAAGAAACTCTAACCTTACAAGAAGTCACTACATCTGCATATGTCAAAGAAGTCGAGCTAAAAGAAGCAGAACTTATTGGAAAGGCTAAATCAAGTGCAGAAGGGCTGATAGTAGGAAGAGGAAGGTCTGAATCTAAGACTCAAAGCCATTGGAAAGGGAGATCCAAAAGTAAGAACAGTAGGTCAAAGTCAAGACCAAGAGGACCAGGAAAGCCCATGGAATGTTGGACTTGCGGGAAAGAAGGTCATTACAAGCGAGATTGCCCAGACAAAAGGAACTTGAAAGACAATGAAACCGCTAATCTAGCTCACGACAAAGAGCAACCAATGATCTTAACGGCAAGTATTCAAGACCCCATGAATGAATGGGTAATGGATTCCGGATGTACTTTTCATATTACTCCAGACGGGGATGTATTATTCGATTTCAAGAAGATAGATGGTGGAAGAGTTTTAATGGGTAATAATTCTCAATGTGAAGTAAAGGGCATAGGGAAAATTAAGATCATAAACTCAGACGGAGTCACTGTTATCTTAAGTGATGTCAGATACATGCCTTCTATGGGCAGAAACCTAATTTCTTTTGGCCAACTAGAGAAACACGGTTGCAAATATGAAGGTAAAGATTTCACAGTTACATTCTATCGAGAAGGAAAGAAGGTCTTATCTGGAAAATATCAAGATGGTCTATATTATCTACAAGGATCGGTTATTAAAGGTGAAGTAGCTGTGGTGAGAACAGAAACAAATCTTACTAACCATTGGCACTCAAGATTGGGTCACATGAGCTTGAAGAACATGAATCTCTTGGTCAAAGGGGGTTATTTAAATCCTAAGGAGGTACACACATTAGATTTCTGTGAAAAGTGTGTCTTTGGAAAAGCTCACAAGCAAAGCTTTCCCGAAGGAAAACACACATCTAGAGAGAAGCTGGAATATATATATACAGTGATCTTTGGGGCTCAGTCTCAAATGAACCTAGATTATCAGGGTGCAGGTATTTTCTTACTTTCATTGACGACTACTCGAGAAAGGTCTGGATCAGATTTCTAAGGAGTAAAGATGAAGTGTATGAAAATTTCTCAGAATGGAAGTCTCTTGTGGAAAATATTACTCAGAAAAGGATGAAATATTTACGTACAGACAATGGTTTGGAGTTTTGTAATATTAAGATGGATAAGCTATGCATTGACTTTGGTATTAAGAGACATAAGACATGTGCTTATACACCACAACAGAACGGGATGGCTGAGAAGATGAATCACACAATAGCTGAGAAGATAAGATGTATGTTGACTGAATTGATAAAGCATGTTTTTAATAATATTTAACATTTTATTTACTTCTTTTAATCACTCTAGATTGCATTTAGTGGTTACATTTGCATATATATGTTCATTTGTGTGCATTAGGGTGTGGAGTGCACAATTGGAATGTTTGGAGTCAATTTGAAAGGATATTTTGCAAATGAGAAACCTTTGGGGCAGAAACAAAGTTAGCAGAAATATAAGGACCAAAGCTGCAATTTCTCTATATTCAGCTGGGTTAATTTGCACAATCTAAAGTTCAGGGCTTAATTCGGGGGCCTTTCTGAAAATTCCAAAAGTTATGGGGCCCAAGTGAAAAGAAGCAAACTGTTGTGGACCAGATGAGCAAATAAGCTGAAATTGGCCATTGACGTTGCTCGATGTTTCTCTTTGCCGGATTTGAAGCACGATGACGACGATGATGCTAATTCTGATGACAGCGATTCCGATAGCCATCACGACGGGGCAGAGAGGTCTTGAGCACGATGGTGAAGCTTGTGGAGAAGCTTAGCCGCGAAGATGAACACGACGGCGATGTTCACCAGAGTTGCAGAGGGAGAGTCCGGCGCTTCTGGCCAGGACACGAACTCAACCACCACCACCCCGAGCCAGCAAGCCTGAGACGACGTGAGCTTGATTCCGAGATGAAAAGCTAGCCGTGAGAGGTTGGCCGGTGGTTGCGGCTTGGAGGAGATGGTGGCGCAGTCACAGATTGGTCACATCATGACGGAGATGACGAGCTCGGCCATGATTTGGAGATGTCCCAATGACGATGGGTGAGGTGATGAAGAGAAGCTTCGTACAAAGAAACGAAGTCGGATCCTAATTCATTCAAGGTATGTAGCTTCTTTACGGTAGCGACTAACAGACGTCGCTAAACACAAGACGTGCTCCATAGCGGTTTGGTGTAACGGGATACAGGTCGCTATGGAGCCAAGTCAACAGTTGACCGGTTTAGTCCGGTTTTGACCCGGTTTAATTCAACTAAACCAAGACGAATTTAAACCTTCTATAAATAGTTTTAGACTCTAAAAACCCTAAAGTATCTCATTTTCTCTCAAGAACTTGTTTCTAATTGTAAAAGCTTGAACCTTTTTATCATTTTAAGGAAGTATTTCATCTTATATCTTGTTTCTTATTCTCATTAACATGATTAACCTTGAATCCATTATGGATTTAAGGTTTCTCATGGAGATTAAAGAGTTGACACTTTTAGAATTCATGGGTT
This sequence comes from Eruca vesicaria subsp. sativa, assembly GCA_932364175.1. Taxonomy (NCBI): domain Eukaryota; kingdom Viridiplantae; phylum Streptophyta; class Magnoliopsida; order Brassicales; family Brassicaceae; genus Eruca; species Eruca vesicaria. Next base: position 57,967 of record CAKOAT010441821.1, on the reverse strand, counting down.
AGGTAGATTTAAGGTGATTAAGTGTAGATCTAAGTGTTTCCTTGCTAGTTGAGTGTGTTTAATGCTATTCTAGACTTGATCACTATAGGATTGAACCTTAGTCATTTTCTGCCCACAAGGTGTATGTTTAAATGACTGAACCAACTCTCCCTAGCTTTAAGACTACCTAGCCAATGACCATTTGTATCTAGGGGTTTTAGATAGTTATTAAACTTAATCCTAATGATTGCTTGAATTAATTAAGCCAATGACCATTTGTGTTTGATTAATGAAAGCAAATGAACATTTGCCTAGACTTAGGACTTGCTTAGCATTGTTGTTTAGACTTAAGGAACATTTTGATTGAAACTTTAATTGCTTTAGATCAAATTTCTTAATCCCATGGATTCTACCTTATCATTTGATTAAAAGTAGTTCTTGTGATTGTTTCTAGATTGGATTTGAGATAGCCTTGTTTATTTTTTTAGGAACCTTAGCTTGTTACAAATCGAACTCTCTATTTGCTTAGATTAGGAAAGTTTGTGTACTCTTAGTGCTTAGATCACTAGTTCCCTGTGGTTCGACAATCTAAAATACTACAATCGATTTTCTCTGAGGATTAAAAACCCTTATCATGAATCAAAGTTGGAAAAATCATTTTGGGCAGAAGCAGCTTGTACGGCAGTGTACCTTATAAATAGAACACCAAACGCGTCTCTAAAGTTCAAAATCTCTGAGGAGCTATGGACTGGCACTAAGGTGGATTATAGTCATCTAAGACGATTTGGATGTGTGGCATACGTCCATACAATCCATGACAAAATGAGCCCCAGAGCACGTAAAGGTATATTCCTTGGATATCCTCAAGGAGTGAAATGATATAGGGTGTGGATACCAGAAGATGGGACAGGAGGTGGTAAAGACTAAGAAACCAAAGAAAGTAACCTTCAGAACAGAGTTGATACAAGGACCATCAAATCACGAAAGCTCTATACAAAACACCGGTGAAGGTGGAGCTGTTTCAGATGATGTTGACTCTACTGGTCAAGGTGGAGATAACGTAGAACAAGAAGATTCTGAAACATCAAGTGAGTCTGACGGAGAGAATGAATCAGATGGTGTAGAGTCTGATCATACAGAGACTGAAAACCTTGACAATTACTTGCTGGCAAGAGATAGAGCACGGAGAGTTATCAAACCACTGTCAAGGTATGAGGATGGTGATTCATTCAACGCGTATGCACTAGCTTGTGCACAGATTATTGAACTGGATGAACCTAGATCCGTATCAGAGGCCAAACGGAGTAAAAGAACTGGAAGAAGTGGAAAGGAGCTATGGTAGAAGAGAAGGTTTCTTTAGATAAAAATGAGACCTTCGAAATAGTTCCAAGACCAGACAAGAAACGAATCATTGGCTGTAAGTGGATGTATAAATACAAAGAAGGGATTCCAGGTATAGAGGATCCGAGGTTTAAAGCACGTCTAGTAGCTACGGGCTATACACAAATTGAAGGGGTAGACTACAATGAGATTTTCGCACCTGTGGTTAAACATGTGTCAATAAGGCTCATGCTGTCTATTGTAGTGAATTATGATTTGGAACTAGAACAACTTGACGTCAAAACGGCCTTCTTACATGGAGTTCTTGATGAAGTTATTTATATGGAGCAGCCAGAGGAGTTTGTAGAAAAAGGGAAAGAAGATATGGTGTGCCTTCTTAAGAAATCCTATACGGACTTAAACAGTCCCCGAGACAATGGAATCAGAAGTTTAATGAATTCATGAAGTCTCAAGGTTTTCAAAGGTGTACTAAAGATCCGTGTGTTTACACTAAGGGTAAGACTGTGGAAGACATGATCTACCTATTAATATATGTTGATGACATGCTCGTCGCAGCAAAAAAGCATGGAAAAGATCAAAGTTCTAAAGAAGAGTTTGAACAAGATGTTTGAAATGAAGGATCTCGGGCCAGCATCAAGAATTCTTGGTATGGATATAAAGAGAGATAGGAAGAATGGGATTCTGAAGCTGTCACAAGAGAGATATATTAAACAGGTTCTAAGAACTTTTAACATGGAAGAGAGTAGGCCGGTTGTAACACCAAGTAACTCTCTGTTCAAACTAAGAAGTCTAAAGCCAGAAAAAATAGAAACGGAGAGAAGAAAAATGGACACAGTTCCCTACGCAAGCGCTGTAAGGAGCATAATGTACGCCATGGTGGGATCTCGACCTGATTTGGGTTATGCCGTGGGATTGGTGAGTAGATTCATGGCAAACCCAGGACGAGATCACTGGGAAGCAGTAAAATGGATTTTAAGATACTTAAATGGAGCTTCCAGTATTTGTCTAACATTTACAAAGGCAGAGAAATTTGATATTGAAGGTTTTTCAGATTCAGATTACTCTACAGATTTTGACAAGAAGATCAGTTTCAGCTTATGCATTCAGGGTAGGAGGCAATACGGTTAGTTGGAGGTCATGTTTACAACAAGTAGTTGCTCTATCCACTATAGAAGCTAAATATATGGCCCTATCAGAAGCTACAAAGGAAGGTATCTGGTTAAAAGCTATGTGTGAAGAATTAGGTTTCAAACAAGATTCTTTCAAGTTAAACTGCGATTCTCCAAGTGCCATATGTCTAGCTAAAAACAGTGTGCATCACGACAGAACAAAGCATATTGCTAACAAATATCATTTCATTCGAGATACACTACAAGAAAACTCGTCCATTACTAGGGCAGGTTTTCCTCGTTAGTTCCTAGTAAATGGCCTTTTACTAGGAACTTACGAGGAAACGCGTTTCGTCGAAACACGTTCATCGTAAAGCCTTTTTCCTCGTAAAGTCGTAGTAACCACTTTCCTCGTAATTTCCTAGTAACCATTTTCCTCGTAATTTCCTAGTAACNAAATATTTTATAAATAACTAAATATTTAAGTTTTAAATTCATATACAATTAAAGAGAAAAAAAAACTAAACTACGGATGTTGCTCGTTAAAATTGACGAACGAAGTCGTCATCCCGGCTCGATAACTAGTATCATTAATATACTAGTATCATTTAAAAAAAAACAGTTAAAAAAATTAAATTAACCTAATCTAAATTCCTTAAACTAACCACCTAATCTAAATTCCCTAATCTAACCACCTAATCTAAATTCCCTAAACTAACCACCTAATCTGAATTCCCTAATCTAACCACCTAATCTAAATTCTCTAATCTAACCACATAAATAGGAAATGGAGAGAACCTTAAGAGAATTCAGAGAGAAGCTTACTACAAATGAGAAATCGGATTGCTCGAGTTTATATAAGGAATTTTGTTTCCTCGTAAGGCCCTAGTAACATTACTAGGCCTTTACGAGGAAATAGCTATGCCCGTGTTTTTATTTCCTCGTAAAGTCCTAGTAATACCATTACTAGGACTTTACGAGGAAACTGC
>CAKOAT010441821.1:15414-54058 GCA_932364175.1 Eruca vesicaria subsp. sativa | reverse complement strand
TATGCCCGCGTTTTTTTCCTCGTAAAGTCCTAGTAATGTTACTACGACTTTACGAGGAAATTGTTTTCTCGTAAGTATACGAGAACCTTACGAGGAAACATGGTTTCCTCGTAAACTCGAAGTAAACTCGTAGTAATTTTACGAGGAATTATTTTCCTAGTAAAGTTTCCTAGTAAATGCTTAGTTTTCTTGTAGTGATATAATTGAAAAAGGTTCAGTCAAGGTTCAGAAGGTGCATACTACAGACAACGCAGCAGACATGTTGACAAAAAGTTTACCTGGTAAGAGCTTCGAGAAGTGCCTTGGCCTTCTCAAAGTGATCCGGTAGTAGACTTGAAGCGTCCTGCAGGTCGTTACTTGTCGATTGAAAGACCTCTCAAAAGGGACATGTACAGATACTAAAATTGTTAGTATTGGTAAACAAAGAAATCGACGAATGAAAAGAGTCTTCTGAATGGTAAAATTTGGAAGGGGATTAATCTATGGTTGTCTGCAGGTTAATGGTTTCTAAGAGGATTTATCTACGGTTTGCAGAAGATGAATGTTTCTCTTATAATTTAATCTACGGTTCTCAGAAGATTAAAACAGGTTTTCTTATTAATTGATCTACGGTTTCAGAGGTCAACTGGGTTTTCTAAAGCAAGCTTTTATGGATTGTGGCAGAGTTAATCCTTAAGGGTTTTTCACTAGGGTTAACTCATAAATTGCTACAAGAAGTTTTTCAGAGTCACCTTTTATCATCTGGGATCATTTGAAAGGTTGTTTTTTATGAGCTCTCGACAAACTGCAGAAAAGTCGAGAACGGTTAGAATCTTAACAAGTAATTCAAATGGCAGAGAAATGAAAGGAGATCAGAATACCAGAGTTTTTCCAGGTTGAGTAGTGAGATACTGAGAGACCTCACTGGAAATCTAAGAGAGTGAGATTAGTCGACGAATTTCATGGTCGTTCTTGGGGAGTCCAGATTGAAAAGAGCTACTCACGATACTGCGAAGTTAGAAACTGTCTGATCTGCTGTAGGTGGAGAATTTCGAAGACAAACGGTTGAGTTTTGGGTCGAGATCTCTCGGGATCATTAATAGCATGCGGAGTGGAAGCTACAGAAAGGAATAGAGTGAGCTCAGAGAGTCACCAGAGTTTGATCGGAGAAATTTCACCGGTGAAAGGGGTTCTCGATCAAATGGGAAAGAGAGAGGCGACTCAGAGAGAGGAGATTGTTGAGTTGTTTCTCGAACACTCCGACAGAGACAAAGGTGGAGTTTGTCAGTGTATTGTCTATGTCGTTCCAGTTTGGGTCAGCTTTCAGGCCCAAAGCTAATGGTAGCTTGCAGTGATGGGCCACGGAAAAGACAAGCCCATGACAGCCTAGGGTAAACTCAGAGTACCTGCATATAAAAGGAGGAGTTATGTTGACTTGCAGAGTACAGGAAAAAAACAGATATCAGATTGTGGAGATCAGGTTGTTAAGCTATAATCACGGTCAAGAGGTTATAGAGGTTCTACCTGAAGTTGAAGGCGATCTGAAGTATAACAAGAACTTGGTTCATTAGTTCGAGCTCAGGCTTTGGTGATTGTAGAAGCTTAAGTAGTCTATTATCTCTTGTATTAAATTCTTTTACCTTGAGATAGTGGATTGGAAGCAGAGTGCTTCCCCCAGACGTACCGGTAAAGGGAACTGGGTCAACAAACTTTATTCCTGCAAAACAAACACACAAGTTAGGATTGAGGTTAATCGATCTAAACAGTTAGCTCAACAAATCTAGCTAAAGAACAAAGGTTTAAGATATTAAATCTGGTACATAACCTTACAGTTTCAGCTGGACTATAACCTAAAACACCACAAAAGAATCTTCCAAAGATCTAACACCAAAAACAGGTTCCAATCCAAGTTCATAGTCCAAGAAACATGGAAGATAGAAAAGGATTACAGTTCCGATCATCTAAATAAGCAGAAGAAGTCAAAGCTCTCTGAGTATACATTAGATCGGGAGTTTCACACTACTTATTTCACCTGATTCAATCAAAACTCACGAAGCTCGTTCATGGATCCACTGAGTAGAACAGAAAAGTTCCATAAATAAGATTTGATTGAGAAAAGAAAGTACCGATGATACCGGCTATCTTTTGGGAGGCAGATGGAACGACCTTGCAGTTTGGTTTCTTCGACTTAGGATCGCCGGTGAGAGCTTTCATGGAAGAGACACTGGTTTGGCCAGGAGGTATGATCGGCTCGGCAGAGGAGACACCTGCGTTTCCTTTCTACTTATTCGAGGTAAAATCGCCGGAAACTGTGGATTTGCTGTTGAATTTCATCTTGATTTTCGATTGTGAGAGCTAAGATGATTTTGAGAAAAAAGATGATATAAAGAGATTCAGAGGAAGGAAAGCGAAAGGAATCATTAAATGATATATTCATTGTACATAGATGGAGTGATGGAGTTGTGTCGATTCATCGACTTTGGTTGAAAAAATCAATCGCCGAAGAAAAAAAGAACAAAAATAGAAGGGTTTCAAGAGAGAACAGACGTGTAGTGATTTGGGTGTACTCTATGTTGGGATTAACGGGCCTAATGCTTTAACCAAAACAAATATAGAAAATAAAGGGAGCCTAAGATTACCCAATTTTGTGTGCTGCATTAACGAGAAGATGGCTCCTCATTAGTGGATTATTTTTGAGGAGGTGGACACTTCCCCTTGACTTATATTCTCTTTTTAATATTGTATTAGATATTTTTTATGGGTTACGCCCTGGTTTTTTCTTTTGGAAAAAAACTAATTTGCTTTGTCATTATGTTTTTGTATGTAAATGGTGTTGCATAAATAATATTTGACATCTCGACATGGTAAGTATATGCATCAGCGGCTAACTAAACCATAATACAACTAATCGAAGTCAGAATAATGGGTTGAATATTTAATTAAATCAGTGTTTATTGAAAAAAGGTTGTTAGAAAGTAATGGTTGTTGGCTACAGGTTTATTATTATAAAATAAATTTTTTTAAATAATAGATCAGTTATAAAATAAAAGCTTCATAGAAATAATGTTTAGAAGCAGAGGACGGTTATCATTATTATTAAGAACATATTAAAGAGTTCAATAAAACATGAAAGTGCGAATCATGGAGAAGAAGGTGGTCTTTTTGACTAAGAGGATGTAGATGGGATGGGAATCTTTTGAGTTAGGGCCTGAAAATTAATTAGAATAAGTTAGTGATCATTTATTAGTAATAAAAATCAGTGTATCTAATTCATAATATATGTAGAGGAAGTAGGGAGATTTCCATCATCACGTTAGCATTTTAGCTTTGACTTTCTGTGTTATTAGCTAGAACACTAAATAACCAAAAAAATGTGAGCTTTTAGATAAATTACCATTAAAAACATCTTTGATTAGAGTCTAAGTATAAAATTTTACTTATTCTCATGGGAAGGAAACCGGTTGAAGATCTCTTTGTAGACTATGTTTATTTGGAAATAGAATATTTTTATATATATAAGTTAAATTTAAAATAATAGGTAATAAGATAATATATTTATGAAAATCTTCAGTGAATAAATTAATAACTCATATATCTATACTATTATTTGATAAGTAAATCTGTTTAGTTATCAAATTCTCTATGATTTTAGGTAATTTTTCATATTTGTCATTTTTTAATAATTTATATATAATTTATTATATACTAGGAGGAATTTAAGTTTTAATAATATTATATATATAGACAAAGTTAATTCTTACGTATTAAATTGTTATCTTGTAAATATGCTTGTGCTTGTTCGTCATGTTTTTATTATTGGATATATATTTTATACAATAAAAATAAATTACTTTAAATAATATTATAAACCTAAAATATTTGAATTTATTTTCCGCTGTTTGATTTTCTTATTTGGTGTATATTTTCATAAAACTGTTATGTTGTTTTTGATATAACTTTTCTAAATATTATCAAATACTATAAATTATTATTTTATGATTTTATTGTGAGTATACATTTACATGGGACTTATAAAAATGTTAATATATCTTATCAATTTATTTTACATTGCTTAATTATCTTATTTGGTGCATATTTTTCCATAAAACTGTTATGTTGTTTTTAAAATAATTTTACTAAATACTATTAACTATTATTAATTATTAGATTATGATTGTATTGGGACTAAACATTTTCATGGGAGTTTTAAAAATATTATTAACTTATTGTAGATACATAATCTAAATTTTACAAATTTTTAATTTATATTTTTATTGGGACTATATATATAAATGGTAGTTTTATATTGTTATCTTGAAAGTATATGTCCTATTATAAAATTTAAGAGAATTGTCCACTATATATATAGATATAAATAAAATCCCATTTTTGTCTTAAAATATAGAATTATAATCTTAGTCACTATAAATTGAAGTCTATTGTTACACTACTTTTTTTTTTTTAAAAAAAAAAAAAATTGACTATTAGATACACACAAACATTTAGATTAAGATGTGTTTACCTCTAGTATCCATGGATTCACTTGGAGCTGGCTTTTTAATTCCATTCAAATAGTAATCCTTAGGAAAATATTATAAACTAAAATGATATATTTATATACACCATACTAAAGAGGGGGAAAAGAACAATGAAACTGAATTATAATAAAACACTGCACTTACACCGACCAATGATCGTCTGAACGTGTTTGTGATATGATATGGATGGATGCGAACCCTCTCCTCCTACTCGACTTGTTGTCCTTTTCCTTTCACGTGCTTGATTCTTTGTAAAGAGGAAAATCGGATTTTAGAAGAGATGGAACAGTTTTTATTGCAGCAAATACTTACAATCTATTTATGGTATATTCGTAATCCCCATTAATATTTAGGAGATCTCGTAAACGTTTGCGGAAATCACGTCATTCATTAGAAAATCTCTTCCCAAATAACATTTTTCCAACGACTCCTTTCATTCTTTCCATTTGAACTACTTAAGGATATGTAAATGTTTTAAAATAACGTTGACACCAACTTATGAAAATTTGAAGGGAAACATGAAGCAAATAATTTAGATTGTGAACCAAATCAATAGATAAACTTTTAAAAACCAATCCACGTTTGCAAAGCAAAATATAGAGAAATGATTGTCTATTTTCAAATGTATTATCTTTTTGGCATTATAATCATACTGCCTTCATTCTCCTCTTGCCATTTTGGATATCTCGCACCAGTACCGATCCTGAGATATTTCGGGTCTAATACGAAAAAAATATATAGGCCTAAATTATTAACAAGAAATATAAAAATATATTTAACTATTAAAAGTACAATTTATTCAAAAGTCATACATGTCTATCAATTGTAAAAATTATTTTCTCCTTGTTTTTATGTAATTAAGAAACAAAATTTGAAAGTTTATTTTATAATATGCTTTATGATCCATTTTATATATTTTTTTTTACTAACAACAAAAAAGTAGGTTTTCAAAACTGTAAAAAATTATGGGCTCCATATCAATGTATCTTAGGTGTTGGGTCAAGCCCGGGCCTGTCTCGCACCAATCTCCTTCATTGGCTTGTGGAGAATATCCTTCCATAGTAGCTGTTGCATCATAGTTTCCAATATTGATTCCAAGTCCTATGCAAAAGAAAGTAAGAGGATAAGAGTCAACAATGAAAGATACAAAGCAGAATCTCTACCACACATTGGTTCTACAAAACCAAGAGACTATACTTTCAGGTTGTGACTTTTAGGGTATTTTCTTTTTACCTGAGATCCAGCAATTCTCTCGAATTGCTTGAGAAAATCCTCAACCATAGCATCATCATCACCAGAACCTGGCTGCTTCTGCTGCTTGGAAGAGATGGATCCCAAACCTTTGAATGAAACTATGCTACTCAAGACGCTAATAAACCTACTATAGATGAATGAAACCATAATAGATAACTAAAATACTATAAGACAAAAGGTAAAACCAAAGAAAAAGTGTATTCAAAGAAACATAAAATGTCTCCAATTGACAAAAGTCGGAAGATTGAAATAAAAGATGGCAAAGTCATTAAGTAAAGAAGAAAACAGCACTTAAAATGCAGCAAAAAAAATATCACTGCATATGAAGATAGGTTGAGGCTACATTAGCCACTCTTGGCACGCTTAGACTCCTCTAATCCAAGACACTCAGATTCTTTCCTAATCCTTTCACCAACAGAATCCCCAACACCTCCTGAAGGCCCAGAATCATCACCTCCAGTATTCAAAGCATCATTGGAAGTCTGAGGAGGGAGTATCTTTGTGACAGTAATGGTTTGGATCTTCCCTGACAGATTATGCTCCGTGACCTTGACGATGAATCTATGGGTCTGCCCTATTGCATCAAGTAGGTCTTGCGGCACAGGCACGCAATGGTCAGCTGTACGTCCTCATTAGCCTAGTATTTAAGAAGATAAATATAAGTTTAAAAATATGAGGTTATGAAGACAGATTAGGAATTACCTCAAAGTAGTTGGCAACCAATTCCGATGCATGCTTCTGAGTCAACTCTTTGCCAGCTTCACCAAGAATGACAAAAACGGCTTGTTCACTCTTATCGTAAACGGAAATATTTGTGAGATATCTGCAACGGGAGAAGAATAAATATTAGGATGGGAATAAATAGGTGAAATTGTATACACAACACTTACCGAGGAACACCTGTTACTTTGCTTCTTTCACACTTCTTATTGTTACAAATCAGAGAAGTAGGCCCTTTGATGGGTTTACTATTACAACCACAACAAGATATCTAGTACCAAGGAGAACCCTGGACAACATCATATATAGTCGCTGTGCATTCAAACCAAGCAACCTTCAATTGGAAAAATTAAGTAAAATTCGTAAATACACAAGTATACAACAAGGATTGAGGAAACAGAACAGCCCTCGTACCTTATATGTTTCCAGCTTAATGTAGAAAAATAGCTCCTCTAAAGTCACTGGCTCAGGCTTCGTGACAATTTCTGCATTGACCCTATTAGAAATATCTGAGTTGGAATCCAACCTGAGAAAATAAAATAGTATGTTAGAACGGAAGTTAGCTAAGTGAATATAAAATATATCTGAAGTTAGCTAAGTGCATATAAAATATATCTGAGGACACAAATAACCACCATCCAAGATAGTTAGTAGGCTGGACATCGGTATCCATGAACACTATGGATGATGCAATAGATGTGAGAGGAAGGGTCCCTGTTCATAACAGATAATTGAATTAGTGAAACCAAGTATACAGAAAGTAAAATATTTAAAATAGAATTGTCCCACCTAACATAAAGAAAATGGTTTATACGGAAGAATATCAATTAACACAACTAAGAGCAGAGTATCAATGTCTCATCAATATTACCACAGATTAATCCTAAATATAAGCACATATATTTATTTAAATAACCCCACATATGTGTTAATCATATAACGATCATATTCTAAAATTAAAAACTAACCTCCAAGATGTTTAGGATTTACAGTCATGACCAAAAGCATGCTTGGAGTTTTTCCATACGTCTTGAATTTCTGGCAGAATTCGGCTGCGGTATTGTCCCATAGATAGAGCTTGATCACTGGTTTGCTGCATAAGATTTAGAATAATGCATTAAAGATAACACACAAGCAAAGGGTGTAACAGTTGGACAAACTTACTCATGTGTCTGAACATGAACACATAAATGCCGATTCTTTGCTATGGCAGTTTCGTCAAGAACAGTATGATCAGTGATAGCCTGATCATTCACCAGCTTCATGTGGCCAACATAATCTAAGACAGAATAATTTAAAACCGCAGTCATCAAAATTATTTGTACTCTAATCACATATCAAACATGAGACACAATAATTCAAGCCGTCAGTCATGAATCCTATATATATATATACTCTAATCACACATCAAACCTGTCAATACGCTGTGCATCGGTTGTTTACAAAGTACAGATACTATATATATTTATTTAACCAAAACATCAATCTTATCTAACAACTTATCTAACAAAAACATTAAAATTATATAGCAAAAACATCAAGCTTATTTAAAGATATATCACATACCAAACGTATCCATAAGACTTACGTACCATACGAAAAAAACATCAAACTTATATATCAAAATCATCAAACTTATCTAATGATATATCACATACCAAACTTATTCAAACAGAACTTATCATCCAAATATATCTGAAGTCAGCTAAGTGCATATAAAATATATCTGAGGACACTAATAACCACACTCCAAGATAGTCCTTAGTAGGCTGGACATCGGTATCCATGAACACTTTGGATGATGCCATAGATGTGAGAGCAAGGGTCCTTGTTCATAACAGATAAATGAATTAGTGAAACCAAGTATACAGAAAGTAAAATATTTAAAATAGACTTGTCCCACCTAACATAAATAAAATGGTTTATACAAAAGAATATCAATTAACACAAATAAGAGCAGAATATCAATGTCTCGACAATATTATCACAGATTAATCTAAATATAGCACATATATTTATTTAAATAACCCCACGTATGTGTTAATCATATAACGATCATATTCTAAAATTAAAAATTAACCTCCAAGATGTTTAGGGTTTACAGTCGTGACCAAAAGCACGCTTGGAGTTTTTCCATACGTCTTGAATTTCTGGCAGAATTCGGCTGCGGCATTGTCCCATAGTTAGAGCTTGATCACTGGTTTGCTGCATAATATTTAGAATAATGCATTAAAAATAACACACAAGCAAAGGGTGTAACAGTTGGACAAACTTACTCATGTGTCTGAACATGAACACATAGATGCTGATTCTTTGCTATGGCAGTTTTGTAAAGAACAGTATGATCAGTGATAGCCTGATCATTCACCAGCTTCATGTGGCCAACATAATCTGAGACATAATAATTTAAAACCGCAGTCATAAAACTTATTTGTACTCTAATCACATATCAAACATAAGACAATAATTTAAGCCGCCAGTCATTAATCCTATATATATACTCTAATCACACATCAAACCTGTCAATACACTGTGCATCAGTTGTTTACAAAGTACATATACTATATATATTTATATAACCAAAACATCAATCTTATCTAACAACTTATCTAACAAAAATATCAAAATTATATATCAAAAACATCAAACTTATTTAAAGATATATCACATACCAAACGTATCCATAAGACTTACGTACCATACGACAAAAACATTAAACTTATATATCAAAATCATCAAACTTATCTAATGATATATCACATACCAAACTTATTCAAACAGAACTTACCATAATCTAACAAAAACATCAAAATTATATATAAAAAACATCAAGCTTATTTAAAGATATATCACATACCAAACGTATCCATAAGACTTACGTACCATACGACAAAAACATCAAACTTATATATCAAACTCATCAAACTTATCAAATGATATATCACAATCCAAACTTATTCAAACAGAACTTACCATAAAGGCCACCTCTGCTGTCACAGTTGGTCTGAAACTCAGTGTAGCTATGGAACCTGAACCTGTCCTCATCAATTCGAACCGGAGGATTCTCAATAACGGACAGCTCAGAATTCCAAGAGAATGAAACGGTCGCAATATGACCAGTAACACGATAATTAGCTTTGTTTCTGGATACGAAAAACTTCCTCAGACTGTAGACGGAACCGGATATCAACTTATATGTTCCAACATGCCCCACCGGAACAAAACCCTGAAAAACAGTTCTCTATAAATCATATAAAATTACATATTATTAGAAAATCTCATATAAATGAACCAAAATCAAAGCAGGAAAATAAGGAGCAAAGATTCGTGGACAAACCTCTTCGTTGATAAGGAGCATCTCCTGGCCAATGAGGGTTTTCGTGTGTGGATTCCGAGCCTCCCAGAAATGTATCAGACGGAAACACAAAACAGCTTCATGTGGTCCGGGTGAAACATCTCAGAAGAACATCACCTGGTCACCTTGCGCGGAGGGGAGAGAGGCAACAGCGTCTGGCTTCGTTGGAATTGCATGCGAAACAGAAGTCTTGTCGTTAGGCTTCATCGCATTCGCAGAGGTAGCAGAGGACTTCCTGTTTGGTTTCGAAGCCGCCGAAGAGGTGATGGTCTTCTTGCTACTCTTGCGGTCGCCGGAGACGGGAGAGATGCTGCTGGATTCCATCGGAAGGAAGAGATATGAGATAAAATCTGAGAGAATTTTCTCAAATCTATAAATAAACATAGGGTGTGGAAGCTGAAAAGAGACATTGAATGAAATCAGGTAGAGACTTGATTAAGGCATATAGTGGAGAAGTGGAGATGTTATTAGCTGAAATGGACCGAACAAAGAGAAATGAAAGAGGTAGAAGTCGTAAAGGAAGGATAAACCGCATACCGACTGTAGAATAAACGTAGATCTAGGTTTAGCTTGACAGTCTCGCAGGCCGGTTTAGCTTGACAGTCTCGCGGGCGGTAAAGAAAAAAAGGCCCAAACTGCAAAGAACGAAAGCCCATAACGTAACACATTAAAAAGCCCAAACAAATCCGAATGTCAGTGACGTGGAAGTTTGCTGGAACACTACTGGCCGATTATTTAATCCGACGTGGCACATTTAAGAGTGCAGCATATCGGCCTTTTAGTACAGTATAGATATTGATTTTTCAAAATACATTTTATAATATAGCATAGAAACTCTATAAATTAATAACACTAAGATTTTGATATTTTATTAATTTATAGAATTGTTAATTTATTAAAAAAATCCCTTTTTAGATTTATATAATATAAATAATTTTATGTAAAAATACGAAAATATTTTATTTTATGGTATATGTATTGTATTAAATTTATAGATACAGATTTTATGTTGTTCATATTCAAGCATTTGATATATAGAAAATATCATTAATGTAAATTCTTTTCAAGTGTAAATGACATAATAACATCAATATATTTTAAAAATTAAATAGACTTCATTGTGAATGAAAACAACTATAAAATATATATGGTTTCTATTTATATAAACTATTTATATATTAATTATTATATTATGTTTCTATTTGAGCCATATATTTACATAAGATTTTTTAAAAATACTATCTTATAAAATTATGTCAAATTTTACATTGAACTAATTTAACGAAATTCGTTAATTTATATGTTTATTAATTTATCGAGTATTATTTTATGAATTTTTTGTATGTAAATTTTAGTTTTATTCATTATGAAATAACTGTTTTGGGTTTTTATTGGAATTGGACATGACACGTTAATTTAGTAATCTATATGTATCCACCTGTAATCAATAGTGTGCCGAAGATAAATTACATAGTGAATGTATCATTGGTTTACAGCTGGGGAATGAATCACGTTTAACGTAATGTACGGCATAAGAACTGTAGGCGCTTTGTTTCTTGTAGTTTCAAATTTCAATATCAATTATGAAATTAATTAAGTAAACGTAATTTAATATAAAAAGAGGCCTAAAGATTGGGAATATGAGATGTGTTAGAGTAAATTTTAAGAAAATGTCCGTTTCAATGCTAACATTTGCGGAATTTCATACTCATGCATGTGTACTATATTTATGCCATCAAATCTTACTTATAATGTTTGAGTGCATACTATGTAAACATTGAAAAGAATATCAAATATTTAGAAAAGGTTACTACATAGACTTTATGAGGAAACCAAACATAAATGAATTCATGGAAAAGGCCATTACTTTCTTTGGAAATTAGGCAAAAAGTATGAAGTCTGGGAAGTATAGATTCCAACAATACCAGCTAGACCAGTCCATCATATTGCATTGAGTGATTTTATACATGGAGATATAAAAAGATATACGATGAGATGCTGACGGATTTGGTAGTACGGCAGACATTTCCTTGATTCAAATAATGGAAGTGAGTCAGTTGCATCAACAAAATGTTTTATTTGGAGCTATACCAAAAAAATGGACAATATACATTAAAGTTTGGATATTCGGTGGCCAAAAACCTCCTAAACCAAGAATCTAAAATCATGGTTTTAAAGTCTAGCATAAGCTAATTTCAAGTCTTTGCATGAAAAATATAAGCTCTCGACAAGATACATCATTTTATTTGACAGATCATTACTGGTCATTTGGCAGTTACAAAGAATTTAACTTGTCCTCATACGAATCTATAAATCATGTTAATGAATGGAAGGACATAATGCATTATTTATTCTTCCTAATTTTTTTTTACTATTTACAAAGAATATTTTTTCCTTTTTATACTTTTTCATTCTCTGTATTCTATAACAAATTTATTCCTTCCCAAAATTGATTAAAAATATTTTATTTTCTTTATTTCTATAATTTTATTCTTTTACGTTTTTTTCTACTTATTCTTTATGTTCCTATGTTACCAATTAAAATTGTTATTTATTCGTTAGTGTGACTACACCATCTAGAAAGTTTGGAAGGACAAACTATTTAGAAAAATCAGTAGGATCTTTTGGAGACTGCCAGACATGCAGAAAGAGAGTACCGAGCTTCGCATGATACAAATTATAGAGATATATTTGTACCAGATTCACTTTTCAACACACAACCAATATTTTATTGTGACGGACGTGAAAAGGAACAGATGCGGAAACAGATGAATAAAGCGATGTAACTACGACATAGATATTTAATGTGGTTTACCCTAGGGTTACGTCCAAGGGCAAAGAGAAATTTTATTATTGGATGCGATAATGAGCTTACAAAGTACAAATTTAGGGTTACTTCGAATACAAAATATATATAGTAGCATCTCGCATCTAAAATCCTAAACTAAATAGACTCAAGCGCCTAAGCCCACGATCAAATGTGACATCCATATATAATAACTTGATTCAACACTCTTGATGCAACCGATTCAGTATGATGTATGTGATGTAGCATCCAACGCCTAGATGCAACATTCAGAGTCGAGGCATATCAAAAAATCTCCACCTTGACTTGAATCCTCCCAATAATAGATGTATCAGATGCATCTTCAAGTGCCAGATGTACTAGATGCGCTTCTCTGCGCCAAATGTACCAGATGCGTTCTTCAACGCCAGATGTACCATCACTCTCTTTGTCTAAGATGTCCTTTTTTACCAGATTTCTTTTCGGACCAGATGCTCCAACGTGCCAGATGTCTTTTCAGACCAGATGCCCCAATGGGCAGATGTCCTTGAGGACCAGATGTTCCAACGAGCCAGATGTCCCAACGGACCAGAAACCCCTTAGGGTCGGATTCCCCATGGGCCAGATGCCCAATGAGCCGGATTCCCCAACGGCCTAAATGTCCCAACGGGCCAGATGTCCCAACGAACATGACGCCCCAAAGGGCCGGATGCCCAAACGGGCCGGGTGCCCTAATGGGCTAAATGTCCCAACGGACCAGATGTCCCAACAGACATGACGTCCTAAAGGGCCGAAAAATATACATGGTGAGATGAACATTCGCAGCACATAGAGTACTGATAGGTATACCTGAAGAAATCACAAACCTTGTCAATACCTTATTAATGTAGGCCATCTATGACAAGAACAACTCCTTCTCTCTATCTCTGAAGATCTCCATCCTTAGAATCTTCTTTGCTGTACCCAAATCCTTTATCTCAAATTCAGAACTCAGAAGCTTCTTCAGCTTCTCGATGTCTCACATCTTCTCTGCAGCTATCAACATGCCATTCACATAGTGTACCAAATATATGAACGTCGCATCCATTAACTTACGCAAATAGATACACTAATCATAAGGACTTCTGATGTAGTCCAACTTGATTATATAGCTGTCGAATCTCTTGTACCATTGCCTGGGAGACATTTCAAGTCCATAAAGTGACTTCGGAAGCTTACATACATAGTCTTTTTTTTTCAGGAACTCAAAAACCATTCAGTTTATTCATGTATATCTCCCCCTCTAGATCTTTATGAAGACACATTACTTCACATCAAATTACTCAAGCTCCATGTCCTGACGTGATCCCAGGCTAGCAGCACTCTGATGGAAGTATCTCTGACCACAGATGAGAATATCTCATTATAGTATACTCCTTCTCCCTGGCTGAACCCTCTTGCAACAATCTGAGCTTTCTACTTAACTCATTTTCCCAGTGATGCTCCTTCCTTAATCTTGAAGATCCACTTGCATGTAACATCTCTTCTCCCCGATGGTAATATAATGTGACCAGATCCCATGTATGATTTTTCTGATGAGACTTCACGTATCTCGTTGCAACATACCATTTCTCACACTCGGGAATAGAAATAGCTTCCATGTAAGTGGATGATGCATCCATTTCCTCTGCAACCAGAAGTGCATAACCCACCATATCATCGAAGTGATATCTCTCTGGGGGCCTTACATCAACCCTTCTTGATTGATTCTTTGCGATGTTACGCTTTGTAGCATCAGACGGTTGACTCTCCATAGACTTCAACTGAACATCTTCTCCACGCTCTTCTTGATTTTTTATGTGTTCTTGCACATCAATCACTTCATGATCACCTTGCAGTTCCACATGTTTATTAGTGCTACCCTTTTCTGCTTCAGAGCTTGACCCTGAACCTCTAACCATAGAAATTTCATCTAAGACAACATTCATGTTTAGAACCATTTGGTTTTCTGATGGAGAACAAAATCTGAATTCCTTCACCCCATCAGCGTAGCCCATAAACACTCCTAAAAGTAAATATTCAGCAGATCTACATAACCACACCTCAGAAGGTATCCTGCACTCGATGCCTTTGTGTGAACCAATATTTACCAAGTAGCAAGCCGTGTTAAGTACTTTAGCCCAAAACCGCTTCTCCAAGCCAGCACTCGAGAGCATGCACATCGCTCTCTCTAGCATTACATGGTTCATCTGTTTTGCAACACCAACCCGCTGTAGTGTTCTCTTGTCTGTAAGATGCTTGGCAATTTTTGCATTCTTACACAACTGTTTGAACTCTTCCGAGCAGAATTCCAAACCAATATCAGAACGAAGCAAATCTTACTTCGACAGATGTCGCATCCCACGTTCACCCATATGTCCATGCCTCATATTCCATAGCTTAGTCATATCTTCTTCTGGGATATCTGGCGATGCAACATTTTCTAAACTGGTAACCGTAGTACCCTTCAAAAAATACAGAGTACTGCTCATGAAACCCTTCAAAATCACATCAGAACCCTTGTAAACATTCAGAACTCCATCGCCACCCGAATATTTGAATCCTCTATTGTCCAGAAGCCTCACAAATATGTAATTCTTCGTCATTGGTAATCTGAGAAGCTATTTCTCCCATCAAACTTGTTAATCTACGCTATTATCCCAAACATCTTCTCACCAGATTACCAATTTCGTGCTCTGATACCAGTTTTTTTCTGACGGACGTGAAAAGGAACATATGCGGAAACAGATGAATAAAACAATGTAATTACGATACCTGTATTTATTGTGGTTCACCCTAGGACTACGTCCACGGATAAAGAGAGATTTTATTACTGGAGGAAATATTGAGCTTATAGAGTGCAAGTTTAGGGTTACTTCAAATACAAGATATATATAGTAGCATCTCGCATCTATATCCCTAGACTAAAAGGACTCATGGGCCTAAGCCCATAATCAGATGTAACATCCATAATAATTTGATGCAACGCTTTGATGCAACCGAGTGAATATGATGTACGTGATAGCATCCAACACCTAAATGCAACATTCAAATTCAAGGCATATTAACATATGCTTACATGATATTTATCTGGTCGAGGGCTCTTGGAGTCAGGATTCACAATTCAATGGTTGTGGTTTGGTATGGAACGACATTTGCGAGAATTCGGATTTTAGGAATCAGAAACCAGAGGAAAAGATAGTCACCATTATATGTTGAACTGGAAGCACTTTTGTGGTGAAAGAATGTACAACGCATCACTAAACATGTGAGAACTTTGGTACTAATTATAAGGGTATGATTTCAATGATTGAAGACCCAAAAATATGACCAAGCTTTTTGACAGAGTTAAAAGAGATAACAAATCAGAAATAAGTATTCCAAGAGTTCTATACTATCACTGACCAAAACTTTCTTAACAGATTTATTAGCTAAGATGAATAGAATTTTTCATAGGGATTCATATTTTGTTGGTTGTTTTATTTTGATTTAATTATCCAAAGCACTTTAAGTTTAAGTGATAGGATTATTGTTTGATGGTTAAAAATGAATATCTCTTAAATCACATGTAAACTTAAAAACTGTGTTCTTTGAGAAAGGATTTACTGGATATATGAGGAATATTATTTCACACATCTTTAGAGAAAATGTTGTAACTCAAATTGAACAATTATATGTATATAAATAAAAACTCGAAATCAAATAACTAGAAATTTTGAAATTTTTTTATCAAATATAGATTTTTAACATCGGATTAATCAATTATTTAAAGTGTATATAGTCATTCAATATTTTATTTACCATAGCTTTTCATAGGTTTAACACATAATATCTTTGAAAAGTGAAAGAATTCAAGTGAGAGAGAAATTTTGTAGTTTCAATCAAATTAAGTATACTTCTCATTGTTGTATTCTCCTATAGAACTCAAGTACCATATAATATACGTGCTAGCTATTATATATAAGCACTTGAAATATGCTATTAAGCTTCTTTTTTTGTTAATAAAGCATTAAGCTATAGATAGTTGATAAAAACGAGTTATCACAAAAATGAACACCAAGTCATCTACCACCGTGCATTATGGACGAACGTGCAATATTCAGAACTTATTTATACAGCTCAATTAATTCGAATCTCACTATAAAGTATAAACTACTTTTCTTGGCTTAATTCGAACCCGTATATCGAAATTGTAACGAATATGAAAATATATGAATTGAAGATGTAAAGTAAAAAAAAAAAGTGCCCAGCCTCCAAAAAACTAGGTCATACCATACCAAAGTACAATAGAATGTAATAAATTCAAAACTTTGACTAGTTAGCGTTTTTAATGGCACCACTCAACCTCCCATTCTTCCTTGAACGTAAAGTAACCTTTTTACTCTTATATTTCACTCATTTTCATACAACTTTTTCACAAATCACATACACATATTCCACATGTTTATGCCAACTATTAATCAATATCATAACCTTAAAATTAACTAAGTTATCATGTACTTTATTCTCCTAACTTATATAAAACTCGTATCAAGCTGTAATTTCTTGGAGAGTAACAAAAATAAAACACTTTTTGAAAACCACAAATCTCATATCCTTTTTCTCTAACAATTTATCTTATCTACCTCTCTCTTTCTCTCTCTTTCTCCATGAGCTCTCTTGCTTCTCATCCTTCATCAAAAGTTCCTCTACAAGGCTATGAAGAAACACCCTAACCCGTGTAGTTTCCTCTTCCACATCTCTCTACTCTCTGTGCTGTTCGTCTTTCTTCTTGTTTCTTTTGCATTTACAACCTCGTACAAGCGTAAATCAGGCATTGATCTCAGTCATCAGAGAATTCTAGCAAGTAATTTTGACTTTACACCGTTTATCAAGATCAAAGATCGAACTCAACGTCAACGTCGAAGTCAAGGCCTGGCTGGAGAAGAAACCGGTTCTTGGTATAACGATGAGGAACGGCTGGTACCTAGCGGTCCAAACCCTTTGCACCACTAAAATGTCTTCAATTCTGTAGATTTTGATGCTTTGCTTTTAAATCAATACAAAGGTTACTTTATATATTGTGAAGTGTATTAACCATTATATTTGTGTAAGGTTTCTTGATCTGAGAAATGGGGTTCGTTAATATATATTAATAGCTTCAGTTTCTGTTCGTGTTTCAAAAAAAAAAACTTCAGTTTCTGTATTGTTGGGTCTATGAAAACCCGTGTCTAACTCTATATTCTCATATTAGTATGAAATTGTCTACTTTGGATTTAGGAGGCAAGCCCGCATGGATTTATTTTTGGTTTCCTTTCTAAAAGGTTTCGTACTATTCGAATTGGACTTCTCTTTATATATTAGACACTCTTTGTATGATTCTCCAATGTAGGACTTTGTTTAATATCTCACATTCTCCCCCTTAAATTAAGGACCACATTCATCTCTTGTGTTTTTTTCTTTTAGCGAATCATCTGGCTTCACTTTGTACCAGTAAAGACCTTCTCTTCCTACTTGAAGGATCTCATTCATATCTTAAAGGATATTTTGGTCTTCTTGCATATCTTCGTCAAACCACTCTGATACCAATTGTTGAGATTGTGAAAGTCCATGTCCAACTCTATATTCTCATATTAGTACGATATTGTCCACTTTGGGCGTAGGGGGCAATCTCGCATGGATTTATTTTTGGTTTCCTTTCCAAAAGACTTCGTACTATTATAGTTGGATTTCTCTTTATATATTAGTCACTCCTTGTCTAATTCTCCAATGTGGGACTTTATTTATTATCTCACATGTATTTGTAGTTTAGGTTCTAAATATATTCATTGAACATAAGTAACTAATTTATATGTATATAGTGATTATCCAAAAAAAAATGAATACATTGATTGAAATAAGGTACATTGCATTTTTTAACATTGAGTTGATTTGTTTGTTTGAATATATTTTTTTTTGTCATCAAGATACAGACTTAGTTAAGATTATGTAAGCCACTTGTTTGAATATATTTTATTTTATTAAAATGTTAAATTTATCAAACAATATATTAGCTATTTTATGTATTTTCACCACTAAATTATTATTTTTACTTTTTTATTGTTAAATTGAAGACTAGCTCATTTGTTTTGTCCTGGTTGTAAAGTTCTTGATATTATGCTTCTTTTTTTATCGACTAAGTTCATGATATTATGGAAGAAAAGATATATCATAAATTTAAAACTGACGTTATGTTATTAGTGTTATCTTATAATGTACGTCTGAATATATAATATACGTAGGGTGTTCAAAAAAGTTTATATATTGATCGATCTCAAAAAAAAGTTGCATATTTGTGCGTGTCACATTCAATGCGCTTCAAGTATCATATAACAACTTTCTTATTATATTGTCTGTAATAGTGTTTCAAAAAAAAAATAAAAAAAAATTAAATTGTCTGTAATATAGTTCAGTATAAGTTTTATTTTTGTGTGTTTAGTACGTTCTAAAGTTATTTACAAACGTTCACTAAAAATGATATATATATTACCAAATGACATATACAGTTGGTATTGACATTTCATCTGCATCAAAAAGCAATGCCACATTTGTAAAGGATATACCTAATCGTTTCCTAAATGTCAACAAAAAGATGGTGTTTGTTCACTAGCTATTTTTAAAAAATGTATGGTAAGCACCACAAATAACGTCGAGTGCGTGCAATGGGGTTCGATTGGATTTGTGTATCCATTAGCGATGGACCAAATGTTTGTTTTGGGTACCCCGAGTCGTCTGTGCCGAAAACTAATATCGTAGACCAAGAGACAAACCATGTAAACTATCTTATATTTCTACTCGTGTGCAGCTTATCTGGTTGGCTAATTTTGAACTCAAGGTCGTTATCACCTTTCCAAGCCCGCTGGCACCTAACCACGGACGGAGATGTACCAAACATAACAAGTCTTATGAATCCTTATCTAAATAACTAAATCTTATAAAATAATTAATTTGGTCGAGATTTGTAATCTTGCTAATACTAATCTATTTCATTTTATTCATAAATAGAGTGCGAAATGGAATAATAAGTAAAAAATAAAAGTATTACTCTATTTATTGAGTAACTGTTTTTTAATTCATCATTCAATTACTTATTCTATTTTAGAGTAAATTATGAAGTGAGGATGGAAATACCCTAATGATCTGTTTGTGAGTTGCTGATGAGATCCAAGCTGTGAAGTTTTTTTTTTCAAATATTAACTAATGAAATAATTTTTTCAAAAAAAAAACTAATGAAATAACCTATGAGTGTTTCAATGGGAAAAAGAAAACCACACAACTTCACGTAACTTTACGCCTAGGCTTTTTTTAGGCAAGGACTGTGCATGGGCTTAGTTTTAGAAGACCTCTATGTTTTTTTCTAATTACAAGATAACTAGATATGGGCATTTTATCCAATAATCAAAACCGAATCAGAAATGATCTGTAACATCCAAACTTGAAGGCGATCCGATCTATAAAAATATCCAAACGGATATTGAGTTGTAGTGAAGATTGGATACCTTAACCCAATTGGATAAAATCCGATATTCGAATAGATACCCAAAATATCCAAAAATATATATAATAACTCTAAATCTTTAATATTTTAGAATCATTCTTTTCCTATCCATAGTTTATATACTAAACCTAACCCATTTCCGCCATGGATTTGATGGTTTCATCATTAATTCCACACCTTATGATTATATCAGAGGATGCACTCTTTTTCTAAGGTTGCTTTGGTAAAGTATCACACTTCATGTTTCATTACTTGATCCTCCATTCTTTGGTTAACAACCTAGTTTGTTTTTGTTTAATTCATGAGATATGTTCATCCCAATCTTGTTTTTAGTAACTTAAAATAACTAAATCCGACCCAAATTACTCAAACCCAAACTACAAATATCCAAATCTGACCTGACATGTAAACATACATGAACGAATTCTATACCAATATACCAAAATATTATAAAACCCGAAATACCCGATCCAAAATTGAATAGGTATCCAAACGCTCAATCTAAAGAAAACAATAAAATAGTCATTTTAAATGTTTAGGAGATTTCATATTTGTGGGTATGTATATATTTCTAGCTAGAACGACGATTAGATGATGTAATTAAATATTTTTAAAAGAAAATTATTCTTCCAAATAAACTTCACTTGTGACCTCTAAGATTCATATTAGATAATCCATACCTTGTAACTACTACATCAATTCATGGTTCCAAGATATCTTCAAGTACCCAAAAGCAAAAGTTGGCATTGTATTCTGTTTGAAGATACTTTGTATCAAAGGTGCCTGAGCATAACTAATCTAAGGATGCATTCTCTTCTCTTATTTGCTTAAGGAAGCATGCCAGTCGACCATTTGGAGTGGGAAATAACGTTGGGAGAGCTTTTGGGCATCGTATTTTTTTTGTGCAAATGGCATCGTATAAAGTTACTGAGGGATAATAAGAAAACAAATAAAATGCAATTTTGAGCATATAATGAGTTGAAAAAAAGAGAGAAGAAAATCCAAATGTAGTGACTCGATACGAGTAGGCCCAATAAGATTAAACCCAAAATCCCAATGGTTTTTCATGTATGAATAATATTCTTTTCCAGAATATACCACGCACACACTCACATTACTATTTTCATTATCGTATTTCAATTTTAACATGATGGTAAATTTCGATTGGCAAGAAAGTCCTTATTATTTGTAATTAACAAAAGAAATAAATGTTAACTTATTTGTATTTATTATGTGTATCTACTCATGGGGTTTCCTTTCTCTTTCATCAACATTAGCGGAACCGATTATTAGCTGCCTATTACATAGTTTTTCTTATATGTGTATACTTTATGGTTAATTTAAGTTGCAGTCTAAAAATATTGTTTATTTTTTCTTAAACGTTAATGCATCCATGGATATTGATTTGAATGGTTGTTTGTTCAAATGCAAAATTAAAAACATCAAAATGTTAAATGAATGACGAACAATGGCGGATCTAGAAAATATTTTAAGTGGAAACATAAATTCATTAATTTTTTATTTTATAATATTATATAAATATGCTCTATGTTTTTTTCAATAAGAAGAGCATTTAAAAAATTAACTAATAAAATAACATAACTAAAAAATAAATGAAGAAAATGGTGAATTTACTAACAAAATACAATTAAAGAAGTACTGGAACTCAAAATATTAAAAAACAAGGTTTTTGAATGAAAAGAATTTCTGAGCAAAAATATCTAGAAGGAAAAAAAACATCAGGAAAATAATGAAAAATAACAGCTGACTAATAAACCGTCTCTCTCAAAAGAGGCGACTGCAAGTGCGATAACGAGATTACGTCGTCACCGCCGTTTCTCGTTGCTTGATTACATCCTTTCTCTTATTGTTTCTTTGATTTATTATCTCTATACTATGAGTTCAACGACAATATCTATGATGATAGTTTCGGTGTCTCTTGCCTTGTTTGGTGAAATATCCAAANGACTAATAAACCGTCTCTCTCAAAAGAGGCGACTGCAAGTGCGATAACGAGATTACGTCGTCACCGCCGTTTCTCGTTGCTTGATTACATCCTTTCTCTTATTGTTTCTTTGATTTATTATCTCTATACTATGAGTTCAACGACAATATCTATGATGATAGTTTCGGTGTCTCTTGCCTTGTTTGGTGAAATATCCAAACGATGTTATTGTTCGACACGTTTTACTCGTCGTTGCCTCTACCCAATGATGTCGGTATTTATATCCGTGATCCTTATACTTGGTTTCAATTGGGGGAAGTTTATAACGACATGTGATGGCGTGTTTGAATTGTGTTACCTCTTCCTACGGAGGAGTATCTTCCCGGTAAATAGACAACTGTTTTTGGAGTCTACTTTTACCGATGATTGTCTGTGCATTACATGGCACAATGATTTTCCTTCTAACAACATTTTCGTTCGAGGGCTTCAGTGTTTATGGAAGAGACGACCACCACGAAAACCGCCTTGGCATGTTTCTATTAAGAAGGAGAATCAAACTGAAAGTCAGTCTACGCCACCATATAGATGGGATTCACAGAAGATCAAATGGTCAACATATCGGCGCAAGGAAGGTATTATAGAATTCACTTTCATCACAAGCACACGGATACGGGCTAATTGGTACCGTGCTAATTCTTCAAAGCATGTTCTGGGTGCAATGGATTTTTGCTATACGATTTGGACAAGAAATAAAATACCAAAATGGTATACCAGTCGTATTAGAGTGAGACAAATTTTCGAGAAGGAAAATAACAGATCACATATTCTGTTAGCGTGTAAGGCTTACCGTAAAAGAAAGCAACGTCAATCTTCACTTCTACAAATGATTTGTCTTCAGTATATGTCGCATATTTCTGCTTATGTAATAATTTGTATTCCATTGTTTTGTAAAAGATTCTATAACTCTACTTGTATATCGATATATTAATAAGATCAGATTAGACGTTAAAAAAAAAANCACATATTCTGTTAGCGTGTAAGGCTTACCGTAAAAGAAAGCAACGTCAATCTTCACTTCTACAAATGATTTGTCTTCAGTATATGTCGCATATTTCTGCTTATGTAATAATTTGTATTCCATTGTTTTGTAAAAGATTCTATAACTCTACTTGTATATCGATATATTAATAAGATCAGATTAGACGTTAAAAAAAAAAAACAGCTGACCAAAAAAAATCAGAAAAGTAGAGGAAAGAAGAACACAAGGTATTTAATAAGGGGGTGGATTGAACAGATAGAGACCGATCGAGTTCTGAATATAAAGGAAAATAGTCAACGCCTTAGGTCCCCACCCAGCTCAGCACCACCGTATTGAAAGATCAAGGTGTTTGTAAAGGCTACACTTATAGGAGACTTGACCCAAAATAACCAGTGCCGTGCAAAGGATTTCACGGGTCAAGGCAAATTTGAAAAATAAAACTTATTTACAACAATGTTAAAAACTATTTTCTAATACAATAGATTATTTTCACCAAATACAAGTTCAAAACTGTAAAAAAGTACATTTGTTATATAAATATGCTATAATTATTTCTTACAGGAATGATATAGTTGAATTCACAAGGTGAGTTAGTTAAACTCTAGTGGAAAAGGTTTTTACAAAAAAAAAAAAAAAATTACTAAACTAGAAATTATTTTAAATTTTGAGACACCAACTAAAGTTATATTTATCGTAATCTGAGGAAAATGCTCTTTTCAACACACTATAAGCACGACCCTGTAAATAACTACAAAATAAAAGTTTACTGTAAAATTGATGTTAGTGGCAACAATAATTTAAATTATTTCTCTGTTTTTACCATCAATGCAGATTAAATTGGATTTGAATTAGGATGGGAATAAATACATCAACAATATAACCACAACGATTTTTTTGTTTGTTAAGTAGGAGAGGAGTTTAGGCTTTAACCCTAGTCTATCCCATATTACGTAGCCATCTTTTGATAATCTATATACTAATAGTATAATTCTTTCATTTTTATGGGTGTCCACGTATACATACTATGTGGGTTCCACAAAACAAACAAAAAGAATAATTTAAAAGTCGAATTCATGTTACTTATTCTTCAAACAAAGTTTTTACCACCGTATGAATACTTGTCATATTTTATAAATATTATACTATAATATCTACATTATTTAATAAATAAAATTAAATATTTAACACTAGGTTCTATTTAATCTCTGTGTAATACCCCAATTAATCATTAATTCAATAAACTTTCATCGTCCGCCCGACTAACGCTTATTGTCATTCCAAATATGGCTTCAGACTAATCTAAAGACATAGTGACTATTTGAGTTTCCATGAATCAGTTTCTCTTACTCTGCTTGTATGTCTCTTATTTTTACTCCGTTAATTAATAATGGACCACGTTCGTAACACATCTTGCATTATGCTTAATATATATTCTATCTAAACGGAAAAAACCTTCATATATTATTATCTAATTGATTCTTCTTCTGGTCAAATTTTATTACATATTCTCAAAAATGATTTCATCTTCTGCTCCAGTTGTTAAAGTTGTTGCATGTCTCTCACCTTTCGATTCTCTCTACCTTGTTCGAACTGTCCAGTTTATGGTTGCTTGCTGCCTCCGTTTCTGAGATTTCTGGAACATAAGAATATCGACTTTGGGAATTAGAGAAGATTGAAAAGAACCTTTAGCATTTAGCAAGACTTCATAATGGATCCATTTTAACTCCGATAATTAATAATGGACCACGTTCGTAACACCTCATGCATTTCATTTAATATATACTCTATCTTAACGAAGGAACCCTTCATCTATAATTTTCTCATCCATCCTTTTTCCAATCAAATTTTATTACATCTTCTCGAAAATGAATTCATCTTCTGCTCCAGTTTCTTAAGCCGTTTCATGCCCCTCAACTTTTGATTCTCTCTACCTTGGTTGAATTGCTCAGTGTATGTTGCTCGCCGTCTCCGTTTCCAGGATTCCCGGAATATATAAAAATGGTAAATTTATGGAAATTAGAGAAGATTGAGAAGAACCTTTGGCATTTAACAAGAATGCATATTGGTTGCCGATATATATGGATTTTTAGAACTTTATTAATTAATACGAAAGACTATAACACTCTATATCGATTCAACTTATATGTCAAACGTCAAAAAATATAATAAAATTATAGACTACATCAATTATGTCCCCGACCCCGTGTTTGCATGGGGATTATACCCCTAATAAAAAATTCAGTAGTATATATTTATTTTCCTTTGCAAGTCGTTTGACTATTATTAGAAAAATATAATTTATATAGAATGATTTATGGATGATGAAGATCCATTAGGAATGTCAAACATGTTGGTCCATCCCGTCCCGTACTGCAGCGGGCTCATCTCTTCGCGAGTCACAGCGGGTCAAGTCCGTGTGGGCTGCGGTATCCAAAAAGTCGGTCCAATCCCGCCCCGCCAAAGTGCACAGTCCCTTACAAGCTGTCCTGCGGGCTGGATGCCAATGGAGTGCCTCATGATGGTTCTTGACAAAGCAGGCTGCTCCAGGATACTTCAGGCTGCTTCGCTACATACCTAAGTGCACAAAGTAAAGATACATGAAGAATCTACTGTTCAAGCTCAACCAAATGTGTTATATATTGTTCTTGTAATCCATGACATAATTTACATTTCATATCAGTTATTGTAACAAGTGCATGTATAAGTTGAGATGATTATAAATATATAGAGTCATGACCAAACTTAAAGTGCATGTAAAAATTGAGATTTAAGTCTACCAAATTAAATTTTAGAAAAACATCAAATCATAGTACTCAAAACAAAACCAAACAACTTAAACAAGAAATCTCAAATTGTAATAAAGCAAAACACCAAATCAAAATAACATTTCACACTTGCTCATCTTCATCATCCCCATCGACAATAAACTCAAATGATGGTAATTTCTCTTCTTTACCATCACCATCACCATTGATTTCTTCATCTGTAAATATCAGAAACTTCATTTACTTAGGAATAAGGATAATGGTACTCTACAATAAATTATAATGTGAGTTTTTTACCATGTTCATAAGATTCGTATCCCTAGATCAATTCCTCGTGCATATCAGAGCTTGCATATTTTTTGGAAGTAGACAGCTCCTAGATTTGTTAAGAACTCGCGATCCAATACTAAAGGAGGATTCCAAAGCAACTTTTTGATTGGAATACTTAGCATATCACATGCCATTGCAGCCAAATCACCATACCGATGTGCATTATATTTCCACCAACCGAGAATGTCCAAGCTCTGGAAATTATGTCCGACGGTGGTTCATCAATATAAGCTTCTAGAGGTGTCTTTCCACTTACAGCGCCACTGACTTTGTGAAATGCAAACAAAACCTAAAAAGATTTTTAAAAAATAAATATTAAAGGGGTAAAAAATAAATGAACATAGGGAAAAAATGAAATAGCACTCACATCGTAGTTCTCAAAAAGTTCCATTGACCTTGTCGTACAGGGTTCTTGTGAAACAGTCTCACGTGGCTCTGTGAAAGGTGATTATTCTTGGAGTTTTTGTCGTATGACTCAAACAAAGTACTGAGCTTCACACGAAAATTCTTCAACTTCGCATCATGTGTGCTCATGTCAAGCTTCCCTAAACATCATTCGACAATTGAAAGCTTAAACCGTGGGTCAAAGATTGCTGCCATTGCAAAAACATCACTGACTTCCTCCCAATATTTATCGAACTTCTCTTTCATCAGTGGCACCATGTATCAGACAATCTCATCTCCTCTTTCCTCATTCAGTTGAAGCTAATTATGGATCTTCTAAACTTGATAGAAATACAAGTTTGAAGTAGGGTAATTCGAACCAGACATCAAGCTTGTCATCACAGCAAAGGACCCAAAAAACAGCAGAATTGTCAGCTCTAGTCCATACCTCATGTGTGGCGCCATCTTATAACCCTTCTTATCAATTGTCTCTAACTTAACAAATTCTCTACGGTAATTGATGGCTCTTTCAAGCATATAGTGGTTTTGACAAATGGTTTGGACATTGATATCACTCAAATGTCTAACCCTAAGAAGTGAATTACTCTCTCAAATAAGAGGTTCAGTTGTAGTACTTAGGGATCGAATCCACAGGGAACTAAGGAACACAATAGATGTAATCCTAAATGATTATGCTAGGTTGATTAGGTTTAAAATTTTAAATTGCAGTTTTGTAAGCAATGATAAGTTGCTTAAGATAATGGGTTTAGGTTTAAGAAAATAAAAGAAAGTAGTTAGATTCAAGGTAGCTATTCAAATAATTATGATTATAATGCTATAGATGTTTTAATGAATTGCTTGCAAGATATATGAGAACTTTGATTCTTAGATAGATCTAATAGCAATCGCTAAATAGACACATCCATTGATCTTATTGCTAGCAATATCAACCGATGTTTTGACAGCGATATCGGACGATATGGGTTCTTGTCGATCGATGACTCTATAGGAGTATCGATCGATATAGCATAAGATCAAATCAAAACTGTGTTCACCAAGATCATAGACCGGCTCTCGCACAACCCTAGAGGATCTAAACTCATGCCAAATGATTTCAGGACAATGATTAACAAGTTAAATCACATCCATGATCATACTCTAGGTAGCTACTCTAGAGTAAGCATTAGGGTTCATTTGGATAATGAATACCAACAATTCAACATTCCATAGTTGGGGCTAACCCCTCATAACTATTTGAACCCTAAATCTAACAAAGAAATCTACTCAGACATAGCTGAGAGATTCATAACAGCTATTTAATAATAGAAACTCATAGATTAGAAGATTGAACTTTTGGTTCTTGGAACAACAAATCTCTTTGTGTGTTTCTTCTAAATCTAGAATTCTATAACCTTTAATAAATTAAGATGAAAAGAAATACTTTATAGAATAGAACAAAAGAACAAGAAAAGTATGCAAAGCTTTTCAAGTACAAAAGGAACTAGAACAATAAAAACATTCAAAAAGCATGTCTAGCCAAACACAATGGCAAAAACTATAAATATGAGTTCCATTAGGTTAAAAACTGGTCAGGGGCATTATTGCAATATTGGGAAGACTTGGGCGTCAAGTCGGCCAAGTCGGACTTGCTCTCCACGCATCATATCGATCGATGGTACATGGTGTACATCGATCGATGGAGTATCTCGACTTCATCTTCAATAGAAGCGTCATCGATCGATTACACAGGGTGTGTATCGATCGATATGTATCCTTATTTTTTGATCTTCATAGTCATCTCGAAAAACTCTCCTTTAAGCTCCAAAAGGGCGCCTAAATCATCACTTTACTCCAAAATGCTCATGAACTTGAAAACATACCTAATAGACTCCAAAACATATATAAAACTCATGAAAACATATCAATACCATGGTTAAAAGCGGGTCAAAATCATGGTATATCAACTCCCTCAGACTTAACCTTTTGCTTGTCCTCAAGAAAACCATTAGTCTCTTTTCGAAGAAGTTTAAAAACAGTAGGGACTTAATAAAATCTTAAGCTCTAAAATCATCACTTCTACTTTGTTGCAAGCCATATCTCATATTACTAACTACAGAAGTACATTATACCATATCCTAGCTTAAAAACCAAATGCATCTAGCCAATCAACTTAAACAATCCTGTCTGTCTATCCCCTCTACTGATTTCATTTATGCATAAAATAAAGGTGTAGGCTTTACCTTGGGAGTATCGATCAAAGAACACTTGGATTCAACTCATACAAGTTTCAGGCATTCTCTCATCATGGTTCCTTTTCTCTCTTTATCCCCCTTCTCTGAATCCCAAACTTCTTTTCTTTTATATCAATCCCAGTGAACAAGTAATGTTAATCTTATTGATCTTTCAACTTTTGTAGTCTCTTTTTTTTGACAAAGTGTAGGCAAATAGTGGGGTCATAGGTAATGTACCTCTCCCTCGCTTCCACAATGTGTGATCATTCCTTTGATTTAGAATAGTGGGGTTATAGGTAATTTACCTCTCCCTCTGCCTCTCAGGAAATCATCTCAATCTTTTATTTTCTCTTTATGGGATGCCAAAGGAAGGAGAGAAGGAAACCAAAATTTTGAGACTTTTACCTTCCAGACTTGCATGAGGATTTTGATCCCTTGTATACCAAGCCCCAAGACAAGAAATAGATGTCAGGTTAGGTTGGAAATCAGCTTTGGTTCTTCCAAACAATCATGAAAAGTGTTGTCATAGGATGATCGGTGATCCACTTTAGCATCTATAGTACTTTCTGCAATCAACAATTCTAAGAATGGTGGTAAAGAGTAGTAAGATAAAAAGCAAAAGAAAATTTTTTTGAAATATTTTTGTCCCTTTCTGGACTCAATAAAACCAATTTTTTGAAAACTTTTTAAGAGATCAAAAAGGTAAAGTAGCATCAGTAATTCACTCCCCCCAGACTTAAATCATACATTGTCCTCAGTGTATAACTAGTCGGAGTTAGAGCATAAGAAATAATAAATGTGTAACTGATATCGAAATCGTGAACGATATACCTGACCGATGTTCGTATCGATCGATGGTGAGTCACTTCCATCGATCGTCATGGATAGGGTTATGTCGGGCGATGTAGACAGAGTCTCATCGGTCGATAGAGTTAGTGATCGTGTAGCTATGTTCCTAAAAACAAATAAAAAAACGAAAGTAATAAGTAAAAATAAAATAAAACTAAGTAAGAAAATACCTAACAGTGGGTTGCCTCCCACTCAGCACTTTTTTTAAAGTCATTTAGCTGACTATGGAGGTATGGTGGCTAGTGAGGTGGATTGCAGGTACTTGTTGGGAAACAAGTGTCCTCCTTGTCTTGTGATTCTTCAAACCATGAAGTTAAAAAGCTTCTTGTGGCTTTCTCGCTTCGGGTCATACTAGCTTGCAAACCATGGACCTCATAGTGGATTCTCTGTAACCACTCCTCAATGCTTGATAAACTGCACTCATGTCGTCCAGCGTTGCTGTAGGTGTTCTCTGGATCAGTACTCATCAGCATGGTGTTGAGGTTTTGGGTATAGTGCACAGGCGATAGGGTGGTATCGATCGATCTCGGTGTAGTCCTGTCGATCGATGTGGATGGATGTCCGTCGGTCGATGGGTGCAAAGGCTCGTCGATCGATGCGGATTGGGCAGGTTGGCTCGCGAGCTGGTTCTTGATGTTTTCGATCTCCTGCTGAATATTCTCCACTGTGCACTTCAAATCTTGAACGTCACCTTGTACCGGCCACCAAAACTTGTATAGTGATCTATGTGCGTCCTCTTCACAGAATTCAATAGATCTGTAGATATCTCTTGTGGCTTCTTCAAGTTCTTCTCTGGTACAGTAGTCTGGTGTGCGATTATCGATCGATTTGCTGGGTATATCATCGATTGATAGCTTCTGTAAGTGACTCTCGAGAGGTGAGTCATAGGTCGTGTCGATCGATGTTGACGGTGCTGCATCGGTCGATGGTCGTCTCTGAGATTCAAGTTCTTTGCGAAGTGCATCCACCTCTTCTTGTAAGGCTTTGCTCTCCTTGCGAGCTAAGTCATTGCTAGACGTATTCCATAGTAGTTCTCCTTGAAGTCTCGAGATGAATTTCTCATGTTCTAATCTCAATCATGCTTTCTCCCAGTTGTGTTCACTGGTTCTTTCATTCAGCATGTGTGTGACCTCTGCTTGTGTGTAGAGCTTGCAAACTGAAACTCCTTTAGTGAACTGTTCAGCATGCTCCGGTAGACAGATAAAAGAGTGCTCAAACATTGTGGCTCTATTAAGCAGCTTCTCAATGTCTTCTTTGTAGACATGGATGATGTCACCATTGATGCTTCGTGCATAACCACTCTCATCTCTGTAGACACCATTGATGTCATACTAGCTTTCAAACACAGAGTTCGTCGTTTCTCCTGGTATATGTTATGTATATCGATCAATGCTTTCTTCCAGGTATCGATCGATAGGCGTTGATTTGCTGGATCTGCTGAGTTGGAATGAATGTTTTCTGCACCATCTTGCTCATGAGGTAGTTGGTGCTGATCGTTCCGGTGGATGGGTAGTTGTATATAGGGACTGATTGGTCAATTAGCAATCTGAAGGATGTCTGCAACGTCTTCTGTGGCTATTGGAATGATTCTTCCATCTAGTGATCGTGCATGACCTTCTGGATCCTTGAAAATACCATATTCATCAGGAGTTAGTAATGTGAAAGCGATTTTATGTGTTTGTACCTCGGATGGTGTAGATGCTCTATCGATCGATGGTGGAGCTTGTGCATCGGTCGATCTGTTGAGGAACATGTCGGTCGATGGCTGGTGCTCCGTGTCGGTCGATACGGGTGCTTCAGGTCGGATCGCGAATGGTAGTGGTGCTGTATCTACTGCAAAACTCTCATGATAACTTCTCGCCCAGCTTCCAATCAAGTAATCTCTGTCTCGTGGTTCGTGTGGGACATAGACTTGTGCACAGTAAGGTTCGTCGCTCGTTGATTCAAAACGTCGTTTGAGCGATCTGGGTTAGGGCATATCGGTCGATGGAGAAGGGTCTCTATCGGTCGATGGTCGGAAGATGAAAGATGGGAGGGGAAGTCTGACTTCGTCTTCTCGAAGAAATCTATACTTGGTGGCTCGTTCCTCTTCATAATCTGCATCGTACTCCTCCTGAGTAGTGATGCTAGCTAGCTCGAGCATGTAATGATCGTTCTCCCAATCATTGGTGCCAAAATCGCCGTCTGGAAATTCTTCCTCGATCTTCTTGAATAGCGTATCGATCGATGATCATGTGTATTCATCGGTCGATTCGGGTCGGCTGGTATCGGTCGATGGTAGAAGACTGCCATCGGTCGATAGATCTGGATCGGTTTCATACTCGGCCATGGAATCATACTCGTGGGCACAGAAACATGTTGCTACGAGTGATGGGTTCTTCATCTTTGGAAACCTGATGACTGGAACAGGATTGTAGTGGATGGTAGGGTTGCTGAGGGTTAGACATAGCTTGTTGTATTTGAGATCAAAACGGCTCCAACTGTGGCTAAGAAGGCTCTTCCAAGTAGTAGAGAACTTGAAGTTGAGCTTGTTGGCTAGGACACGAAAGTCTGTAGGAATTAAGGAATCTCCAATCTGTACCTCAAGGTTTCTAACTATTTCTCCAGAGTTCTGCTGAGAACAATCCACAAAGATGAAAGATTCTTCAGTAGGCTCGATCTTCAGACCTAGCTGGTCTGCCATAAGCTTGGGTAGGATGCTGACTCCAGATCCTGTATCACATAGGGCACGAGGGAACTCAACACCTCTAATGGAACAGGGTATTGTGAACTTCCCTGGATCGCTCTTCTTCTCCAGTGTGGTCTTCTTCTTTAGACTGTCTCTGACTTGATGAAACATCCTCTTTATGTCTTCTTCTGTCTATCTTGTTTCTCTGAAAAACATCCACAATCTCTGTGAAAAGTAGGCTTCTTCAAAAGGTTTCTCTTTAGGTATTCTGAGAACTCTTTTTCTGAAGCTTGACAATTCTTTCTCATTAGCTTCCCTTTTATAAGGCTTCGGTATCTTCTCTTTCCTTTTTCTGAGAACTCTTCCATTAGTTTCCTTTTCTATCTCCATAGACTCAAAGATATATGTGGGTCTCTCTAAGATGGCTTTCTGAGGGCTTCTAGTAGTGTAATACTGCTCCTGGAATGCCTCAATACGTGCACCATCTATCTTGTGGAGTTGCACTCGGCGTTGGGGTACCGTGTATCGGGCGACACTGACCGGAGTGCATCGGGTGATATCATGTCTTCATCTCGATCGATAGGAGGGTAATCATGTTGGTCGATAATGTGCGGATCGATCTTGACAGGGACGGGCGGATGTGGGTGACGTGCTGCGAAGGCTTCGTGAGGCATAGTCTGGACGGTACTGCACTCGTACGGGTACTCGTCTAAGTCCATCGATCGACACTCATCAAATTCAATCAATGGATGTACATGGGAACATATCGATCGATGATCAAGGGGTGATATCGATCGATAGTAGTCGCGCACGAAGTCTCTCTCATCATCAGATTGCTGAATCTCTTATACTACCTCTTGCCAAAAATCATCATCCAAGACAGCATTGATGTTATGGTTGTTGGCAAGCTCCTGCTTCTTTAGGGCTTCTACTGTCTGAAACACCTGAGTCTCCAGCTTTTTCATATGGGTGTTTAAAGCATCTAGCTTTGTTTGGAAGGTGTTGTAGATGGAGTCGATTTTCCCATTGAAATCTGTCTAGAGTTTCTGCTGACTATCAAGGACCTTGTCAAGCATCTCCTTCAGTTTAGTATCTTGGGTGGGTGGGTGTGGGTTGTAGTAGAATGAGCTTCCGTAGCTCTTGTTGTTGTTGGGGTTGCTGCTGCTGAAAGTGTTGGGCTTCTGTGGATTCTGGTTGAAGTTGCTTCTCTGGCCTGTGTAGTTTATGTATCCTCCTTGGGTTCCAGATCTCTGAAAACCAGCTCCACTGACCCAGTTCACATCTTCTTCTATATAATCTTCACATGCAGTCTCTGCATCCTCCATTGAATAGATCTTCTTGTTTAGTAACTTCTGAATGGTATCCAGCTGTGCTTGTACTTCATTGATGTATTCCTTCCCAAGGAATGATGTAGCTTTTGTCTTCATGAAGTTCTTTGTGTTGTTGCTGGAAGCTAAGTTATCAATTAACTTCATAGCCTCTTGTGGATTCTTGGTGTTGAAGTTGCCATCACTAGCTGTGTCAAGAGCTCTATGATAATCCAATGTGATGCCTCTGTAGAAAGTGCAAAGAAGTTGTACTTTGTTGAAACTGTGGTGTGGGCAATCTGTTTGGTAGGTTTTGAATCTGTTCCATGCATCTTTGAGTGACTCTTCAGGATTCTGAGGGAATGTAGCAATCTTTTTCCTCCATTCTTCAGCGCGTGACTCATCAAAGAAGTTACGCAGGAATGCGTTCTCGATGTCACTCAAGGTTGTGAGAGAACCTGGTGGTAGTTGTCTCAGCCACTGCGAAGCTTCTCCAGATAGAGAGTACTTGAAAAGCTTGCAGAGAAGATAGTCTTAAGGGACTCCATTGGCTTTTATGACGGTTATGAGATCCTCGAACCTCTCCAGATGGTCCATAGGATGCTCATTGGACAACCCACAGAAGGGTATTTGTCCTACAAGAGTGTAGTACTGCGGCTTAAGCTCGAAATCTCCTCTCAGAATAGCAGGAGGGCGGATGGCTGATCGGTTAGAATAGAACTGATCTGGACGGTTGTAGTCAGCCAACGATCTAGCTTGGTTAGCTTCTTCTACAGGTTGAATGATGTCTGTAGGTGCAGTTTCTTGCTCAGGTATGATCTCCTTCTGAGCGTTCAGCTTCTGACCTGCTGCATTACGCAGGTGACCATCTCGATCACGCAGGTCTCCATTCTCATCGGTTGTGAGAATAATAGGCACTACCATGTCTCGCTGGTTAGTATCGATCGATGTAAGATGAGGTATATCGATCGATGTCAAGTGAAAGGTATCGGTCGACGAATCGGTTGTTGATGTCGAGCGATGTGACGGTGAGAGTACCGGTCGACGTTGAAGGTGTCTCGGTCGACTGTGGTAGGCAAGTATCGGTCGACAGGGATGAGTTGTTGTCAATCGATGAGGAGCCTAGGTCTTTGCGGATGCTACGTTCCAAGCCGTGAGGATCTTCTGAGTACAAAAGGTGTTTGTTCTTGTTGCTTCTAGTACTGCTGAGCATGTACCAGAAAAAGACAAGAAAATTTTTTTGGTGTCAGAAGATGATTAAACAATAAAAGAAAAATAACCTAGACCTAATCAGATTAAATCTAATGTTATCAAAGTTCCCCGGCAACGGCGCCTAATTTGATATCACTAAAATGTTTAACCCTAAGAAGTGAATTACTCTCTCAAATAAGAGGTTCAATTGTAGTACTTAGTGATCGAATCCACAGGGAACTAAGGAACAGAATAGATGTAATCCTAAATGATTATGCTAGGTTGATTAGATTTAAAATTTTAAATTTCAGTTTTGTAAGCAATGATAAGTTGCTTAAGAGAATGAGTTTAGGTTTAAAACAATAAAAGAAAGTAGTTAGATTCAAGGTTGCTATTCAGATAGTTAGGATTATAATGCTATAGATGTTTTAATGAATTTCTTGCAAGATATATGAGAACTTCGATTCTTAGATAGATCTAATAGGAATCGCTAAATAGACACATCCATTGATCTTATTGCCAGCAATATCGACCGATGTTTTGACAGCGATATCGGACGATATGGGTTGCTGTCCATCGATGACTCTATAGGAGTGTCGATCGATGTAGCATAAGATCGAATCGAAACTGTGTTCACCAAGATCATAGACCGGCTCTCGCACAACCCTAGAGGATCTAAGCTCATGCCAAATGATTTCAGGACAATGATTAACAAGTTAAATCACATCCATGATCATACTCTAGGTAGCTACTCTAGAGTAAGCATTAGGGTTCATTTGGATAATGAATATCAACAATTCAACATTCCATAGTTGGGGTTAATCCCTCATAACTATTTGAACCCTAAATCTAACAAAGAAATCTACTCAGACATAGCTGAGAGATTCATAACAGCTAGGTAATAATAGAAACTCATAGATTAGAAGATTGCATTTTTGGTTCTTGGAACAACAAATCTCTTTGTGTGTTTCTTCTAAATCTAGAATTCTATAACCTTTAATAAATTAAGATGAAAAGAAATACTTTATAGAATAGAACAAAGGAACAAGAAAAGTATGCAAAGCTTTTCAAGTACAAAAGGAACTAGAACAATAAAAACATTAAAAAAGCATGTCTAGCCAAACAAAATAGCAAAAACTATAAATATGAGTTCCATTAGGTTAAAAACTCGTCAGGGGAATTATTGTAATATTGGGAAGACTTGGGCTTCAAGTCGGCCAAGTCGGACTTTCTCTCCACGCATCATATCGATCGATGGTACATGGTGTACATCGATCGATGGAGTATCTCGACTTCATCTTCAATAGAAGCGTCATCGATCGATTACACAGGGTGTGTATCGATCGATATGTATCCTTATTGTCTGATCTTCATAGTCATCTCGGAAAACTCTCTTTTAAGCTCCAAAAGGGCGCCTAAATCATCACTTTACTCCAAAATGCTACTGAACCTGAAAACATACCTAATAGACTCCAAAACATATATAAAACTCATAAAAACATATCAATACCATGGCTAAAAGCGGGTCAAAATCATGGTATATCAGACATCAGCATTCAAATACTTCCAATTGTCTCTCACTTTTTCATACTCCACATACGAGTAGGGTAGATCATGATGGACTATTGTATTAGCTACCATCTGCCTAAACATAGTATGATCATACTTGCGAGAAACGATTTTCCCCTCATTATTGAGTTGTTGCTGCCTTCCTCAATTCCTTGAATACAATTTACATCTCGAACAATGCCTTCTCAACCCACTGGTTCTATGCGAGTGGGATTTCCATGCATACTCATTTATGCAATGATTGCATGCAGCTTTCAACTTTCCATTGGGTTTCTGGACCACCTTGAAATAGACCTACACATGTGATCTTTGCCTCTCTTCCCTTTCCTCTTCAACGGTTTCATCCTCATCACCCGCTTCTTTATCCATTTCGTCGTAAAAGTCTGGTATGTCCTCTGCGACCTTCTCCTTCTTATTTTGGGACTGAGTAGGCGCAGCCTTCTTCTTTGGCGACTGGCGAGACGCGTTCTTGTTCTTTTGCGACATAGTCATTGCCTTTCTTCTTCCTCCACGAATCACAGACTTCATAGGAACAGAATTCTCCTTACTATACACCTGAGGGGACGAGTCAATGCTACCATTTATAGTGGACTGCAACGTGGGTTTCCTCGTGGCTGTTCCAAAAGTGATCCGCCTGCGAGGCTTCGTTGTTTGGGTTGATGGAGTGATTTCAACATCAGAATCATCAGTTTCATCGACAAGACTGATAAGCTTTCTTTTGCTTCATTGCTTCTTTCCATCAACACCAGTTACATCACCTTCAGCCAACTGATAAGCGACCTCCTCTTCTACAGCAAGATTAGCTATGAGTTGCTGAGTTTCCAAGTCCACAGTATTTAGTGGGGAGTAGTTCGGATCTAAAGTGAACTGATCTTTTGAGTCGCCCCTTGATCTCATGGTCTCTCACTCAAGTTTCGGTGTTTTTTTTTTGGTTTCAATGAGAACTGACCTAAGCTTATTAAGGTTTTCTAAATTTTGTAAAAATTCTTTTAAAAAATTGTTAATATTGTTTATTAATTTTTTTGAACATTTATACAAGTACACAAGTAACACAACCAAATAAAAATTATCGGATGACACTGCAATATTTTCTTAATCCACGCAAAGCAAGCTAAACAGCTAGACATGAAATTTTCATAATATTTTCTTAATCTATGCAAATCAAGCTAAACAACATACTGATCCTACCGATATCCTAAGCAGAGCAACCTAATTAAAACTATAATATATGTTCAAGATAGGAATTTACTAACATGAGTTCCTTAAAGCAGTTATATCGGATGGTACAGCTAACTATTGAGCATATGTAGTTTGAACTAGTTTTTTATTGCCTCCTTGTTCACCATTACTCCATCATCGCAAGACAACACAAAAAGAAAGCCGAGTTAACATAACAATGAAACATAACATAAAAACATCTAAACATAGAGTGAGACAGAACACAAGCCTTCTCTTAACTACGCAGCGAATCTTGCAGCATACCCGTTGAACAATCACCCTTCATTCCTTAGAATGATTTTGCACCAGCTATGCTGCAAAAATTCGCTGACCCGAGACAGAGACAGAACACATTGTGGTCACATAAGTCAACACCATAACATGCTATCTCACATTCGCATAACATCAAACTAAGCTAAACAACAAAAAATTGAAACATATAAACACCATATCTGAAAAATTATACTATTGTTTATTTTTAACAATATCAGATTTTTATTTTGTTAACTTATAATATCTGAAAAATATAATATTTTAAACACCATAACACATTCGCATAACATCTAACAATATCAGATTTTTAGTTTTAGAACATCATATTTTTTGCTAACATAGCAACATCAAGCAACATCATCGAGTACATGCATGGTTAATCTACAAATCTACAATAGAATATGTGATTTTTTTTTTGCATGCATGTAGAACCAGAAAGAAGAGAACCAAATCATACTCTCAGATCTGAGAAGAATGGAAGCTATGGTGATCGATTGAAGAGAAAGCACCTGAAATTTGTTAAACATGTTAGTTAGAGAAGATAATAGAAATCGACATCAACCACAAAGCGTCTTTTATTACCTCTGTGACATGCATGGAGAGCATGAGGGAGTCAACACCCGTCGCTGAAGATCCCAGCCGGTGGTGGCGGTTCAGCTTCTATGGTGGAAACTAGAAGTCTAGAAAGATAGCTCAGAGTCTTGTCACAG
>CAKOAT010441821.1:2040-15314 GCA_932364175.1 Eruca vesicaria subsp. sativa | reverse complement strand
CTCTCTCTCTCTCTCTCTCTCTCTCTCTCTCTCTCTCTCTCTCTCTCTCTCTCTCTCTCTCTCTCTCTCTCTCTCTCTCTCTCTCTCTCTCTCTCTCTCTCTCTCTCTCTCTCGCTCTCCTTTGTTTTTCAGGTGGCGGACGTAATGAGAAGAAAGAAGATGCGGGATATTAGGATTAACCGCGGTAACAAATGGGCCATCCTGCTTTAAGCCCACTCCAGCAAAGACCCATCCCGCTAGGCCCGCTTTTTTGCGGGATCACAAACCCCCGGCCCAAGAGCACCCCACCACAAGCTTTAACGAGTATGTCCTGCAGTCCAGTACCTTCTTTGACATCTCTAAGAACAATCCATATTAACTTGAGGAAAAGTAAATATTACCATGATACAAGCATTGTTTGGAGATAGGAAGGTCGAGATTATTTATCTTACTCTTCTTCTTCTTGAGAGAGACGAGATATTCTTGGATCTTGACGTATTTACCCGAAAGTGTTTGAGTTTTTTCAGTGTCTTCCATGAACAACTTCAATGGATCACTCGTTGGTGGCATGAGAGAACTTGTATATATATTAGAATGCTTAAGAGGTTAGACTAAAAATATTGTACAAGTTGTATGATATTAACCACATCATTAATTATTTCAAACGCCTGGATGACTAGATCTGATCCACATCCATAATTTGACTGATTGATGAATAAAATCAGAACGTTTTAGCTGCGCCTAGTATTATTAATGGCCTGAATCACTTATTTCACTGGATTCGAACCAAGAGCATCATATTCGCATCAATAATCTGAACTTTTCTCGCAATCTAGTCGAATGGAAAATTAACTATAGTTTTCTGTTGTTAAGAGAAAAGATTAAGATTGGTGAAACCATTTGGGTCGAATCCAGGTCACTGCAAAATTAAAATTTTGGTATCGCCAGAGATAGGGGATCGACATATGAATCGAAAATGTAGATTGCTAACATGTAAATAGTCTAGATCCATTTCGGTGGAGATCCACGACCCTTGTATAATTCAAAAAAAAAAAATTTGAAGATCGTTTCTGCTAATATAAATCATTCATGGGCGTCCAAATGACTTTTATGTCCCTCTTTTCATTAAATTATGTTTATTAAATAAAGTATGTGTTTGTAATGACCATATATATTATCGATTCTTTTTGTATGTTCTTTTTTAATATATCAAGAAAATTGGTTATCCAAATATTTCTATGATATTGGTAAAACAGTATTTAGTA
Source organism: Eruca vesicaria subsp. sativa (assembly GCA_932364175.1). Taxonomy (NCBI): domain Eukaryota; kingdom Viridiplantae; phylum Streptophyta; class Magnoliopsida; order Brassicales; family Brassicaceae; genus Eruca; species Eruca vesicaria. Next base: position 14,070 of record CAKOAT010441821.1, on the reverse strand, counting down.
ATATTGTAAACAATTTGGTAATTATCACATACTCCTCTCTGTAGATCCTAAAATCCACACTAAATATTTTGTAGTGATCGAGAGTTTAATCAGGGGAAGACAAATGATGTGGACAACGATGCTTTTAAACACAACGATACTATCGGTCAGTTGACCAAAAATTGACTTTTATTGAATATAGAATTCGTTACAAGTTGATGAACAAAAATCGAAAACAATAATGAAAAGGAGAAGCAATAAGCGAGCTAGAAATCAATGGAGTGAGGTCGATGTGATTAGTAATAAGCTCTAGGGTTTTTTCGTGTGTGTTGTACCTCATTCTAGCTCCTTTTTATAGCCTTCTCCTCTTCTAACTGCTTCCGCGATCGTCGGGATTCCATTTCGACCTCGTAGGGTCTGATCGATGTCGAGCTCGTGGTAATCCTATATGGGCTTGGGCCTACTTAATTAGGTGCTGAAATTGGGTCCGACATTTGTCCCACAATCTTTTTTCTTTTTGGTTGAAAGATAAATATTGCCCATTCGGACTCAACTGAAAAGAGTCAGTTCGGCTTCCGCGACGGCAAGGACCCGACACGTGTCTTCTTCCCGTCTATGGACCATTGGCGTGTGTCTCTAATGGCTATTTGTGCCGTATTCGAGGTGAAAACCTAATCACTGTCTCCTCGTTAATGATAGAGCCGTTTTGGTGTCGGTGAATTGCCCTATAAATACTGGAGGTTTTTTTTTCTCTCCTAACTCTTTCTTTCTCTTCCAAACTTCTTGCTTGTTCCATTTTTTTAAGCAAATATGGATGCATTGTTCACTTTTCCTCTTCCAACGACCACTGTTTCTCACCTTGAAGCATTGTACACGGAATATGGCGTTGATCGAAGAATCAAACTCGAACTAGCTTCCACGCTCGAGACCCCCGAAACCGTTCGTGTGGGATTTTGTGGAGTGTATCTCTCATTCTTTGATTCTTGCGGTCTTTTCTCCCCGATTACAGAACCAATCCTCGGAATCGTGGTTGATTTGAGCATATCTTTCCCTCAGATGTGTCTAAACTTCTTAAGGCATCTCGTGGCCCTTATGGTTAGAGCTTGCAAAGAGGGTTTGCGATTTGGTTTGGAGGAGCTGCGGCACCTATGCCTGCTGAAGAGGAAAAACAAAAGTCCAGGGACTTTTTCGTGTCGCTGCGCGCAGGACGTCATGTTATCCAAGGGGTTCGGTATCGAGACCAAGATTGGCGAGAAAGATTATTTCTTCGAGGTCGATCATCCGTCAATGGGTGACTTTGACTTCGCGAGGATTCCTCGTCTTTGGTCCTACGACATAGGTTAGTTATGACTTCTTTGGTTCTTTTATCATATATGCTTTTTATCTTTGGTACCTGACTTCTGGAATTGCTTTTTTGGATTTTTAGTGCATTCCGGGAACTCCCAATTGTCAAACGAGCTTCGAGGTCTGTTATAGACATTGAGACGAGATCGCCCAGACTGGTCCTCTTTCGATTGCGACCGAGTCCGCACCGCTTTTTTGCTACCAGATGGGATCAATCGAGCGTCGACTATTACCAGCAGTTCGGTCCAACTTAAGGATATCACGGGACCCTCTAGTGGTCCTTCTTCTTCCGCCAGATCGGATAGGCAGTTAGTCGGAAGGTCGTCATTCAGGAAATAGAGATCTTTTGCGGGGAGCAGAGGTCTCGAGGACTCGCCTCTGATCCCGATCTCTTTGAGTCTCGGTTCGGAGGAGGACTCTGGTGCCAACGATCGCAAGCACCGAAAATTGTCTCAAATTGCATCTCCGATGTCACGAGATATTTCTTCGCTTCAAGGTCGCGATACGTCGTCTCGGAGTCCTTCTGTTCTCCCTTCGGCTTCTCTTGAGGAAAGGGAGGCGTATGCTAAAATCGCGGATGCCAATTCTAAGATTAGCTATGTTCTTTCTTGTCGTATTCTTAGTAAATCAATCTCGTTCTGATGTTCTTGATACTTTTCAGATTATGGTCGTCGTCGACGAGTTCGTCGAAATGTTTGAGGGCCATGGTGAGAGAGATTTAGCGAGGTTGCAGGCTGAAGCGAAGAGTCTCGGAGAATCTCTTCGTAAGCTTAAGGAGGATCTCAAGAAGAAGACTGGAGAAGCTGCATTCCTGAAGGATGAGTGGAGGAAGGTTCGTGAAGAGAGGATGGTAATTGAGACCGAGGTTGCTAATCAAAAGACCATGGTCGCCGAGTTCCTTGCGAAAAGGGAACGAGACATCCGTCGCGAATCTCCAGTCATGCGTCATGATATCGCCGGTCATTACAAGGAGGTCCTGACTCTCATGGAGAAGAAGTGGTTGGACAAGAAGAAGGAAACCGACGCAGAGATCTAGTTGAGGGAGGTGATCGCGAACATCAATATGCTTAATGAGATCAAGGACAGTGGATTGATCATCGATTATGAACTAGCTCGTCTTAAAGAGATGGAGAATGATTGTGAAGGCCTCGTCAAGCTGGCTACCATTGTAGATTGGTCTATTTCGGATTTGGATCTCCCTGAAGTTTTTGGTGATTCGGTTGTTGCAGAATCTTCTTCAGAGGATGGAGCCGACTCTTAGACTTATCTTTTTCTTCTCCTTCTTTTTTTTTTATTATTCTAAATTGGATATTTCGCGTTGTATTTTTTCTTTGTTTTTTCAAATATTCTACTGACAATCACAGATTTATGGTATCTTTTTCCTTCTGATAATATTCGTTTTACCTCATCTTAATAAATATTGAATTCGTTTCTTTTATCTTGGTATTCTTGAAAGTCATTCTCTTTCTATCATTGATCATGACATGGAGGAAAACAAATTCCCGTGAGTCCGAAGAATTTGTAGTCGGAACAATGGAGCGGGACGAATTCATTCTGGTGATGTGAGTGAAGAACTTACCGAGGTCCTTTGCGAGGAGCCTCGACTCCCTTGTGTAACGGCTCGATCCGAAGTCAAGGATTCAGATGAACCAAAGACCACAACTCTTTTGCGTTTTGGTAGTCCGAATAGCTCGGAGGGACGCAATCGTCCTTCGAAGAAAGCGAAGATTTCGTGGAATGATGCTCGATCCGGCCCCGCAAACGAAGGAGCGGTCGCGAAGCCGTTCCACTAGCAGTTTTCCCATGCCAAGGATTGTCCGATCACGGACGACCCCGACAATGTCGCTCACTTGGTCAGGTATTCAAGCCGGTGGGGTGTCCCCTTCCTTCGCTGCGGAACATGACTGAGCGCGATGCTTATGTAAAAATGGCGGTCGCACATGCTAAGGTTGTTTGGTCTGACATTTTGATCTCTGATACTTACTTTATTGTTGTGCGTATTCCTGATGCATCTTTAGGCTATGGAAGCTAATAACGAGTTCGCGGCGACTTTGGAAAAGCGTTTGCGGGATATTCCCCGAGCTGATGACCTTTACGAGGCCAAGAAGGTTGTTTGGGAGTTGAAGTTTAGTTTGAAGACGACCCAGGATCGAGAGCAAACCAATGTCGCTCAATTGACAGCAGCTGAAAGGTTGGGGAACCAGATCGCTTCTCTTGAGGCTCATCTTTGGGTCGTTGGTAATGAAAAGAAATCGTCTCGTTAGCAGGTTGTCGCGCTGGAAACGCAGATTGAATCTCTGACCATGAGTCATGCGGATGAACTTCGTCGTGTGACTTATGACGTTAAAAATACTTTGGCCGACGGCTATCTGGACGTTTTGATGTCGTTGAAGGAGAAGTGGGAGAAAAAGAAGGCTGCAACGGATTGTGAGATTCGATTGAAGGAGGTCATGGCTAACATCAACCTTATTAAGGAAATAATGAACAACAATCTGCTTGCTTCTGACGAGTTATCACGCCTTCGAGTCAAGGAGGTCAAATTAGGAGCCGAACTTGATGTGGCTGCGGTGTCGGTTTTTTGGTTGGGAAGCTGGACCTTCCTCTGGTTTCGGAGGATTTATCTAAGGATTTCTTCTCTAATGTTCTCCTGGTGGAGATGAGTCTGGAGGCGAGCAGGGGCGTAATAGGGAACGCTATGAAGACGGCGATTTTGACGCCGATGATTAATTTAATCTTTTTGTATTATTATATTTTGTTTCATTCTCTTTCTAGTGACTTTAATAAAAGATGAATAATAGTGGTTTGTTTGATTTCATTTTATTGTGAGTGCGTGACCTTTTTATTATTTTCGTGGTCGTAGATCGACTTCGATAAATATCACGTCGATATGTTGTGTTTGAGTAATGAATTTACTATTATGATGCGCCATGTTTTTAGCGGATTCTAATTGTTTCCATAGACTTGATCAGGGTCTCCTCATGCAGTTAAATCGAATTAAAAAGTGAGAAATTATCTTTCTTTATAATTGTTGGAAATGGTTCTTTGTATACAACTTTGCATTACATAATAGAAAAAGATGTATCTGTGTGGATAGGTTGTTTCCTGATCCGCATTAGATCTCCTTGCGAGAAATTTTTTTGTGGTGGGTGACTAAATTCAGGTCGTGAGCTTCCTACGTACCCTCGTCGAGGGATCAAGTCTAAACGTAGTTCAATTGTTTTCCCACTAAATAGGGTCGTGTTTTTCAATTTGTTAGTGTACATGAGCACAATTCTTGTTCTCCTTGGGACCTTTCACTTGGTCCTACGGGTTTGGCTCGACGACTTTGAAGCTCGAGAGATAGCATGTCCTGGAGATCTTTTGACTCTCTTTTATGGTTTCGATTCCTCTTGGTGTAGGGAACTTCAGACAATGATGGTAAGTTGAGGGTAGTGCTTTCATACTGGATAGCCATGGTCTCCCGAGGATGGCGTTAAACGGAGAAGGTCGATCTATGACGATAAATTCGACGATTTTTCTTACATCTCCGGCGGTCACGGCGAGCTTGATGGATCCGAGAGAATAGGTAGTCTCTTCTGCGAATCTGATTAGCGGGGTCTTTTCTTGTTTGAGGAGTGTTTTGGTGAATTCCATTCTTTTATGTGCATCGTAGAAGAGCACGTTCGTGGAGCTTCCTGTATCTATCATGATCCTGGATAATTCGCATCCTCTGACATCGAGTCGTATAACAAGTGCACTGTCATATTGTTTATCGAGATCGGCGGTTTCGTTTTCGTCGAAGGTGATTTCGTGATCGGGCCCTGACAAAGGTTCCCGTATGCCGATGCTGATTTCCGCTCTTCGCGGGTGCGCTTTGATGGAGTTGACCGAATTGCAGAATTTTGATCCTCCATAAATGAAGTCGATTCTTTTTCCCTTTTTCTGGTGGTGCGTCGGGGAGTACCATTTTTTTGGTCAGTGTTGGCTGGTGGTTTCCTCCCCCCCCCCGGACAGGTTGGGTAGTTCTAATTCCATGTATTTCGTTTTCGACCTCACCTTGACCGTTGTAATTAAGACTTCGCTAGGTCATCCCTTCCGGTGGGCTCTGTTGCGAATTATCTCCCGCGTAGCTCCCCGATCGGGTGCTGGTCAGTTCGGGAGAGGCGAACGCTCCGCGGTTTCAAGGGAGCGGCGTTTGCAGAGATGGATCCGAGTGTTGTCGGACACTTTCTTTGGGATTTGCTTGGTATTCAGTGAGATCCCTCTCGGTTTGTTCCAACCGGCTGGTGATGGTTCGCTGACCGATCTCTTGGTCACGAGATTTATCAATGAGCGTCAAAATCATTCATCTGAGTTCCCCTAGTTCGTCTCGAGTTCGGGCCAAGTGAGTTGGGGATCTTCGTCTCGCTGTTCGGGTCGGATCTTCGGGTGTTGTTCTGTCTGTTGTACGGTTCCACACTCGAGATCCGATTCAATCATGGAAGGTTTTGATCCGAGACCATACTCCTATCGGTGATCAAAATTCCAGTTAATGGAACTTGTTGATTTTGGGTAGCGTCGGCGGCTTCGTTGATGTTTGTTTGATCGAAGGAAGCCGGATCGGTCCCTCAAGAAGTTCCGGTGGATCGACGTTGGTCGATCTGGATCGGGAATTTTCGAGGTTGGTTGCATTGGGATCCATCATCGTGCTTAAAAATCCTAGATCGGATTCTTAGTAAGGGTATTTTCGTTTATCTTCCCCACAGTCGGCGCCAAAATGTAGTACCTAAAAGCCACACTAAGTATTTTGTAGTTTTGAGAGTTTAATCAGGGGAAGACAAAGGATGTGGGCAACGATGCTCTTAAACATAACGATACAATCGGAATTCGGTTGACAAAAATGGACTTTTATTGAATATAGAATTCGTTACAAGGTAATGAACAAGATTGAAAACAATAATGAAAAGTAGAAGAAATAAGCAAACTAGGAATCTATGGAGTGAGGTCGATGTGATTAGTAATAAGCTCTACGGTTTTTTCCGTGTGTGTTATACTTCATTCTAGCTTCTTTTTATAGCATTCTCTTCTTATATTCCGCAATCTTTGGGATTCCATTTCGACCTCGTAAGATCCGATCGATGTCGAGCTCGTAGTGATCCTATATAGGCTTGTACCTACTTAATTAGGTGCTGAAACTGGGTCCAACACTCTCCATATTAATATAAGTGGTGTTGAAAAAATATTTGTCCCAAAATAAATGATACTTTTACTATTATAGATAAAATTTAATGTTATTTAAAATTTGTAACGAACTACGAAATATTACATTTTTATTAGTAAAATTAGTTTTATTTAACAATATTATATGTAGCCAAGATAATTATATAAAATTTTGTATTTCTACACCAGTTATATTTGTTTTACTAATTATTGAAATAGTCAATATTCAAAAATCATTTCCCTATTGTTTTCTAAATTTGTACCCACTTCAAAGTAAAAATTATACATATCTTTCTTTCAAATTATTTGATATTGTGTGTTTAAATATGAATCTGGTGTTTTAACTACTTATCCTACAAATATTAACAATTGTAGTTTTTACTATAACAGTTATACTAGATGTTTAACTTGCACACCCACACCCACAAAATATTTATGGATTCACCACTTTTTATCCAATTTGGCAACATAGGTTTTTTTTGGGTGAAATCTGTTAAGATTGGCAACATAGGTTATCCAGAAATATGCAGATATATTAATCGATACTAGATTTTGACCCACGCTTGAGAAGCGCGGATTTTGTTTCGATTGTAACAAAATGTATAAAATGATCCGATATCTATTATATGATTGTTTTATATGCGAAATTTGATGTATATTTAACGTTTTAGTAGGGTCTTTTCATTTAGTTTGCATAACCGAGTCAGTTTGTGGTTGAACAGAGAATCAAAAAATTAAGTGTTATGAGAGTTTGAAGAATTAAAACACAGATTAGATTTAAACCAAAATTGGATGGGTTCATGACCTATAATAAACTTGAAAAATCAATACTATTAAAAATACCGAAAATTGTATTACAAATTTGTAGTTAAATCTAATAAATATGTTAATCGAATTATTTAGTTTATTTATGTTTCGGCAGTTTTGTTTTGACCCGCGCTTGAGAAATTTATAATAGGTAGGGAGACTAACTTTATACTATTAACCATAAAAAAAACAAATTTTATGGTTTCCACGAGACTAAACTCCAACTTATTCTTTTGTTTCCCACCACTACACCCTATGGTTTCCAGATCACCCAAATCTTGAACTTGTCCAATAACATCTAGATAAAAATATACCCGTGTTAGATAGATACAACAACAATGAAGATAATTTATAAAAATGGGAGAAAGCTGACCAGTAAGAAAATTATTAACATTTATGATTCAAAGTAATATAGTTTTAAAAATAGAAGAATTGTTCCATAAATATAAGGAAGAATATTATCATTTAGGTTTTGATCCGCGCTTAGAAAACATTATCATTTAGGTTACACTTTTACAAAATGAAGATATCTAAATCATAAATCTATACAAAACAATAAATTTACATTTGCATCACAAAGGATTAGTTCCATGGTCTCCCATATGTCTTACATGAAATGTCTCCATGTATGAAAGATTTTGACTTCGATGCGACATGCAGTCTTCCTCGGTTTTATATCACGACAACTGCAAATTATTCGCCATTTTTGTTTTAAGTTTTTCAATGAATGATGAATATAGTGGTTAAAAGAGGCTATATTTATAATAGGTAGGGAAAATATACATTTAGGTTACGGAAATGTAGGAAAGAATATTTATACGATTTTAAAAAATATCTCTTTCGAGGAATAAAGAATATTTCTTGAAGATATTTTGAATTAGTTAAGAAGTTTAAAGTTTAACAGTTAATGGTAATACAACTACGGTAAGTTACCAAAATTTATGGAATCCAAACAAAGAATAACTAACCACGATATTGATTGTGGTTAATTTATAAACTTGTAGATGAAGCAATTCATTTATTTTAGTACGAAGATAATTATAGAAAATAATTTTTGCAATATTTTCTTAACAAAACATATCTCATCCATTAAATGTCACCATGAGAATGATGATATATCGACATATAAAGAAAAGTTAATACGAAAATATTTGAAAATATTTAAATAATATATTAAGATTGTTATTGAATAATAACTAAATTTGTTATATGCAAGATAATTTCAAAATCAGATATCAAAGATATTACCAAGATCTTTTATAATATTGCATTTTGACAATATATTTTAATATATTTTTCAGTAAAATATAAATATTTATTGTTTTAATATTTATTTTAAATAATAGAATGTACTTTTAAATATTAATACAATTAATTTTAATTCATTTGTATTTATTAAATAAGAAATACAATTACTATAATATTTATAAATACATTATTCATATTCATAATTAAATTACTACAATAAACAATATATATAAAATAACTTAATTAAAATTATTTTATAAACTATAAATTAAAAGAATTACATATTCATGACAACATATATTCATAGAGTTTACGACATACTTCAATTTATTAATGCAAAATATTAAAATATATATTAAAAGAATAAAAAATTATATTTAATATAATATCTAAATTACTATATTAAAATATAATTTAGTATATTTTTATTTGATAAAAACAATATTATTTTTTGTTGATTTATTATACAGTATATTGAATTATATATTATGATTTAAAATTATAATTTATTACAATTTATTTTATAAATATGTAAACATTTATAAGTATGAGAGCATCTGAACACCATATAATTAATTTATATTATAATAAATATTTATGTAGTCAATCTATAGATTAAAACCGCAATATAAAGTTTATAAGACAATATAAATGTATGAAATATAATATGGAATATGGTTAAAGTAATTAATGGGACGAGAGAGAATAAATCGGATATATTTAATATGTGATATGATTTGTAACAATTGATATATATATATAGATGTAAGACCAAAAAACAAATTACCAAAATACCATTAATGAGGAGGGTGCACACAATATCTATGTGTCGACTTTTCAAGGGTGTCTTCACTTTTAATAGTATAGATAAGGAACAACAGACTACAGACTATAAGAATAAAAGGCTCAAAATCTCAAACTTCGTAGAATTTCGTATTTTTGTTTCATTATAAGACTTCACCTTTTACACGTTTCCAAGATCAAATGCTATTGGTCCAGTCAACGTATCATTCACTACTTGATCTCTCCTTCTGCTTTATACTAATTGAAAAGCATTCATAATTTCTATCAGTCATTCTTATACTTTTATGCAAAGATCGTTAATGCTTAATTTGAACATTCAAACACTTATAATTATAATTAAATGAAAACAATTGGTTCAGATTTGCAAAAACTAATTCTCCACTATGACAACATAAAAAACAATAACACAAAATCAACGCAGTGGAGACCGGTTCCACCGGTAACCTACACCCTTTTTTCTTAAATCTCATCAACACGTCTGTATTTATTATACATTCCACATTCAATTTAGACACTTAGAGATTAATTCTCCTCAAAACCGAGTTCTTGACTTTGACCCGTTATTACCAAAACAAAAAAGTTCTGATCTCCTTTCCCGGCGAAGAGATGGATCGGTCTACTCCGGAACATAACACCTCTTCTTCCCACAAGCGTCTAAGCGTGAGCTTTCTCGTGTCTCTAATGGTTCTCTGCGCCAGACATGCAAACCGCCTCTCCAAGAAGCTCAAGCCGAAGAAGCGAACTCACAACGAAACTTCCCGTGGCCGATGGAATACGATGAGATCTCCACGGCCGAAAGAGTTTCTTATGAATTTGACTAACACATGTTACAGCGGAGGATATAAGCCGGAGAAGAAGAGAGCGGCGGCGGCGATGGAGGAGGAGGAAGAGCATGGCCTTTGGCAGAGAGAGATTTTAATGGGCGGTAAATGTGAGCCGTTGGATTTCTCCGGAGTTATTTATTACGACTGTAACGGACAGCAGTTAAGAGATGCACCTCCGAGGTCTCCACGTCGCACTCCGTTACCCATCCGTTCTTAAGACAGATCGCCGTTAAACCTGATTGGAACTAAAGGATTCTGAAGCAGCAACCAGACCATGTATATGTTTGTGATGCTTTTATTTCTATGTTGGTTTGTTACAACGTTTAGATTTGGATACTCCACTATAAAGTTTCAGGGTCCAAATTAAGTCCATACCATCATGCCATGTGTCTTGGTATAAAAGTCGCAACTGTTATCTTATGAACGATGGTGTTTTAGCCAACTTTTGATGATAGCATAGAGCCAATAACGGAATAACAGCTTATCGTTTTTATTTGTTTATTTTATAACTCCTACTCCTAGCTAAAGGGTTTCTTTTGACTAGGTTTAAATTTGGTTTTTGATTTACGATCGACTCGGTCCGGTTTACTATATTCATTTGACATAGTTCAGGTTGACTCGGTTAGTTGTTGAAAATTTCCAAGACATTAAAGGTACTTCAATACTAAAAGTCCAAAGTCCAAAGTCCAAATTAATAATCCAGAGTTGGGATTTTGACCTGAAACATATGGATTTCTTTTTATTATTCATACTCGTTTATGAATTCAATTCAGTTTGATATATTAAAAATTGGTTATCAGTTTGATTCGACAGTCAACTAGTTTTATTTTTCAAACAAAATCATATTAATTTAACCAAACTTATTGAGCTAAATAAATTATGAATTGACAAAAAGAAGGTTATAATGTTAATTAGAGCCTCAATATCTCAGGATACTGTTTAAGATTGGAGATATTTCTTTTTGCAGAATTGACCTGAAACTTGAAGTCAACCACAAAACTAACCTCCTATTTTTTTGGAATTTTATTTTGCCCAATTCACCCCACAAGTTCATATAATTCACGAAAATGCCATCAATTTTTCTTTTTTTTTCGAAAATAACATATTTACTCTCTCACCCTCATCATCTTCAAGTAATTACAAGATTGCCATTGTCATCAATACTCCAACAACCATGAACAACCAATTTTGAAGCTCTTAATTCCTCCAAATTCCATTTACCCTTCTTCTTTCTCTATTCTCATGAACTAAACAACCCATTACAACACATATCTCTCACTTTCTCTCCACAATGAGCTAAAAAAAACCCAAGATTTTGATTCTACATTTTTTAGGGTTCATATAGTCAAAGAAATTAAAGATTCAAGGTGGATTACCTTTGTTTGAGCTCCTGAGTGCTTGATTCTACATTTTCTAGGGTTCATATAGTCAAAGAAAGTGCTCTCACCAATTGAAGNTCCAGTCAACGCAGAAGTTATATTTGCAATTGACTTTGCAATTTGTTTCCAGAGACGACTGAAATTTCAGTCGTCTGCTTTATTTTGGCTACAAAAAAATATCTTAAGAATCTAGACGACTGATATTTCAGTCGTCGTATGTTAGTTTTGCATTTGACTAAAAAATTTCAGAATTTTGACTTTTTAGGATGACTGAAATTTCAGTCGTCTGCGAAAAAACTGAAATATCAATTTTTTATTGAAACGCACGACTTACAATAGGTTAGTTTTGCAATTGTGAAAAAAAACTTTAACTTTCTAGACGACTGAAATTTCAGTCGTCCTTGGGACGACTTACAATTCAGTCGTCCAGGATTTTATTCCGAGATTCTGGTCAAACCTCGTATATC